>JAKSZP010014526.1:0-223814 GCA_022478985.1 Massospora cicadina
AATCTGCTTTTGATGCACTTCGTATGGCATTGAGAAGTGCACTGGTGTTGCAAAATCCAAACTTTGACCAGGAGTTTATCATTAAGATGGATGTATACCTTTCTGCTGTTGGGGAAGTACTTTCTCAGAAAGATGATGATGGAGAAGAACATCCTGAGTGTTCTGTAGTCGTAGTCTGAACTGTCATGAGCACAATTATACTGTGATTGAGAAAGAGTACTTAGCAGTAATCTACACATATAAACAATTCAGAGTCTATTTGTATGGGGTAAAGTTTAAAGTCATAACTAATTACGCGTCATTAAGCTGGTTGCAGAATCCCAAAGAACCAGAAGGACGGTTGGCTCAATGGGCTCTCAAGTTACAGGCTTATGATTTTGAGATTCTTTATTGGCCAGGAGCAAAGCGCCAGAACGCTGACTGTATATCTCAATTACTGACTATTGTGGTGACAGCGGACCTCAGCAACATGATTTATGATAAGATGCTCAGCGGAAAATATGACGACGAACTGCCCCAAGTAATCAAAGTGTTAAATGAAATGCGCACAAATACCTTTCAACGGAATGGGGAACTGTACAAATGAATTGGCAATTCTACGGTAACTTTCCTGTGCCCCTCAGCATGGCTGGGAATCATTATGAGCACTCACAGAGCATTTGGGCATGGTGGCATTCATAAGACTATGGAGTTGTTACGCCCACAATACTATTGGGAAAGTATGAGTTTTGATGTGCTCAAAACTATTTCCTGTTGCCATCAGTGCCAAGTGGAGAAGCCATTCCGCCGTATGATGTCATATTAGTTAGTTAAACCACATTTTGCTTGGCACACAGTCTCCCTCAATGTCGTTGGCCCCTTGCCAACAGGAGCTAACCATTGTAAGTACATTCTAGTGGCTATTAACCACTTGACCCAGTGGGTTGAAGCAAGGGTGATATGAGACTTTGGGGAAGTTACAGTGGCTAGATTTGTGTTGGAATGCATTATTCAGCGGCATGGCTGCCCTCAGTCTATTATCACTGATAATGGCACCAACTTCACCTCACACATCCTCCCCAAGCTGAATGAGCTTATAGGAATCCATGGGATTCTGACAACCCCATACCACCCTGAGTCCAATGTAATGGTCAAACGAGTGAATGGAACTCTGGTGAACATACTCTGAAAATTAGTAACAGATTGCCCTTCCAATTGGAGCTCTCTCCTTTCCACCACCGTGCTCACTTATAACATTAGCTACCATTCCGCTATGGGGAAGAGCCCTTCCAATTACTATATGGCCAACACCCAGCTCTTCTGGCGTTGCTTTATGCGTGTGTAGAAGATACTGTTGGACTAGAAACCCACCTCTATTTGACTAACCTCGCGAACATTCTGATCAAACTACAAATAAAAGCATATTTCTTCAGCTTGGCTAAGAAGATTAGGAATTAGGCCACTGATCAGGCATGTTTCAGTGGGTTGGCACCATTCAAGGAAGGCGATATGGTTCTCTTTCACGATCAGCATGGATTCAGGTAGAAGCAAAAGATGGCTAGTATTTGGGTCATTCCATTTGAAGTAATAGAGAAAACTGGAGTTAACGCATATATATCAAAGATCCTACAAGTGGTCAAATAATTAACCAAGTATACGCGAAGTTCCTCCAACCTTACAAACAATAGGATCTTATTGTCCAGTCAAGGAGGGGGTAATGTCATGATTTTGATATGACTGGACAATAATTGTGGGATAACTGGGTGGGATCTGCCGAACATAGTATCAGTTATGATTTATTCAAGTGCCTCAAGATGAGGCGATATTGGAATATAACGGGTCTTTATTGATGTAATGAGTTTATTGGATCGCCTCTATATAAGGTGATAAGGCGATATTAATACTTGATAAATATGAAGTAAATCGGCTCCAAAATAGGGCAACAGAGGATTAAGAATAACAAGCCAAATTCGAGGAGAATCAGTGGAATAGAATAACCCAAGCAATAAGAAATAATATCGCCTGAAGCTGACATATATAAGCAAAATGGGCAATTGAGAGAGGTTAGTTTTTCTATAGCAAAGAAGAAATGGGACAGCAAAAGGTAGCTGTAATTATAAATAATAAATAGAAGATTTGGTTGGGGCAATTACTCCTATTTAAAGTATATTTTCAAGTGTGTCTGAAGGACTGACGATCCCCATATTGTCCGTCCATTGCTCAGTGGGTTTGACCTGTGCAAATACCCTGATGGATCCTAGCAATACCATTCAAAATTATAACAGTCTCCATTCCATGTCTTGCATGGGAGGGAACCAGGAATACCTGCCCTCTTAGCTAAAGATGTGTTTTCTTACAGAGTTGAGGAACTGAGAAAGTTATGAGAAGATTAGCTCAGTGCATCATCCAACTCCAATCTGAAGCTATGACCAATTTGTTAAAACAGTGATTAAAGAAGGGCAGGCTACTAATGAACTCTGAACCCCCTACCTACATTCCAAGTGTCCGATATGGTGCTATACTACCATAACTGCATAACTCCTAGGAGCAGTAAGCTTGGATCCATTTGGGAGGGTCCTTTCACCATCGCCTACAAACAAGGCAATGAGTATTCCATAAAATCTTTGCTACCAGGATTACTATAAATTGGGTACATGGCTGATTCCTACAGCCCTATTCTCATCTTAATGTTCTTGAGGGGGGTGATGTCAGACATTTGCCCTCCAAGCTGCAAATAAAAAATGTCTTGGATCAAAAGAATGTAAAAAGGGAAAATTAAGCCATTTGCATGTTTCCAATACTAAAATTAATTGTTTAGAGGATACTACTAATAAATTGGACAAAAGACCTTAGCCAATTCTTGGTGAACCCCATGGAATGGTAACATTTTTACAAATTAGCAAACAGGAAAATATTTTAAAAACATGTAGTCAGATTCCTCCGACTAATGGGCATATTCTAGGGCATTCAACTAATGGTTCTTCCCATGCCACCTCAAGTTTGGTTACAACACCTAAGCGGGGACCACCTCCTTTTATAGGCGTGGCGAGGGTCCCCCAAGTTAAAAGTATTTTAACAAGTGGTGGTTGGTTGAAATACATGAAAACATTACTGCATGGGTACATTCTGCCCCAAAACTCCTTTCCATCTGTCATCCACCTAAAATTTACTCAAATTTCCTGAGATCTGATAAGATAGTGTACCGCCTTTCCTAATCTAGAATGCGCCTAAGCTATTCCAAATGCTACACTGAAACCCTTCCATTCTTGATACCTACCATAGCTTAAATACTGAACATTAGTATCAAGGTAGTCACTTAACTTTTAGCTAACCCGCGCCCCCAAATAAAAAACTTAAAATCGCTCAATTTTTACTTTCATTATTAGAGTAACCTTTTAAGTTTTTAACATATTTTTGTGGATATCCAGCTGCATACATCACCTGAGAGCCAAAATTACTTGCTAGATCCCAAATTTATAGGTTTTGCTAAGCAGTTAGGAATTTTTGGTTGATTTGATAGGTTTAATAATTTAGGCGAAGCATAGGATTTTTATTTGACTAATTTTGATAGGTTAAATGGGTTTGCAATATTTTTTGTTATTTTTGGGTAATTTGATAGGTCATTTGTTTTGATTACATGGGTGTGACTTGGTTGATTTGATAGGTTTGTTGGTCTTTGCTTAACAGTTGATTGTGCTTTTGTCATTTGATAGGTTCAAGTATTATGTTAAATCAAGTAAGTTGTTATTCATTGGCATCACTAAACACTTAGTCAAATCTAAATTTAAATTTATTGCGGGGAAGGCCGACCATGGGATGGACACTTCTGAATATGACTCAGACGAGACAAAACTCAGTACCAGGTGAGGCACCCCAGAGAAGCGATGCTATCTCTTGTTGCCAGCGGGAATGCCACTTATGGGAAGGGGGAGGGAACGTGTGTAGGGGGCGTAGCCACTATTGAGCACGTGTGGAGGAAGGGGTCTGATTTGATGAACCAGACTGGGAACCAAGAGGAGACCAGCTGCCGGCGATGTGGTGGGAGATATCCAAACATCCACGCTTGAAAGTAATCCACCAAATGAGACCAGAATCTGTGGACAGCTTCGGGGAGGGTGGGGATGGATCCGGCGATGGCATCCAAGACAATCGTGTGGATAGTCCACATGGCGATTGCAACCACCAGAGCACGAAGGGAGGGTGGGAGGGGGAGGCCATTGATGAAGCAAACATATCTCTTGACAGACTGAAGGGATGTGTTTGATCCTGGCCTAGCAGACGTTGGACTTCGCGCCATATTACTTTAGAGGTGGGGCACTTCTCCAGGCGGTGAAACAGCGTTCCATACTGGCCACACATGACACAGGATGAGTGTAAAGCATTAGAGCGCTCAGCTGTATGATACACCCGCCTCAGGCAGCGCCACACATGGGAACGGACTTGAGGCTGCAACAGAGGATGGTGTGCATATTTCCAGATAGTCTTTTGGGTCTCAGTGGAATAAGGGATGTCCATCATGTCCAGGTAGTCCACCCTGGATAGGACTTGGGGTCGAATGGGGATCACGCCATCATGGATGGGTAGCCCCTGTACCTCTTGTGTGAACTGAGGAGAAGGGCGGCTTCTTTGGGTTGTATGTCCACTAATACGAATTCTCCACTCTGCGCTTCGCATGGAGAGTAAGATTCGTTTGTAGTGGGTTTTGGTCCCGTGAGGACCTGTGGCTGATGTGTGTGATGCGAGATATTTCATCAGGGAGTGGGGGTTTGATGGATTGTTGAGGCCCAAGGCTCAGGAGAAGTTGGAGCGGGCCACATGGGACCAGTGTTGGGATGGGAGTGTAGGAGCAGTGACGGCCGCAATCCAGGTGCCTAGGATCTTGGCGGCATGGGCTTTGAAGTCAAGTAGGCCCATGCCACCATGATGATGAGGGCCAAACATGACCTCTAGCCATACTGGTGGAGGGCGGCCTGACTAAAGCCAACCTTGTAGCAAAGCATACAGGGATTTGAAGAAGCTTGGGGAGAAGGGGATGGCGTGGGCTCCAAACCAGACTTTGGATAGGAGCATAGAGTTGGCAAGAATAACCCTGCCAGTGAGGGTAGTAGGGTGGGCTCTGAGAGAGGCGATTCGCTTCGTCACGTTGTCCAGTATATGGCCCTCCATTACTGCTGACGCGTATCCTCCTGCCTCCAACCACACGCCCAGATGGCGTACCGGTCCTATGGTAGGTCGCGGCACAAAGGGGAGCACCAGTGGAGCGGTGTGTTTTGAGTTAGTAAGGCGTGGACTTGGGCGAGCAGCTGGGCTGGGTTGGGAACTACTTGCTGGGGCCATTCCTGGATGAGGGCTTCAAGCGCGCGTGCATCTTTATTATTAGACACCCCCACCACGCAATCATCTGCAAATGCCATCATCTTGACTGGGGTTTGGCCTGGCACATGGACCCCAGTGAGTTGGGCATTCACATTTCGCAGTAGTGGGTCAAGGCTGAAGTTGTATAAGAGTGGGCTCAGGGGGTCCCCTTGTCGCAGGCCCCTTTGAGGATGGACTACATCCGTTAGGAAACCTGGGCCATGCACAGCCATTGTTGCAGATTCCGTGAGCAGCATCACCCAGTTAATGAAGCGGGGAGGTAGGCGGAATTGTTGAGGCAGGCCCTAAGGTATTCCCAGTTTACTCTATCATAGGCCTTTTGTTGGTCCAAGAATACAAGTGCCCCAGAGGCTGTGGACTGACACACATTAGCCACAGAGTGCACGTTATCCCAAATCGACCTTCTGGGGATGAAACCGAATTGTTCTGGAGAGATGGTGGCAGATGCTACAGTCCCTAAATGGTTAGCCATGATTTTTGTTAAAATTTTGGTGTCTGTGTTTGTTAGAGAAATGGGGCGCCAGTTGGCTAAGTCTAGCCTATCCCCTTTCTTGAAGAGTGTGACTGTAAAAGCCTCATGTCCTCCTGGTAGGAGGCGTGTTTCCAACAGGCTTTGGTTGAGTGAGGCTAGCAGCAATGGGGATATGTATTTAAAATATTTTTTGTAGAACTCATATGGAATGCCATCTGGGCCTGGGCATTTTTCAGTTTGGCGCACCGCGAATGATAGTCCATAATTTGTTCGGAGTAATTAAATTCATTAATTCTGGGTATCAGAAAATGGTGTGGATATGAGCTCTGTCAAGAAATTCCGCCATTTCGGCCAGCTGAATTGGTTCGGCTCAGTATAACTTGGAGTAATATCTTTGCGTTTTGATTGCCACTTCAGCCGGTGTGTCCATGATAGAATTATCTGATCTCTCGCACCTGTGTGCAGGCCATGCTCTGGCGTGGTGCAAAATTTTTTTGAAGAAGTATGCGGTGCACTTGTCACCTTTAGTGATGCGTGTGGCCCTGTATTGGACACAAACCCGATGTTTGTGTTGCCTTTCAAGTGCGTTGAGGTGGGCTGCTGCCTCCGCTCACTTCTGGCCCCATGCAGGGCTATATCCTGAGGCTGGAATGTTGGACTCCAAGTGGGCCAATTCTGCCAGCGCGCGCGATATAACCGCCGATGTGGCTCATGAGCGTCTGGATGAGAGATGGTGATAGTGGCGGATGGTGTCTTTTTTGAAAGTTGCCCATGTGGAAATGGGGTCCACGCAAAACGGTGCAACAAACAATTTTGCCAAAGTTGCCTCTTCCACCCACATGGAAAATCCTGGCGACGCAAGCTCTGGGGGGCGGATTTTGCACCAATGTGGGGCCTTTGCAACTGTGACGGGTAAGTGGTATGTTATCAAGACCAGTCGGTGGTCAGAGAATTCCATTTTCATTGTTTTGAAGTGGGAGATGTGGGGTTGGAATTTCGCCGGTGCTAGAATAAGGTCAATGTGGGTCATGGACCTTAATTGGCCGTTGTGGATGTGGGGATGCGTCATGTTTTTGAGCAGTGGGGCATGTTGTGGCAGTGCATCCATTAACCCAAGGGTGGCTTTTAGAATGCGTAGTTCTACGTGACCCTGTGGGGCGTGGGGTGAGGGTGGCCACCGGTCCATTGGTGAGGTTAGCCAACAGTTCATGTCACCGATTAGGAAAGAATCGGGGGGTAGCGGGAGGGATTTGACCGATGAGAAAAATTCCTGACGCTCTTGTGCACCGTTTGGGGCGTAAATGTTGATGATTGTGTGTGCAACATCAGCCCATGAGAAGGTGACAACGAGCACTCAGTCATTTAGGAATGTTTCTGAAGATGTAAATTTGAAAAAATTGTTTTTCTGAATTAGCACCCCACAGTGCTTCAACCAAAAGGATAGGGATGGTAGGAGCATTGTTTTCCAAGCATCCTCGGAACCTCATGGACATTGGGTTTCTTGGATGGCCAGGATATCCACGGGTAAATTATTTTGTAAAAAAACTCAGTTTCCTAGCCCAGGACAGGGAGGCCTTGAGTCCGGCGATATTCAGCGTCCCCTAGAGTGAAGGTTTTCCCCCATCGCACCTTAGGTGCAAGGGGTGGGCCCCCAGGCCCACCAGCCTCTTCCAGGTCCCCACGGGCTTTCACAGCAGCGCGGGTATTAGCAGCAACACTATTGGGGTTTTTGTTAATTTTTGTTGAAAGAGTCGCGTTGGCTTTGGCCTTCGCTTTTGTTTTCCCAACGTCGGACGAACTTTTTTGCGGTGCAGATAAGTTCGGTGCACCATCGAGTGGGGCAAAAAAATTTTTTTTGGTTGGGATAGGTCCCAAGTCAGTTTCAACTGTGGCTTGGGTGCAGCGATTGGGTGAGATTGAATCTCCCATCAGATCCTCGGATTGAGTGGCCCATTCAGCTTGGGCCTCCCAATCTGATTGGGTGATGGATTCCCAAGTTGCTTCTGCCGCGAAGGTCTCCATGTCCTCCTGGCGTTGTGAGTGTGGGATGGTGGTGGTGACCTTGGCCGCTTCCTTGGCCGCGGTCCTATGGGCCTGCTTGGCCTTCTTCCGCTCCTGTGGGAGATGGGCTTTACCAATAGGTAGCAGCCTTGTGCTCCTACGGGAAAGCCTCTTTGGTGCTTGTGGTTGGTTTGTAGTGTGCCTCTCCGCTGGCCATGGCCGCCAAGGGGTGCTCTTGGAATGTAACGCCCTCCCTTTAATGGGGCACGCGTGTGCCTTATGGCTGAACGCGTCACAGTGGGTGCAAATAGGGGGCGCGCTGTCCACGGTTACCCGGAATGGATGGGTGGTGTGCCCTGCGATGTCAATAAAGGTGGAGTGCGGGATCTGGGTTAGGTCCTTTGGGATCTCCTCAGTTGGGGTCAGAACTGCGATGGCTTTGCCGGTGCACAGGTGTGGCATCAGCGTGAAACGTTGCATTTCAAAAGATTGTATTTCGCCATATATGGCGAGACCATCTTTCAGGTGTTGCTCCAAAATGTCACGTTTTACCGTAATAGGCAAAAAGTCAAACGTGAGGAAAATTTGGTTTGATTTTGTCCATCTGGTGCATTTAGTTCTTGACGACCCTTGCCCTTTGGGGAGGTTGACTACTACATGCACCGCTGCAGCCTCATCTGCTGCTATTTTGCTTTCAAAACCTAGGTCCAGCCAACCACACAACATGGAGTGAGGTGCAATGTACACCGTGGTCAGGAAAATTTTGTGTACATCTTCACAAAATTTTTCCCATAGGGCCGTTTTTTGATGTCCAGATACACACAGACTCCAAATTCCACCGATGAAAGTGGCTGGGAATGTGGCCTATTGATGTACTGGTTGCATCATGCTTGCCATGCGAGTATCTCCGGGGAAATTGTGACCGCCAGTTTTTTTAGATTTTTTCTATTCCGCCGGATTCTCTGGGGCGTTTTTGAATGTTAGAGGCCGCGGGCCTTCCGCCTGCTCCTCTTGCCTTGCTTGCCCAACTGCTCCCAGACATGGGCGCAGACTAATCCCTCTATGAGATTATCAAACTAGATTTAGTCTTGAATTGAATGGGTTGCAAAAGTGTTTGCAACGAGAAAGAAAAGTTCATTAGTCAAATCTATCAAACCTATAATATCAACCAAAAACCACAAAATATTTAGGAAAAAACATTAAATTCATTAAATAAGCTACTAATACCAAACTGAGCCAATAAATTGAGATAAAAAGCTCACCATCAGGCTTAGAATGAGTTTGCAGCTCATTTAGATATTCCTTATTGTTTCCTGGTACTTTAGATAATGCCAATAATTTACTTAATATATAACTTTATGAAGCTTTACATTTAAGGCTAATTGGAAAATTCAGTTGGAATCTCTAAACCTCCATTTAGCAGATTATTATTATTATAACAATACAGTATACCAGCCAAAGACCTCTGAAATTTCTTTTAGAGGGTCATATTTTATAATTATTATTCTACCAATGTACACTGTGAAGGATAAATTTCAACAGTAGATTGTGCCACAAGCAAAAAAGAGAAAATTAACAAGGACATGGTACAGAGGAAATTTCAACAACCTATCCTGGCCTTTGAGCCTTCAGGTTCAATGAGAATCATATCAATTGAGCGGCATTTCCTTCATGACTGATACCAGTGAACCCAAAATTCCTTGATAATGGGTGGTAACCTCAGAATTCTATTTAATATAGTAAAAATTAAAGCACCAAAATTGGTCCTCAACGGCCCCACAAATTTTTTGGAAGGGGGGTACTATTTATGAGTATGAATAAATAAAGAGGATATAAGAGTGAGAAGTAAGGGAGCATGCCTTCTTTATAAGAGAAAGTGTTCAAGTTCTTTAGATCAAACTCAAGTAAGATTCCATAGGCTTTATTAACGCGTGGGATAGGTTGTTATTGGTTATATGTGATCTCAAAAATTAAATATATTAAATCCTTCATATTTAAGAAAAGAGGAATATAATACTAATGGTCTTAAAAGTATGATCTAACCTAATTTCAAATCCTAATTTGGCCATAATATACATTTCAGAAAAAGGTTAAGGAAACCATTTGAAGCAAAATTTTGAGAACTTGCAAAGAGATCACTGATAAAAGACAATTTGTTAACCATAATATGTAATAAACTACTTTGTTACAGATAAAATAAACCATTTATTATAGAGATAATATCTTCTAGAACCCTTTCAAACAAAGGTATCCAGCTAGTTTTTTATATGAGACAATAAATACAGTGGCCCATGGACAGTAAGATAGCTTTACGATTAGGCACAGAAGAACTAAGTAGGAATTTTCCTATATTAAAACCATGCACATATTTCTAAGGAATGGAGTTCAAAATAAATCAATTGCTTAAGATTCAGCAATATTTTGTTGTCTGTCAGAAAATGGGTTCATGTTGCTGATATTGGCACATGTTTGTAACATATATATCTGTGCTCTGTTGCAAAATCACCAACAGATTTGAAGCCAGAGTCAAAATTGCTCTTGTAAAGGTAAAACCAATATTCTACTGATGTGTAGAACTTTGTTGCAGTATCAAGAATGACTTATTGATAAATGAAACAGAGTTCCATACTCAATGTGAACGCCATACAATGCTAATGATGTAGGAGCTTAACAGTTATCTTACAAATATGGTTACAATTGAGCAAGGTGAAGAGTCAAATCCTCAGGTGAATTAAACTTGTGTTTCAAGGTGGACTAGTCTCAGATACTGAGAGTTTGGACTTCAGATATAAAAAAGCTAATGAAGGTTGTCTACTGTCCATAAAGGAGCATCATATGGTAAACTGTTGGATGATGATAAGTTATAATTATCATATGCATCAGCTTAAAGAAAATTTTTGCTCTTTTAGTTTACATCTATAATCAAAGCTATTGCTAACCAACATGACTATAGAATAAAAGAGCATTAATTTGGAGAGTAAATCCTAAAGGTTTTCATTTTACTAATAATATTCTTAGATTATAAGTTTACTGGAATAATAAAGACTTTCTTTCCATTTGACATCACTTTTGAGAAATTTTGATAAGAAGCAACTGTTAATTTTCCACCGCCACCTATACAGCATCAGTTTTACCTTTATATCCGCGGATCCACCACCTGCTGCCCTAGTGTGGGGCAGCGGTGCTCCACCAGCTAGCATTTACCACCCAGCAGGCAAACACATGTGGATGGGCTCATCCATTCTGCCAAATACAATTGGCCGCTTTGTACATCCAAGAGACTTAGCACTGAACCTTGCACGAGTCCACCCAACCCACCCCAACCCCCTAGCCCTACCTCAATATAATATCCACTTTTGCCTCCACGTCAAATACAAACGTTCTTCCCATATGCCAAAAAACCAATTATTGAGCTGCCAAGCCACCTTCACTCCAGAAGGTTTCATTGATTTCCGCCCATATAAGGGCTATTTTAAAATTGGCTTCCCCACAGAAAAGGGTGTGGTCGCTGCAGCAGTAACGCCCTTAATTTATAAAAACACATCCATTACCACCACCCAAACTTGTCTCCCCAATGATACCACACTTGTGGTGACCTTTACAAACCTTCCCTCCCACCTTCCCCTCAAACTCTATATGTGGAATTGAAGTCAGGACTGTCCACTTATGTCACAGACCCCATCCTCCAATTCCTTGTCCCAAGTGGTGCTGAACTCCTTGCTGCACCCCGGTCAATGGCCACCATTTCCACCCCCCACCAGCTAAACATGTCTCAACACATCCTTCCGCATGCCTATATCCCATCTGAACCTGATAGTTTCTTTTAGTCTCACACTGACAACAGTCGCACAATTTGCCTCCTATGCCACAAATTGGACCATATAAAGCGGTTATGTCATTACAATTTTAACCATGTGAACACTGCCAACTCTGCCCAGGAGGCCACACCAACAGCGTTCAAGTGGGGTTTTTGGCTGCCCCTACCCCCCAGATAGTTCGCTCAATGAACCAGCAGCAAAATAAAAACTAAATCCAAGCTGGCCAACATCACCCATGCCAACCAATTGGAAGCATGTTTGGACCCTTTTTTAATCCAAAAATTTCCCACTCCAAAACTTACCCAACCACACCCATCTATCACTGAATCAATTCAAGTCAACCAAAATTCTGGGACTTATTGGATGAAGTAACTGAATCTGGTGAAATTGTCCCACCTCCAGCTAAACCAATTGATTTAGAGCCTTTTATGAATTCAGACTTTGATACCCCACTCCCACCCAAACAATATGTCCCCAAACCCAATGCTATCCCATACCAAAGTGACCACCAGCTTGCCAAGGCTGTGGTGGTCTCACCTAAAATCTCCATCTTCATGAAGCCATGGCAAAATCCATTGCTGAATTTAAAAAGGGCTGCATCCCTCCTTGTTCCCCTCCAATTTTCCTCCTACTGAAAAAGAGGAAATCCAACACCTCCATAAAACTGCCACCACCGCTGTCAAATGCAACCTTTATCTGGCAGATTTTTCCCCGTCCACACACATCACCAGAGCAAACATTGCAAAATTAGCCCAATTATCTGACGCCCACATCCAAGTGGAACACCATGTTGCCAAAATTTCATGGAGGTTTTCATCCAGGCCCAAATTGTCAAGCTCAACTGCTTACCTCACCTTGACCCTCTTCCATGGATGCCCCAACCCCTTGCTATCAGCATTGATCTGCTTTTTCAATGCTAATCCTAAGGAAGATGATGATGATCCGCCTGATCTCCCATCCCCCTCTACCATGGTTGGATAAGCAGATCACCGCTGCGCCACCTGGTAGGTTGTTTTCTCATTTCTTTTGTGTTTTCTGCTTCTCGTTTAGGGAAGTCAGTCATGTTTTGCTTGGTTTAGTTTTGGAGTTTCTATTTTGGTATTGTCCATCCCCTGGTCAGCTTGCCTCAATTAAATAAAAAGTTTACTAAAGTAATAACTAGTCTTAATACTTACACAGTAATCCTTTTTTTCTACAAATTATTGATTCAGGCTGTCATTGGGATGGTTCAATACTATTATATAAGTAGACGAGGTGTAGTACTTATAGTAAACTTGAATAAACCTGCCAATAAATATTGACACAAGATCTGATAGGGTAAACATAAGTAAAAAGTTACTTTTCCTAGATTATACTGGGATTATTTTTGGGTCACCCCTGTCAGGTACAGATTTTGGCATGTATTGCATTCTCTCAACTAATAGTCTCTATTCAGGCAAACTAATCTCATATGCAAAAGGTAATAATAAACATATGACTCATGGTATTGTTTGGATGTTAAACTAATTAGATCATACATTGCTTTTATATAAAAGCAAAATTACTGATACTAATTTTTCACATATAAATATTCTTTAAAAATTAGTACTATATTGATTTTATATAATATAAATGAATATTAAATTGAAACTTCAAAATAAATTTTTAGCGAGGAGTGGATAGCATAGTGGGGTGGTTCCTGCTTCACTATGGGTCAGGTTTTGATTGAAACAGGTTCAAAACCATCACAGGCTAAAAACTTGGCGTGGTATTATTTTCTCAATGTCAAACTTCCTCATTTATTTTTAAAATAATTTTTAGCTTTCTAAATTCTATTGACAATCTCTGTAACTACTACTAAAGGATAGCCAATATTACTAGGGTAATTTATTACATAGGAAGTTTTAATATTATTATTAAAAGTGGTTTAAACTAATATTTGATCTATTTATTTTTATTCTACAGCACGAATCTCCTCGCTTAAGTTAATTACCAGAGGCATCATCTCTCAAGTGTAAATGAGCAGTGTAGTAGGTCTTGTTAAATTAATACTTTTATTATTATGGTTCAAGGGAATAGGGGTTGTGAGAAGATTATACTTAACTTATTTAGTCTATTTTATATTTGTTTTAATTGACTGTTTTATAGATATAGACTGTTTATAATTCTTTCTTTAAAAAGTTGTCTAGGTTCAAATTGTATTTAAGAATGGGCAATCCTATTCTAGGGATATACTGCTGAGCATCTTAGTATTCTTCAATCATAAGTGCAGTTGCTGATGCTTTTCCATCACACACCGCTCCTTTATTTTTTTTGAAAAACTTGAGTCAGCTCCCTGATATAGGGCATAATTACTGCTATATTAAGTGTGCCAATGTCATAAATAATGACATAATTTCTAATTTAAATTTCAGGATGAAGAGGAGGTTTCCTGTTTTAGAGGTATAAAGTTAGCTGCATTTCCTTATCTTAAGCACAACTTAGAACAACTCTGGGTAAGGACCAAGAATGCCCAGATTGGAACCAAGGAGTCAACTAATAATCTAAAAATTATACATTAAAGGCATTATAGGTAACAAATATATTGCCAAAGAAAAAGGGTCATCGCGTCTAATTTAATACAAGGTTGTAAAAAGCATACTGAATACATAAACAAAACTGTAAATATATAACTTCAATATAAAGTTTGAGTTTGCCTACTTGAGCTACTGCACTACATTGATATTAGTTTGATTTAATTAAATGAAGTTGCTTAGTACCAAAAGTAGATGACTGTAACCCAACCCCAAATTCCCTTAAAATCGTTTGTTTCAGACCACCTTCTATGTTAGTATAGTTCACATAATAGTTATTATTTAATTTGCTTTTTTATGAGTTTCTGGTTCAGCTAAAAATAGACCCCCTAAAAAAGAGAACCAATATTTAGGTTATTATATACTGTCAAAATTAGTTGTCATTCCAATACCACCTAACTAGTCAGGGATACTCTTGATTGAGGCTCCATAAGGCCTAGACCGTGCTATCAACTTGTGATGAATTCCTATTTGAAGTCTAGCCAAGTCATAGCCTTTCTGTTTAACTTGCCAATTTTTACACAGTGTTTATCCCGCATCTATGCCACCCTTGTGTGAGCGCCGTCCTCTGTGGTTTGTTATCTTTGTTGTTAACACTAAATTTCTTATTGGTCTGGGTTTAATCCCGCATCACCTCTTTAGGACTCAGGGAGTTATAGACACTCTCCAGACATGAGTAGACTAACTCTTTTTACTATACTTTTATAGATATTTTCCATGTAGGACTCTCCTTGAGCATGTGCTGGGTACATTGGCCATTCTTTTGGTCACTATGCTCCTCACCATTTTTTCACTCATTTTACTTGGTTTACATCTGGGAGGTTTTCTTGACATAGCTAACTGGAGTATCTCAACCCTCTATGCATGTGTTTAGTTGTATTGGACTCTATGCAACCATGTAACAAGTATACCAATTTGGCCCCAAACCCTTTTCAAAAAATTAAGTCATCTTAATTTCCTGTTTTCTGAAGCTTCTATGGTCGCTCACATATTTGCCCCTCATCTACCCCCTTGTGGAACCACTTTATTAAGTTAACTTTCACCCAGCGCGGTTGACTGGGTCTATAGTACTCAGAGAGCAACAAAAGTTTTGAAAGTTAATAGAAGGTTTAGAATTCCTTCTGGAAGCCTGTCAACAAGACCTGTCTTCCTTCCAAACGCATCACAAGCTATGTGCACTCTTTCAGGCATGATGCCCATTAGCTTCATGTCTATATAAATTCTGTCAGGCCCAGGCTCTACCTCTGTATGATGTTGTTAAAACTTCTTTTTGTTCATCCTCAATGTACATGAAATGAATGCTAGGGTATGGCTAGATCCGCCTGCCAACCTTTGTCATGTTATTGCTGCCCTCCTGATGATTTCCCCATCCCAATCAACTTTGGTACTTCTAATTTAAATGCATATGTCTCACCCACGGGGACCTTTATAATTTTTGACCCAAAAACAGCATTTTCCTTTGAAAGTGGTTAAAGTTTCCTTTTAAAATTTTTTGATCTTGGGGAAGGTGGAGGGATGACAAGAGTCCAGCTCATGCCTCCAATTACCTAAACATCTGATAAAGTTTTCAAGCCAGAGTTACCTTTTGTGGATAAAAACCCTCATTGGAAGGGTTGGATGTTTTAGATATTGTGGGATCTGCTAATGGAGGCCACAAATAATTTTTCAGAGAGAGAAACTTACTTTTTAATTAAAGTATAAAATAATAACTTTTTATAGTTTTAAGTTTTTTATTATGATAAGCGCGGCAAAAACAAGAAAGGCCCCCTTGTCAATAATAGCTTTTCCTATTTAAACTAGTTCAATTTTCAAGACCATCGATATTAAAGGTAAAAGAATGCAAAGCTCAGTTGTCTAAATTAGGGAATATAGGTTTTTGGCCTATCAGATCGAAGATGAAAATTTTTGAGGCAAAACTAACCCATGCGGTAACAATTGGATGAATTGTATCCAATCACCAGTGAGTAAAATCTTTTCACCTTGGCGGTGGTCAGACTTGACTGGTAATGATTGGGTAACTCGGCGATGGATAGACTCAGATGGTAATGATTGGCTAATTGTTATCCTATCATCCTTGAGTAAAATCTTTGCACCTCGGCGGTGGTTAGACTTGGATGATGATTGGTTAGCTCACACCCAATCATCAATGGGTAACATCCTCTTGCCTTGTGGAGGTTCCAATCCGCGCGACATTATACTCCTCGGATTTGACTGAGGAGTCAGAGTAATCCTATAGTTAGTATTTTCTTTAAGCTGATTCTTATGGTAAATCATATTATTCCAGTTATTAGGATTCCACCGAGAATCCACTAAGGTCTTTT
Organism: Massospora cicadina; assembly: GCA_022478985.1. Classification (NCBI taxonomy): domain Eukaryota; kingdom Fungi; phylum Entomophthoromycota; class Entomophthoromycetes; order Entomophthorales; family Entomophthoraceae; genus Massospora; species Massospora cicadina. The sequence goes on from JAKSZP010014526.1 coordinate 16,520, forward strand.
CGCTGTGGGTATTCCTATCATTAATATCCACAATATTATCTATAAATTAGCAGGTAATGGGCCAATCATATTGGCAGATTTGGGAGCCCTAATGCTTCCAACATTCTTTTTCTGAAGTTGAGAAAGAGAATGTCCAACATTGCCCCCTCAAGAATGTTGGAAGGGGTGTAGGGTCAAAGGTTGCAGCCAGGTACCCAGATTAGAAAATTCTTGTAGCCAAAGACTTTATGGAATATTCATCTCCTCTCTTATGTATGATGGTATAGGGCCCCTCCCAATTTGATCCAAGTTTGCCATTTTGGGAGTTGTACAATTGCGGTGATATAAAACCCTATCCAACACTTGATTAAAAGGTAGAGGAGCTCGGAGCTTGTTGGCAGCTTGGCCTTTGTTAGTCACTGTTTTGGTTTGGATAGACTTTCCAGCATACAATCTTTCATCCTCAGTGCGTGAAGTTTTAGACTGAGGTTTGCAAGGGTAGCATCCTTGGAAGAGCGATTCTATTGAGCCTTGAGATGAGAAACAGTTGCCTCCACGGGTTTTAAGGTAGAATTCTCTTTTTAGGATGTACTTTAAGAGCCTGGACTTTTCCTTTAAAGTTGGTCTTACTTAAGAGTTTGGAGGGGTTTTGGGATGTGATTTTCGTGTCAACCACTTGTAGTTCTCCTGGCTTACTCACCACCTCATCTGTCACAAAATTTGGGATACCATTGCTAGCCTCCACTAAATTGAGCAATTTCTTAGTGTTGAGCCTGGAGGTGATATAAGGCAAAGCGGAAGAGGGGTGTTCTTCGCTGGATAAAACTAATGGAACGTTGTATTTCAGTAAAGATAGGGTCCCTAGCTTCATATTGTTGATGCCTTCATACTCGATCATGAACTGAGTACCTATAAGCAAATCATAATTGTTATTATCCAAAGCCACTGTGGGGCTGATAGAATAAGCTTCCCAATACAAATGGGAAGGGATGAGTAAGCACCTAGTGCATAGGTGTTATTAGGACTGGCAGTTCCAAAGTCTTGGTTGTACTCCAAGTCAGGTGCAAGTTGGATCTTTTTCATCAACTTAGAAGAGATGATGTTCACTGAGGAGCCTGTATCTAGGATGGCCATCACCTGAACTTTTTGGATAACCACTTTGACCTTTGTAAATATCCCCCGGAAGTGGGCAATAGCACTAAGACCTCCTTAAGATGGAGGTTGGAGGCTAATTTGCACGCGGTCTTGGGGTAATTTTCTTGGATGGATTGCATGGTATGGCCATGCTGGATAGGGAGAATAATGTGAGACAACATCTCATCAGCATTGCTGGAAGTATCAATATCAATGGGCTCCCCTAGAACTTGATGGAGGTAAGTATCCTCAGGTATGGTGGCTTCGTCTACTCCCCCAGCGTTTAGGTGATCAGGGACCTCCACTTCCGCAGGAGCTCCCAACAAGTAATTCCTAATGTTTTTGTAACCCCCCTCAGAGTCGGCCTCAGGGGTATTTTCCACCATGGGCAAGGTTACAATTGAAGTGGGGGAGACAGTCACGAGAGGTGGGGTAATCTGCTTTGATTTAACCGGCATTTTCTCAACTCCAGTAGTCCTGGAGGACATACCCTTTAAACGCGCACCTATGGATTGAGCTGAAGGAGGAACCACCGTGGGATTCTCCGCTTTGCATGGATGAGGAATGACCAGTTTAAGTCGCACGAAAATGCAGGTTTTGTGGGGTTTAGCTCTTTAGGATCCATTATCTGAAGGGGCTCCTTCTTGTCTTTAATAGCTAAGGCCCGAGGCTTAGGCTTTGAATCCTCAATGGTTAGAACATGAGGTCGAGATACTGCTCCACGGTGAACTTCAGGCTCATGGAAATCGGCAATATCTATTAGCACTTCCTTGATGTCTTGAACGGTATGGAAATAGCGTTTAACTGAGGTGATGTGCATCGCCAAAAGAGGGTGAGATGTCACTCCAGTTAGAACAGCAGCTACAGCATCATCCAAAGTCAACATCTTTGAGGTTACCAACGTCTGTGCTTTCAGATAAAATTGTTCTGCAAAGGCAACCACTGGTTCCCCTTCTTGAATACTTATATGCAGGAAAGCCTGTTTTTCCCTTTTTAAAATCTGCTCGGATCTGAACTCAGCCAAGAGGGCCTTCCTGACCTCTGGCCAGGTGTGCTGAGGATCCAAATGAGGGACGATCAGCTCTTAGGCTTTTTGGCTTAAGCAGGGGAGGATGTACTGAACTTTCTGTTTGTCAGTAGTGCCATCCATCACACCTTAATAAACATACAAGAAGGAGGCAACACTCCCTTCACCTGGAGTGTATCTGTCCTTCAGTGGTAATTTGAATGGCCGCTGCTCTAGCTCTTTGAGACGAGAGAAAGAGCTAGCTAGTTGCTTCTTGAGAGCAACTAATCGCAGGTCAGGAGAGCTGCTCACGTTGACAGTCTTAATTTCTTTTTTAATACTTATCAAAGTATGCAGGGGGCTTGGTCCCTGTAGTGAGCACCAAATTGTGGGATCCGCTGTTAGAGGCCACAGATAATTTTTCAGAGAGAGAAACTTACTTTTTAATAAAAGTATAAAATAATAACTTTTTATAGTTTTTATGTTTTTTATTATGATAAGCGCAGCAAAACCAAGAAAGGCCCCCTTGTCAATACTAGCTTTTCCTATTTAAACTAGTTCAATTTTCAAGACCATCGATATTAAAGGTAAAAGAATGCAAAGCTCAGTTGTCTAAATTAGGGAATATAGGTTTTTGGCCTATCAGATCGAAGATGAAAATTTTTGAGGCAAAACTGACCCATGCGGTAACAATTGGATGAATTGTATCCAATCACCAGCGAGTAAAATCTTTTCACCTTGGCGGTGGTCAGACTTGACTGGTAATGATTGGGTAACTTGGCGATGGATAGACTCAGATGGTAATGATTGGCTAATTGTTACCCTATCATCCTTGAGTAAAATCTTTGCACCTCGGCGGTGGTTAGACTTGGATGATAATGATTGGTTAGCTCACACCCAATCATCAATGGGTAACATCCTCTTGCCTTGTGGAGGTTCCAATCCGCGCGACATTATACTCCTCGGATTTGACTGAGGAGTCAGAGTAATCCTATAGTTAGTATTTACTTTTTAAGCCAATTCTTATGGTAAATCATATTATTCCAGTTATTAGGATTCCACCGAGAATCCACTAAGGTCTTTTCGCTGTGGGTATTCCTATCATTAATATCCACAATATTATCTATAAATTGGGCAGGTGTTGGGCCAATCATAATGGCAGATTTGGGAGCCCTAATGCTTCCAACATTCTTTTTCTGAAGTTGAGAAAGAGAATGTCTGACAGATATGATTAATGATGTTCATCCTGCAATCTGATCAATTACTCTGACTTTGGAACCTAAAAGAGAGCTTTAAACGTAAATTATATTAATATGAGAGAATTATTTAAAAGTTATCATGGTTCTAGCCACAAACTGACCTTTGTATTTCAATTTACCTCAGAAAACCCTTATCTAACTAGTACTATGACTTGCCACACCCAGATGGCCTTAAAAGGAACAGTTTTACAAAAAGGTTACGTGCAATCTAACACAGGAATAAAATTGACTATGTTCTCTCTGTGGTATGAGTGGAAAATTACCTCTTTCCCTTCTTTGATTCAACAAAATACAGTTAGTATTGACTAAAGTGGTTCTTACTTGTGATGCCTTGGTCTCCTATGCTATTAATAAAGACTATACTTGTTATTTTGTCCTTTCTGCTACTCTCTCTTCCCTAAGAGAAAATAAAAACTTTAATTCTGGTGGACACATGTGCTTACAAGAATTCTATTGATCAAGAACTTGACAATTACCTAGATATACACTACTTGCCTGGTGGTGTGGTCAAAGCTGGAGATTCACAGGCCATTCCAACATTGAAAGTTCAATTATTAATGTTTCTAAGTTGTTTAGTATGAACTAGCTGACCACTACCTGTTGATGAAGCATTTTCTGTAACCAATTATCTTAGAATTTATGTGTTAGCGCAAGTTTATATTAAAACCAGTATGTAGCCAGTATCTGGCCCTTTCTAAGAAATGAGGTGAAATGATAGTGATCCACATGTCAGCAGAAGAAATCCCTAATGACTTGCTGAACTGGTCACATGTGCAGAAGCTTATTCTCTCGCCTCTTCTCACCCAGCTTAAACGCTCCTTATCCTCAATATTAAAGGGTTAGAGTCTTCTTTTGATGCGGCTATCATAGTTTCTCTACCAGAACACTCAGAATTAAATGATTTCAAACTTAAAGTGGACTTTGTTCAAATTTGTTCCCCAATAATAATTAACGCTAAGAGAAGAGGCAGCGCTGTTTGGGTTATAGAACAAGTAGTAAAGGTTTTATCTTCCATAGTACCTCTCCAGTATGCTCTCAACTCCTATTTGTGGAGAAAGCAGATGGTACTCTATGCCCTTGTGTGGATTATAGTAATCTAAAAAATGTCATTATTTCTAATATGCATCCCATCCGTATTGGAGAACAAATTTCCAGATTTTTTAAAAAAGCTGAGATCCTTATTCAAGCTTGACTGATAGAACTCTTCAATCAAATCTGAGTTAAGAAGAGACAAGAATAACTTTATTGATTTTCATACTAGAAAAGTTATCTTTTAGCTTCAGCAAATGCCATTTGGCCCAAAGATGCGCTTTCTATCTTTCAACATTGTATTGATGCAACGTTAGGAAATTTTTCAGGTTGTGTGCCGTGAGTTACATGGATGATACCCTAGTATTTACCCCAGACCACAAATCCCATAAGTTACACCTGCAGAAAGTTGTAGGGAACCTGAGAGCAGCAAACTTGACACTGAATATTAGCAAATGAGAATTTTCAGGTCTCTGGTTACTTTTCTAGGCAACATTGTGTTTGATAAGGGCCACACAATCGCTCCATATAAGAAGAAGGACTTTTGTAATTGGCCCATGTCAACATTAGTAAAGAAGTTATGAGGAATTTGAGAACATGTACCTTTCTTAAGAAGATCACTCCAAACCTGTTATAGTTTTCTATGCCCTAGTATAAGGCCAGTGATGCAAAATACCTCCAGTGGTCTTCTGCACTGAAGGATGCGTTCCAAGCTATGAAGTGCACCATGCTTTCCACATCCATACTTCATCACTTTGACCCAGATAAAAAATTCATAGTACCCACCGTCACTTCCAATTTTACTATTGCTGTTGCTCTGTTACAGGTGGGTGCGTTTGGAGTAGAGCATCCAGTGAGGTATTTTTCACATATAATGTCCCTTCTTGAGTTAAGTTTCACTGTATATGGAAAGAAGCTACTAGAAGTAGTGGAAGCGTTAACAGACTGGCGCCACCATTTGCATGGTTCATCACAACCATTCCAGGTCTATACTGACCACCAGGATGTGCTGTACTACCGCATACTTCACATTAATGTCCCACGTCAAACCCACTTTCACGAGACCCTTTCTCATTTTTATGTTATCTTATAAGTTCATGAAAGTCAAGGAGAATGGTTTAGCTGAAACCTTAACTTGTAACCAGCCTCAGTTTCTGAACCCAAAAAAGTGCTGCTACATAACACTCAAATGGTGATTCCTATGGGTAAGAATACATCTAATCAGCCCTCCACCATCATCTGGGAACCTGTTATCACTTACCTGGAGAATCTATAGGTTTATGGTACGTTTAAATGGGTCTTATACCAAACCTTATCCTCAAATAACTAGATCCTTATCAAATGCAGCTTATAACAGGAGTATCTCAAAAGGTTTATAATGTGAAGTACAATATGATTGGTTTTAAGGACTTTTACGGGTTCCCTTTATACCACTTCAACTGAAGCTCATAAAGAGCATCATGATAGTATTACTGTTGGCACCCGTAAAAGTAAAATCCTAAAGCTTAAAAATATCTATTACTGGAAGGTAGTTTCAGTCCTAATGGCTCAGTATATCAAAGAGTGCCTGGTGTTCAACAGGATAAAACCGAATTGTCATCCCCTTACTGGTTTGTTGGTCCTGGCACATAAAACAGAAGGGCCCTGGACCTTTCCTTTGGTTTACTTTAATGTAGATCTACCACTTTTGGAGGGGTATGATGCCATAATGGTGGTCGTAAATCATTTTAACAGGTTTGAACACTTCATCCCCTGACACACAAAGGCAACAATGTTCAGATAGCTAAGCTCTTCATAAATCTCATATCCTCAGCCCATGTTGTTCCCAAAGAGAACCCTAGTGACAGTGGGTTCCAAGTTCACTTATTTATTTTTGGGAAGATATTTGTAAAACTCTTCAGATTCTCCCCTTCCAATCAACTGCCTTCCAATCACAATCAGATGAGCAGACATAAATAGTAAACTAAAGCTTGTAACAATTCTTGTGGTGCTATCTTGTGGCTTATCACTCATAATAGGTTTCTCATCTACCCCATGGCTTTTTTAGCTATATAAACTCCCAGTACTCTTTAATTGGTTGTTCTACCTTCTTCGCTGACTATGGGGTATCATATAACATGAAACCCAGTCATGGGTCTAATGTGGAAGCTGTGGGTACATTTAAAAGTTCATTGAAAAAGTCCATCAGGAGGTGACTACCAATCTGCATGCTGCCATGAAGAATCACAAAAAAAGTAAACTGACAGGAAGAGAAGGTAGGCCCCAAATATAATACTGGAGACCTCGTGATTCTATATGCTAGAAACATCCCAATAAAGAAGCATACAAGAAAGTGGGACCTAAGATGATAGAACCATATTAAATTGTTAGAAAGGTGGTTGTGCCTCCTACAAATTAATTTCTCCTCCAAAAATCCAAATTCTGTCAATTTTTATGAGATTAAGATGACCCTGTTTGAGGGCCCCTTCCTGAGACCCCAGAGTCCTATCTAGTAGAGGGGGCACCATAATGGGAAGTGGTGGAGATTGTGGCCTCTTTTTATTTGAAGAGACGTCTTGTCTACCTGATACATATAAAGGGTTTGATTCTAATGAGAGTAGCTGATTAACAGCCCACAATTGTACTCATGCACAAGGACTGATTGAAATTTTCAAATAGCGCTTTCCTGGAGCTGATGGCATATAAGAAAACCAAACAACTACTGCTATAAAATTATTTTCTCCCAAAGGAATTCTTTCTTGCTGTTGCCGCTGAAGGGGGGTTCCTCAAAAACTGGAGGTTAATGACATGAATCCTGACATAGTTTCTGGTGTAAACTGTAGGAACAAGGATGGGGTTACAAAGTTTATGGGTATTGAGGTATCTGTTCTTCCTGATACAAAAAAACTTAATCTAACGTTGTGTAAGGGATAAGAAAGCCTAAGTTGGAAATAAAGAGACAGCTAATGTTTTAGCAAGTAATACATTATTTGCGTTAAGTAACAAAGTAATATTGTCAATGAAAATGGGTCCTTACATCTATTTCTAGTATAAGGTTTTGATAAACATACCAAAATAAAGTATTACTATTTCTAGAAATATATGCCTTCAATTCAAAGTTTGAGTTTGGAACTTAACAAGTTACTGCAATAACATTGATGGTTTTTTGCTTTCATTGAGTGAAATGCTTTAGTACCAAGACTAGATGATCATGACCCAAAAATTAATTTTCTTTGGTATTTCATTTTTGATAACTTCTCTATTGATCTACTTGTATTATAATAAAGCTATTAAAGTTACTATTTTATGACTTTTTAGTTCACCTAGTTGTGGACCTCCTTGAGGAAGTATCCATAATTTAGTTTATTATATATTTTCAAAAGCTAAATGTTGTTCCAAAACCGCCTAACTGGTCAAGAAATACTCTTTATTGAGGCTCCATATGGCTTAGACCACGATTACTAACTTGTGATGAACTTTTTTGAAGTCTAGCCAAGACATAACCTTTCTGATTAACTTAGCAATTTTTGCAACATTGTTTACACGCATTTATGCCACCAAGGTGTGTGAACTGTCCGCTGTAGTTTTTATCTTTAATGTTAATAGCAGGTATCTTGCCAATCTGGGGTTAAATTCTGATTCACCTCTCATGAAATCGTGGAGTTACAGAAAGTCTCCTGACAGTTAGTGTATATACGGCTTTGCCATTAATTTTGCTGATATCAAATGGGCTTTGCCATTTTGGTGTAAAGTTTTCTTAGTAAACTTGAGCAAAAAATCTCTAAAAAAAGAGTACTGCATTACCTATAATAAAATGAGGTGATTTTTATTGGCTTTTGTTCTTGTGCCATCATAGCATTCACTTGGATATTAATATTTCAACTACTTGGTTATAGGAAATAATAATACTTCTTTATTGTCATTTTTTATCATGATATAGGTCAGGGGTGTAAAATTCAACCCAAAAAAGACTTCATATGAAGTAGGTTGGGTTGAACAATGTTTCTTTGTCCACTAGGCCCACAGTATATTTAAAATGTTGAAGTCTAATTCGGTGTCTGATACCTTTTTTTTGGGGAAGTTATTCTACTAGAGTCTTGTTGAATTATTCATATTGGACATTGAAGTGTGAGATATAGGCTGTCATTAAGATGTGTGAAGGCTTTTATTTTTGAAAAACCATTAACCATGTTGATATTAAAGGGGGTCCCTCAGTCTATAAGGGCACATCGAGGAGAGCCAAACACAATAAAAATCTATTTTAAAAGAAATATTACATCTGTTTAACATCAGCTTATCTGCTGGTTATAAGCCGTCTTTCTTTTACTTCAATCGCTTTATTGATCAATATAAAATTTTTAGAAAATTATTAACACCAACCTTTGCTTCTTTGCTGTCTGTCTCTCTGTTTGTTATTGCTTCTTGACGCCTGCTTCCCCATGTGAGGTGGTGGTGCACCATCTCCTACATCTTTTGGTCGCTGCTGAAGAGCACCTGGGCTGTCTCTGAAAGCCTCATGAATACAACTGGTTGCTTTGTCCCCTACTCAGAACCTAACCCAACATCTTGCGCGCTCCCAGATGGGTGCTTCAAAGCCCCCTGGCGCTCTCCCAGAGCAACATGTGCTTTGGTCTTTAAGCTTAGTATGGGAACCTCTTCCTCTACATGAGTGCACCCATTATTGAGATGGCTCAGGCGGTTTACAAACCTTCCAGCTTTATAAATTTCCGACATTTTATGGCGTACTTTGAACTTGGCTTTTAGTGAAGCCCAAGCCATGTCTGTAGTGATGATGCTGCTTGTTTTTAAAAAAACTCCTCTCTTCACCACTCACACTTAGTTGTCGGTGGACGCCACTCTGGTGGTACAGTTTGCCATTTTGTTCAACCATCCCTTCCCCAATTAACTCCACCATGAGCTCCTTTATGGTTTAGTTATTTATGGCAATGATCCCTTCCTTTAATTTGTGTTTCCCAATAGGGCCAGCCGCCTTGCAGGGCCTCACGCCTTTGTAAAAACCTTCACATTTCACCAGTATACCCACCTTGCCATTCCCCCTGAACATGGTCCACTTGGCCCCCAACCACCCATTCTGGGCCCATGTCAATAATGGCAACACTGTCTTCCCCTTTGCTTTAGTTTATGACAATCAAAGCGCCAGTGCCCTTCCCTTGCTATCCCAGTGGCATCAGCCCCTCCTCTTTCCAGCATTGGCCCTTCCACCACTTCAGCAGAATCTTTTGATGGGATTTGATCCTTCCTCCCCCACCCTCAACTGCATCAGACGCAGCTCCTCTTGTAGCAGCCAAATAAAGTCAAACTTCTCATGGTGTGCAGGAGCAAATCGCTGATCTTGCCCCAGTCAAATTGCCTCAAACAAAGGTTTGAGGGAAAACAGCTTACAGCCTCCAGCCAATTATCCCCCATGTCTGACTCATGTTTACCTGTTTCTAACCCATTTAATTCTCTTGAATGGGTTACCAATTATGACTAACCTTTTATATGAGTCCTAAACTTGATTAGCCCAAATTCTTCCAGCCTCCAAAACCTGCTCCTCCATGCCACTTCTGCCCTTTAACTGGATTCCTTGTGCATAAGATCCACCTTTAACTCGCCATCAAAGTAGCCACTGCCCCCACCAACGCCCCTCTCTTTCAAGTCCTCCATTTAGGCATGGTGCCTCTTGTAAATGGGATTCCCTGTTCAAATCTCCTGTCCAGCCTCGTGGAGGAATCCTGGGATGATATTAAAGAGTTCACATTTTCTGTGGACTATGCTTGTTTTGATGCCACCAAAATATCCTTGTTCAACCCAAGCTACCTAAAATACACCAACAAATAAAGAGTTTTACTTGTATTCCCATAATTATATAGCTTGCTGAGCATCATTTCCTCAGTATGTTGAAGATGCTGCACACCACAGTCCTCATATATGAAAACAATTATATTTTCTTCTTCATCTTGCCCCATTATTCCAATGCCCCCACACAAAATTTTGTCTACTCTACTATGCCCTCAAATTTGTGCTGGACAAAGATCCCCTAGCCCCTTTCCCAGTTCAATATGGAAGCTCAGGCTATCTGACAAGGTGCCGAATTAAAATCTTTTTTCTTTAAAAATTACACCTGTTACCCGCAGATAAAGATGCATGGTTGCCTCATGGATTGTGCCCCACTGGTACTAAAAACTTGTTTACTGGCAAAAGATAATGGTCATCTAAAAGATTATTCTGAGGCAACTATATTGCTTGTCATTCTTTGATAATGAGGATATAGATTAATGAAATCCAGTCCTCACATTAAATACGCCATCTAAGTAAGAGGAAAGTGAAATTTGTTTCCTACATGTGATTTATTGGATAGCTTAAATGAGTAACACCTTTATACCCATTTTCAACAGTCTACTTATGAATTTGGCCAATAATGAGCATTTAAGTCATTCACATGTAGCAGTATGGCAAATTGTCCCATTTTTATTGTGATTTAGGTCTACACATTAGCGTTGTTGCCAATAATGGGACTTGTTGAAGTTCATCTTCTTTTGGATGGTAAAAGGTCCCATTAATTACCAATGATTTTAACTAAGTTACTAAGAATTTCAATTTTCATTGAAATTAGAAGAGATTTGTAATGAAAAATGAATTGGTAAATATCCGCTAGTTCAAATTCTAAGGAAAATGGATTTATGCCAAATACTTTTTAGTATCTTTAACTAAATTTTGAGATAATGTGTCACAAAAAAACTTTCTGTTTAACTGGTATAAGAATAGTAATGAAGTTAATTCCATAAGTTTAATGTCCATTGGATACACCAATATGATAGAGCTGGCTCATTAAATGTAACTTGGACTGCTTATTTTGTCAACATACAATGTGAAATTCCATCAAGATATAGGAATGAAGTTTTCTTAGGGCCATACAACTTTTAATATTTCTAGTTCATAGTTAAATAATTTCCTTCACTAAAGTAAATTCCTTGACATAATACATTGGTTAATAGACTTTTTGTGATCAATGTGATAATGCAGCACTAAAGGCATATAAACTTCTTTTATGAAGTATATAAAAAGGTTCTTCAAACTTTAGGTGAAATAAAATTTGGATATACAAAAGTTTAATTTTGATTTTTCAAAAGCTTCATCATGTTGGTTTGTACATAAACCTTGGTTCTTTATTTAAGAAGTTTATATAGTGAAGTTAAGTCACCATACATGGGATTAAAAGTACATAGTATCCTAAGGCACCTAAAAGGGATCAAACTACTAGAATTGAGTTGGACAATTCCACTATCTGATTTTCCTTCACTTTATCTGGATCTGGTGAGCGACCTTATGGTGAAATTAAATTACCTAAAATTATTTGTTCTCCGGGTAAAATACTAATTTCTCTTTATTGAGTGAGTAAAAACAGTCCTTAAGTCAGTTTAGTAAGGCTTGTATATCAAAAGTGTTGTTCTTAAGAGGGCGATGCTATAGTGATATCAACCAATATTTGGTTACATATATTGTGAGAAAATCTGCACAGACTTACTCATTATATACTGGAAAGTCTGTGGTGCTCCTGAAAGGCCAAAGGGCATCTATAAAAGTCTAGACTAGCCATATTTGGTCACAAAGCCTGTGTATTTGGTACTTTAAGCTGCCATTCCAATTTGATGATACCTTAAAAACAGACCTTGGCTTTTAACTAGAATTTTCTATATAAGGGGCAAAGATATTTGAAGCTAGTAATATTGGGTTTGCATCATTATCAGTAATGCAGTTCAGTGGAACATTGTCAACACAAAATCAAAGCTTGCATTTTTTAGGTATCACTACAGCTGAAAATTCCTAAGGACTTTTGAGTTGGTTAAATTGATTTACCCTTCAATATTTTTGCAATTGATTTGCACACAAAATTATCATACTTTTGCAGCAAGCAGTAAGATTGTTGTCAGATTGGTTTTAATTAGTAAGGGTGATAGATTTTTTTCACAATGCTATTTGTATTTCATCCACCTATAATCCTCTATAAATTTAAACTGGTTCAATAGGCTTACACCATTATATTGGCATTGGTTTGACAAGATTTAATTTTATCTTATTTGTGACGTTATTGACTCACAAAGCATCAGTTTTAGATTAGTTTATAAAAAACTTTTCTTTCTCATTGCAAACACTTTTGCAACCCATTCAATTCAAGACTAAATCTAGTTTGATAATCTCATAGAGGGGATTAGTCTGCGCCCATGTCTGGGAGCAGTTGGGCAAGCAAGGCAAGAGGAGCAGGCGGAAGGCCCGCGGCCTCTAACATTTGAAAACGCCCTGGAGAATCTGGTGGAATAGAAAAAAATCTAAAAAAACTGGCAGTCACAATTTCCCCGGAGATACTCGTGTGGCAAGCATGATGCAACCAGTACATCAATACGCCACATTCCCAGCCACTTTTGTCGGTGGAATTCAGAGTCCGTGTGTATCTGGACATCCAAAAAATGGCCCTATGGGAAAAATTTTGTGAAGATGTACACAAAACTTTCCTGACCGCGGTGTACGTTGCACCTCACTCCATGTTGCACGGTTGGCTGGATCTAGGTTTTATAAGCAAAATAGCAGCAGACGAGGCTGCAGCGGTGCGCGTAGTGGTTGAACTCCCCGAAGGGCAATGGGTCATCAAAACTAAATGCACCAGATGGACAAAATCAAACCAAATTTTCCTCACGTTTGACTTTTTGCCTACTACGATAAACTGTGACATTTTGGAGCAACACCTGAAAGATGGTCTCGCCATATACGGCGAAATACAATCTTTTGAAATGCAACATTTCACGCTGATGCCACACCTGTGCACCGGCAAAGCCATCGCAGTTCTGACCCCAACTGAGGAGATCGTGAAGGACCTAACCCAGATCTCGCACTCCACCTTTATTGATATTGCAGGGCACACCACCCACCCATTCCAGGTAACCGTGGACAGCGCGCCCCCCATTTGCACCCACTGTGATGCATTCAGCCATAAGGCACACGCGTGCCCCATTAAGAAGGGCATTACATTCCAAGAGCACCCCTCGGCAGCCATGGCCAGCGGAGAGGTGCACTACGAACCAACCGCAAGCACCAAAGAGGCTTTCCCATGGGGAGCACAAGGCTGCTACCTATTGGTAAAGCCCATCTCCCCGCAGGAGCAGAAGAAGGCCAAGCAGGCCCATAGGACTGCGGCCAAGGAAGCGGCCAAGGTCACCACCACCATCCCACACTCACAACGCCAGGAGGACATGGAGACCTTTGCGGCGGAAGCAACTCGGGAATCCATCACCCAATCAGATTGGGAGGCCCAAGCTGAACGGGCCACTCAATCTGAGGATCTGATGGGAGATTTGATCTCACCCAATCGCTGCACCCAAGCCCCAGTTGAAACTGACTTGGGACCTATCCCAACCAAAAAAAATTTTTGCCCCACTCGACGGTACACCGAACTTATCCGCACCGCAAAAAATTCGTCCGACGTTGGGAAAACAAAAAGTGAAGGCCAAAGCCAACGCGACTCTTTCCGCAAAAATTAACAAAAACCCCAATAGCGTTGCTGCTAATACCCGCGCTGCTGTGAAAGCCCGTGGGGACCTGGAAGAGGCTGGTGGGCCAGGGGGCCCCCCCTCGCACCTAAGGTGCAATGGGGGAAACCTTCACTCTAGGGACGCTGAATATTGCTGGACTCAAGGCCTCCCCATCCCGAGCTAGGAAACTGAGTTTTTTACAAAATAATTTACCCATGGATATCCTGGCCATCCAGGAAACCCACTGTCCATGAGGTTCCGAGGATGCTTGGAAAACAATGCTCCTACCATCCCTATCCTTTTGGTCAAAGCACTGTGGGGTGCTAATTTGGAAAAACAATTTTTTCAAATTTACATCTTCAGAAACATTCCTAAATGACTGAGTGCTCGTTGTCACCTTCTCATGGGCCAATGTTGCACACACAATTATCAACATTTACACCCCAAACGGTGCACAAGAGCATCGGGAATTTTTCTTGTTGGTCAAATCCCTCCCACTACCCCCAATTCTTTCCTAATCGGCGACATGAACTGTTGGCTAACCTCACCAACGGACCAGTGGCCGCCCTCACCCCACGCCCCACAGGGTCACGTAGAACTACGCGTTCTAAAAGCCACCCTTGGGTTAATGGATGCGCTGCCGTGACATGCCCCACTGCTTGAAAACATGACGCGTCCCCACATCCACAACAACCAATTAAGGTTTATGACCCATATCGACCTTATCCTCATGCTGGCGAAATTCCAACCCCACATCTCCCACTTCAAAACAACAAAAATGGAATTCTCCGACCACCGACTGGTCTCGATAACATACCACTTACCCATCACAGTTGCAAAGGCCCCACATTGGTGCAAAATCCGCCCCCAGAGCTAGCGTCACCAGGATTTTCCACATGGGTGGAAGAGGCAACTTTGGCAAAATTGTTTGTTGCACCGTTTTGCGCGGACCCCATTTCCACATGGGCAACTTTCAAAAAAGACACCATCCACCACTATCGCCATCTCTCATCCAGACGCTCACGAGCCACATCGGCGGTTATATTGCACGCGCTGGCAGAATTGGCCCACTTGGAGTCCAACATTCCAGCCTCAGGATATAGCCCTGCATGGGGCCAGAAGTGGGCGGAGGCAGCAGCCCACCTCAGCACTTGAAAGGCAACACAAACATCAGGTTTGTATCCAATACAGGGCCACATGCATCACTAAAGGTGACAAGTGCACCGCATACTTCTTCAAAAAAATTTTTGCACCATGCCAGAGTGTGGCCTGCACACAGGTGCGAAGATCAGATAATTCTATCATGGACACACCGGCTGAAGTGGCAATCAAAATGCAAAGATATTACTCTGAGTTATACTGAGCCGAACCAATTCAGCTGGCCGAAATGGCGGAATTTCTTGACAGAGCTCATATCTGCACCATTTTCTGATACCTGGAAATAATGAATTTAATTACTCCGAATGAATTATGGACTACCATTCATGGTGCACCAAACTGAAAATGCCCAGGCCCAGATGGCATTCCATATGAGTTCTACAAAAAATATTTTAAATACATATCCCCATTGCTACTAGCCTCACTCAACCAAAGCCTGTTGGAAACACGCCTCCTACCAGGAGGACATGAGGCTTTTACAGTTACACTCTTCAAGAAAGGGGATAGGCTAGACTTAGCCAACTGGCGCCCCATTTCTCTAACAAACACAGACACCAAAATTTTAACAAAAATCATGGCTAACCATTTAGGGACTGTAGCATCTGCCACCATCTCTCCAGAACAATTCGGTTTCATCCCCAGAAGGTCGATTTGGGATAACGTGCACTCTGTGGCTAATGTGTGTCAGTCCACAGCCTCTGGGGCACTTGTATTCTTGGACCAACAAAAGGCCTATTATAGAGTAAACTGGGAATACCTTAGGGCCTGCCTCCAACAATTCCGCCTACCTCCCCGCTTCATTAACTGGGTGATGCTGCTCACGGAATCTGCAACAATGGCTGTGCATGGCCCAGGTTTCCTAACGGATGTAGTCCATCCTCAAAGGGGCCTGCGACAAGGGGACCCCTGAGCCCACTCTTATACAACTTCAGCCTTGACCCACTACTGCGAAATGTGAATGCCCAACTCACTGGGGTCCATGTGCCAGGCCAAACCCCAGTCAAGATGATGGCATTTGCAGATGATTGCGTGGTGGGGGTGTCTAATAATAAAGATGCACGCGCGCTTGAAGCCCTCATCCAGGAATATTCCCGGGTAAGCAACGCGGCACTAAACGCCTCCAAAACCGAAATCATCCTCCTTGGTCAGTTTCAGAACTGGTGGGCCCCAGCAAGTAGTTCCCAACCCAGCCCAGCTGCTCACCCAAGTCCACGCCTTACTAACTCAAAACACACCGCTCCACTGGTGCTCCCCTTTGTGCCACGACCTACCATAGGACCGGTACGCCATCTGGGCGTGTGGTTGGAGGCAGGAGGATATGCGTCAGCAGTAATGGAGGGCCATATACTGGACAACGTGACGAAGCGAATCGCCTCTCTCAGAGCCCACCCTACTACCCTCACTGGCAGGGTTATTCTTGCCAACTCTATGCTCCTATCCAAAGTCTGGTTTGGAGCCCACGCCATCCCCTTCTCCCCAAGCTTCTTCAAATCCCTGTATGCTTTGCTACAAGGTTGGCTTTGGTCAGGCCGCCCTCCACCAGTACGGCTAGAGGTCATGTTTGGCCCTCATCATCATGGTGGCATGGGCCTACTTGACTTCAAAGCCCATGCCGCCAAGATCCTAGGCACCTGGATTGCGGCCGTCACTGCTCCTACACTCCCATCCCAACACTGGTCCCGCGCGGCCCGCTCCAACTTCTCCTGAGCCTTGGGCCTCAACAATCCATCAAACCCCCACTCCCTGATGAAATACCTCGCATCACACACATCAGCCACAGGTCCTCACGGGACCAAAACCCACTACAAACGAATCCTACTCTCCATGCGAAGCGCAGAGTGGAGAATTCGTATTAGTGGACATACAACCCAAAGAAGCCGCCCTTCTCCTCAGTTCACACAAGAGGTACAGGGGCTACCCATCCATGATGGCGTGATCCCCACTCGACCCCAAGTCCTATCCAGGGTGGACTACCTGGACATGATGGACATCCCTTATTCCACTGAGACCCAAAAGACTATCTGTTAATACGCACACCATCCTCTGTTGCAGCCTCAAGTCCGTTCCCATGTGTGGCACTGCCTGAGGCGGGTGTATCGTACAGCTGAGCGCTCTAATGCTTTACACTCATCCTGTGTCGTGTGTGGCCAGTATGGAACGCTGTTTCACCGCCTGGAGAAGTGCCCCACCTCTAAAGTAATATGGCGCGAAGTCCAACGTCTGCTAGGCCAGGATCAAACACATCCCTTCGTCTGTCAAGAGATATGTTTGCTTCATCAATGGCCTCCCCCTCCCACCCTCCCTTCGTGCTCTGGTGGTTGCAATCGCCATGTGGACTATCCACACGATTGTCTTGGATGCCATCGCCGGATCCATCCCCACCCTCCCTGAAGCTGTCCACAGATTCTGGTCTCATTTGGTGGATCACTTTCAAGCATGGATGTTTGGATATCTCCCACCATGTCGCCGGCAGCTGGTCTCCTCCTGGTTCCCAGTCTGGTTCATCAAATCAGACCCCTTCCTCCACACGTGCTCAATAGTGGCTACGCCCCCTACACACGTTCCCTCCCCCTTCCCATAAGTGGCGTTCCCGCTGGCAACAAGAGATAGCATCGCTTCTCTGGGGTGCCTCACCTGGTACTGAGTTTTGTCTCATCTGAGTCATATTTGGAAGTGTCCGTCCCATGGTCGGCCTTCCCCTTAATAAATTTAAATAGATTAGTTTATAAGTTCAATCCACAAGTGATTTTAACTTGGGGCTAAGTATTTTTAGTGGCTATGGAGTATGTAATTAAAGCATAATTGATGTTAATGACTAATTAATTAATTATGTTGTGCCCTAATAAGTACTACATATGGATTTAAATCAGACAGTGGCACTGATTGTAAATTGCATACCAGTGACTGATAGCGCAATATCAGTTACCATTACTATTGCTTTTGGTTTGGATCCTCTAGCAAATTAGAATACTTCATTGCTATTATTATAGTTTTAATATCACATTCCATAGGAACTTATGTGATATAATTTCATCACTACTACATAAATAATTATATCTTTCTTGATACCTTAGATGATTACCTGGGTACATGGTAATCCATCATCTGCTATAAAGGAATTCTTTATTGCTTATAGCTTAGTGAAGCCACATTAGACATAAAAGCTGCATGTGTATTACCTGAAGAGCTGATAGAAAGTGACAAAGAGTTTCTTGTTCACACTCTATTGTTGTACCCTTCAATATAGATTGAGCACTAATTTCTGGTAGGATAAAGTTTTTTATTTAATCTTCTTATGCTTTGTCTCTTTTTATGTGTTTCTAATTTAAGAGGCCTGCTTGTTTCATTGCTATATACCTTTAATAAAGATATTTTTATATTTTCTAGTTTATTCTCCATTACAATACTATCTGGTGAAGCTTTATATCATGAGAATGGTTTCTTAAGTTCATATTAATAGTTCAAGAATTCAGCCACTCTGATTTGGTCATGTAGTTTATTTTCCTAGTAAAAAAGACTTTTTAAAATAACTGTTCTTTAGTTTGTTGTGATAGGGGAATACATGTGATATATGGTTCCCTTAACAGAGGCATTATAGCTTCTTATAAGCCCAAGAAAGGCATCTTATGTTCCTAAAATTTTAGTGTTTCATCATAAGGTATTGGTCTCTACTGCTATTAGTTATAGTTTTTAAATTTTTAAATTTTTTTTAAATTTTTATTTGAGGTGGGCCAACCTGGGGATGATACCGCACCGATTAGGGAAGTGAAGAAAATAGGAAAGGAGGATAAAACCTGGAAAACCTCCATGCGCGGTGTATGATAGGCCAGGAACTCCATGGACCGCCTTTGCTATTTGCTATCTCGGTTTGGGGCATTGGCGGGCAAAACCAACACAGTCAAAATCGTCCCCTACCCAAAGTCCATTACCAGGATCGAACTCGGGAGGCAGTGGTAGAGGGTCCATACTCTACCACTGGGGTATCCTCCCTTTGCTATTAGTTATAGTATTTAAAAATAGTTGGACTTCTTAGTTAAATTGTCCTCTTTTTACTGATATTCTAGGATTTTTAGGATTGACTGAAAAATTTGTCACTCTACTCATAAAATTAAATTTTTGTTAGTACAATAGTATAATGCTGATAACCATAGGTGTAAGTTCTGTGGAGAATCCCATATGTTTGAACAGGAAAAGTACCCCCATAAAGCCAAGAAGGGGCCTAAGAAGGCAGATATGCCTCTTACTAACAAGGGTGATATAACTTATGTAGTAGATGAGAGGTGGGTCATAGCCTAATCATTTAATTTTTATCCCTTCTGGTCCTTCCTCACCACCAAGGAGTCACTGGGAAGGATTATAAAGGTGTAAGGAGGTAGTAGAGGCTAGGGGGAAGAATCAGCTGCTACTGTCATGTCTCATGATATGATTTATGATGTAAATTAAAAGGACAAGGAGGAAGTGCGAAAGGCCAAAGGAGTCAAGTTGGCCGCCCTCCTTGACCTCAGGTACACCGTGGATAAAATTTGGATCAAGGCCATGAAGGCTCAGGTAAATCCCTAGAAATTGCGTTATGGGCTAAGATGTTACATCATTGATTTAAAAAATCACGGTTACAGTTTAAATGAGGATAAACCATAAAATTTGCGTTCCAGATGGGGATTATACTCATTTACTAAATTTAATATTAAAAAAATGGTAAAATGCAGCTGGGATAGTAACATGAGTTCAAATATACTTGAGGTATAGAACTACCATGGATGATAGTATTGTATTAGCTGAAATCTTTTCTAAGCCCTGCCAAAGCAATTCAAACCATTGCCCAGTTTTCACTTGTATTGTGTATTTCTGACCAATCTCTCTGTTGGTTGTCTCCTCTACCCTGAATAAAGGCTATTTCATATATATTTATCCTATGATACCTTATGCTAGCCTTAAAGGTTACCTCCTCATAAGGTGTAGGAAACCAGCTGAATTGTTTCTCGCTGGTGCTTCACACCAGCTGGTTTCCAAAAACGTTTTTAATAAATAAAGTTAAATATATAGCGCTAATAAAAATGGGATTTTTATAATTTTTATTAAAAGCGCAATAGAGGGAAAAAACAATGCCCCTTGACATCTTACTATTTGGTATTTAAAGTAATATGAGGATTGAGGGGAATTTGGGAATATGTTTGGAATAGTTTCAGCTAATTCAAATTAGGAAATATGAAGGAATAGCGTATCATAACTTGGGAACTCACTTCAGGGAAGAGGAAGGAAGGAAGAGGAATTCTGATTGGCCCAAATGTACCCATGAGGTAACGTTTTTATGAATTTAAAACAATCACTGCCTGAGAAGTTTCTTGCACCTTGGGGGACCCCCGCCAAGCCTAAAAAAGGGGAATTCCCCACGCAGGTGCATTGGAGGACTTCGTTGGGGTCGGAGGAGTGCCTTCCAATGATTTCCCCATGGTTCATGGTGAGGTTGGAGTAATCTGACCATTGAATTTTTCATTTGATGCCTGTAGAGGTTCTGAACCAGTGTTACCCCAATTAGCGGGGTTCCACCAAGAATCAGCCAGGGACTTTTGGCTAATTTCCTCAACTTTCTCATTTTTATTTGTATTAAATGAACTCTTAATGACATCAGAAAATTGAAAATGGCTGATATTTCCCTTTTTTTGCAGAACTCGACCTACAGAATTCTTATTTTTAGGCTGCAAAAGTAATTGTCTGACATCACCCCCTCAAGAATGTTGGGGGGCGAGTAGGGCCGGAGGAAACGGCCATGTATGCAATTATTATTGATACCAGTAGCTAGATTTTGATAGAGTACTTGTTTCCTCTCTTGTAGATGATGGTAAAAAACCCTCCAAAATTGTTCCAAGTTTACCACTTCTAGGAGTGATGTGGTTATGGTAGTATAACACCATGTCAGAAACTTGGAAAGTGGGTAATGGTGTTCAGGACTCATTTGCAGCCTGCCCTTCTTTTGTTACTGTTTTGGCTAAATTGGTCATAGCTTTGGTTTGGAGTTGAATTATGCGTTGATCCAGTCTCCACATAACTTTATCTGGTTCCATAACTCTAGAGAGTAAACATCCTTAGCTAAGAGGGCAGGTATGCCTGGTTCCCACCCATACAAGACACAGAATGGAGACATTTTCAAAATCCGGTAATAGCTAATCTGGTATGCCATAAGAGCACTAAGTAAATATTGATCCCAGTGAAGAGGATTAGATGAGGCCAGTTTGCGAAGAATGGAAACCAAGGTTCCATTTGCTCTTTCCACAGTCCCATTTGTGGATGGGTTAAACGGAGCTGAGAAGAGTTGTTGTGCTTCCATGGAAGTGGCCAGAATTTTTACTACTCTGGAGGTGAAGTTCTTGCTATTATCACAGAGTAATACTTGAGGGCAACCGTGATGAGTAAAGATGTGTTGATGTAAAAGGTAGTGGTGGCCTTAACTGTTTGAGCAGGAAGAGCCACAGCTTCAACCCACTTAGTTATGTGGTCAATAGCTACTAGGATAAACCTGTTTCCACTAGTAGACTGAGAAAGGGGACCTATTACTCTAAGCTGATAGTGTGTAACGGTTGTTGCGGGGTAGTTGGTTGATATTGGCATCTAGACTTGAAGCCATATTGCTTCTTACAAGTAAGGAAGGCTTCCAAAACATCAACTATAGATTCCATCATTCCATCCCAATAAAACCGATCATTAATCCATTCATAGGTTTTCCTTGCCCCTCCATGACATAGGGTAGAATGTGCTTCTAATATAGCAGGTACACGTTCCAAAGGTCGAAGGTAAGGTAGCCATTTTGTTCCCACCTGCTTATACAAATTCCTATCTTCAACTTTAGTGTTATGAGAGTTCCAGGCTAACATCATTTGAACAGGCTCATCCTCATCCTCCCATTCACTGGGGGTCATTAAAAGGTCATGTAACCTCTCTGCCTCAATGTTTCCAAGTGAATTACTGGTAGCCAAATTAACCCATCAACATTCATGTGACGCGTCCCAGAACATTGTTTGATCTTCATATCATAAGGATGGAGCTTTAGAGCCCAGCGAGATATCCGACCAGTCAGATCCTTCATATTATGTAACTACTTTAGAGATGCGTGGTCAGTAACTACAGTGAAGACAGTTTCATATAGGAAAGGGCGGTAATGCTTTACAGCCAACAGAACAGCAAGGCACTCCTTCTCAGTTACACTGTAGTTGTGTTCCGCTTTTGACAGCATCTTACTAAAATAGGATACAGGATGATCTACACCGTTTTCATCCAACTGGGTTAAGATGACCCCAATGGCATAGTCTGAAGCATCAATGAACAAGATGAAAAATTATCATAATCTGGGTGCCGTAGGATAGTAAGTTGTTGTAATAGCTGTTTTATCATCTCAAATGTGGCTATTTGCTCAGCACTCAATAGAAAGGGGTATTATTTGTTGATAGACGGACAAGGGGCTCACTGGGTTGGGCAAACTTAGGGATGAACTGATGGTAATACCCCATCATCCCTAGAAATACCTGAATAACCCGGAGATTTTTAAAGGCTGGCATCTTTGAGATGGCTTTGACCTTGTCCTGCATGAGCTGAATACCTTTTTGTGAAATGGAGTGGCCGAGGAAATCCAATTTTCTTTGGAAGAAAGTACACTTTGAGGGCTTCAACTTCATATTAGACTGACGTAACCGTTGAAACTCCTCCTTCAAGTGATCAAGATTTCATTGAAGGTTCTTGAGAACACTGCGATGTCATCAAAATAGATGATGACACGAGTCAACTTGAGGTCCCATAAAATGTGATCCATTGCACGCTGGAAAGAGGCAGGTGCATTGCACAACCCTTGAGGTAATCTTGTGGGTTGAAAGAGACCTTCACTACAGATAAAAGCGCATTTCTTCTGATCTTGAGGAGAAAGGTCCATTTGCCAATAGCCGCTAGCTAAGTCCATGGCAGAAAAGAAATCAGATCTCAAGAGTTGAGCTAAGGCGTCGTCAATAAAAGGAAGAGGATAGCTATCCTTTTTTGTGAGTTATCTAACCTGCGGTGATCCATGAATATCCGATGTCCCCCATTCTTCTTTTTTATTAGCAAGAGAGGGGAAGACCAGGGGCTTTGTGAAGGAACTAACAACCCCGCATCGAGTAACTGCTGAAGTTCTGTCCTCATTTGCTGTTCCTCCACCTTAGACTTGTGGTAGGGTTTTGACTGAATGGGAAGGGCATCAACTACATCAATGGAGTGGCACCAGCCCTTCATGTGACCATAATCTTTATCTAATTTGGAGAATATGTCACTATAGTCATCAAGGAGAGTATGACCTTTTTCAGCTCATCTGGGTTCAGCTCGTCCGAAATATGGACATTGGGCAAGGTACACACCAGGATATCCGTTGGCAGGCCCATATCCATCATAGAGCCAATGGAGTGAATCTGTTCAATGTTTTCCATAGGGACTAGCAAACCTCTGCAAATCTCCTTGTGTATTTTTAACACTATATCCTTGGGGGTGAGGTTCCCCAACAGCAACGTAATGGGCCTCTGGTAGGCTGGCTCAAGAATACCAGGCAATACCTTAGGCTTGAAGGGACTGACGCCCTCAATACTAACGAGATGCAACAAAAAGTGGCGTGGGATTTGGAGCATGACTTTTGTGTCAACCACTCGTTGTTCACCAGGTTTAATCACAACCTCATTTACAGCATAAAAAGGGATACCTTCCCTAGCATTCACTGAATCAGGCAACTTCTTCATGTTGTGCCCTGAAGTGGTATAAGACAAAGGTATTGCTGCGAGGGGTATTCAACCAGGCAAGAGTATTTGTGCTTACTGGACTCTTTATTAGATAAGACTAATGAGATTTCATAGTTGAGTGATGAGAGGTAACCTTGCTATAGTTGATTATTCCCTCATATTCAATCATAAACTGAGTGCTGATGAGCATATCATACGCATGGTTATCCAAAGTCACAGCAGGGGCTGATAAAATAAGCTTCCCAACTCAAATGGGAAGGGAAGAGTATGCCCTGATAGCACGGGTATTGTTGGGGCCAGCAGTTCCAAATTCTTTCGTGTACTCCAAGTCCTGCGCTAGCTTTATCTTTATTATAAGCTTAGTGGAGATCACGTTGAAAGGGGAGCCAGTCTCCAAGATGGCCAATATACGAACCTTTTGAATGACTACTTCAACCTTAGTGAGAGTACTTCCAAAGTTAGGCGACA
This sequence comes from Massospora cicadina, assembly GCA_022478985.1. Taxonomy (NCBI): domain Eukaryota; kingdom Fungi; phylum Entomophthoromycota; class Entomophthoromycetes; order Entomophthorales; family Entomophthoraceae; genus Massospora; species Massospora cicadina. The sequence continues at coordinate 40,806 of JAKSZP010014526.1, forward strand.
AAGCTAAAACCTCATTAAGCTGTAAGGTGATAGAGTCTTTTAGCAGTCTCAGGGTAGTTATTCATGATGGTTTGTAAGGGATGAACACTCTGAAGAGGTAGAATCAAGCAAGCTAAGAATTGGTCACCATCACTGGCAGTGTCAATCATTTATGGACACCCCAGGATTTGACTGAGGTACGTTTCCTCAGGGATGGTAGTCTCGTCTACTCCTCAAGCGTTCAAGTGATCATGAACCTCTACCTCTGTGAGGGCTCCCAAAATTTAGTAGCCAAAGTCATCATAACCCCCTCAGATCCATCCCCAAAGGTATTTTTCAACAACTGGAAAGGCCACGATGGAGGTAGGAGAAATGGCCACAGGAGTTTGAATAGCCTTAGAGCATGCTTTTACCAGATTAGTGGGAGGGGTAGGCACAGCAGCTTTAATTATCTTGTGCGGGTGGATGGTTGTTACGATCTTACAGGGCTTTGATTCAGAAGAAGGAATGATAACCTTTTCTGGTCGCACAGAGGGAGCAGGCTTTGTAGGGAGAATATGCACAGAAGGATTTACTACCAACTGATCAACTAGCGGTAGCTGTAAGGAGAGTGTCTATAACTTTCCTGTTCCCAGCATGGTAGTGCGCGGTGCACCAAGCCAACGCCAGGGAACAAGCCGCTAGTGCCAGAGTGATTAGAGCCCAGCAGAGGGTGCTGGAGCAATAACCGCTTAGGCATAAAATTGCAATTTTATAAGAAAAACCTTAGTAAAAGTGATGTGGTGAACATATTGACAGGGGATAAGTGACCCAGGTTGGAGGGGACCTGGGAGAACAATTGGTGCATGAGGGGAGAGATGCATGGTCCTTGCAATGGCAAGGGTAATGGAGCGCGAGACCTCCTTAAAGAGGTTTACGCACAGGAGCAATCAGAATATCATAAAATTTTAAAATAATGTAAATGGAATATAAGTTTATTTTGGGAAGTCAACCAACAAGGACTGTTGGTCGGGGGAAAATGTATTTAAGTTTGAATGGGGAAATAGGGTTCATGCCACAGTGGGCCCAAGCACCAACTCACCAATAGGGCGATACTGCTGTCCAAGTTGATGGAATAGACTGAAACCAACTTCACTCAAGTGATCGTTCTAGTTGGATTTGACCTGAGCGCGTTATTTCAAAAATAGAATGGTATTTTGAAACCCCCACTCCTCAACTAACCAAATTGAACCATCCGCATTCATTTGGTAAATCATTCATTTTAACGCCTGGCTTGACGTCAAGGGCTGGGCACTCGGCACCCCACTAGAACCAACCTTGGCATATTTTGACCTTACCCAGCGCTGGTCTAGGGTGTGCTTCAGGTCTGGGAGGCCCTGTAGCTTCACCTTTTGGGCCTTTAAGCGCCCAGCCTTATCTTTGGGGTTTGTACCCACTATTATGTCATGTTCACATGACATTACCCTCTCCTCCCAGTGGGGCTCAACCCCCCTCCAGGGGCTTGTGACAGGGAAAAGTTCTTATGGGCAGGGGCCAACTTCATGGCAGTGACTGTCAGTTGGGGTTGGGATCTGGCAGCCTGGGGAAACTGCTGGTAGAAGGCGTCAATCAGATCTTGGGCATGCACACAGTTGCGCGCTGGAACACAACTCTTTTCAGCAGCATCAAAGCCCTTCCAGGATACCAGGTATTCTAGTCTTCTTTTAATGTGGCGGGAGGCAACTATCTCTTCCACCTTTCACTCAGGCGCCTCATCCACGAGGTAGGCCTTGGGATTCTCTAGTGGGGGCCCTCAAACAATGTGAGTTTGCTCTCATGAAACACTGAGAAGATCCAAAATGAAGGGGGAATATCCAGCTGGTATGAGGCATGGCCCACCTTTCTAACAACGTGGTAAGGTCCAATTCTCTTAGGGCTCAGCTTCTTTCAAGGCTTCTTGATAGGGACGTTATGAGCATCAAGAATCACAAGATCCCTTTACTTGTATGCAGGACCTACTTGGCGCTTCCCATCAGCGTTCTCCTTATACACTTGCATTGCCGCCTCCAAGCTTGTGGAAACCCCCTGGTGGACCTTCTTGATTGTCTTGGCAAATTCCACCACTGCTTCAACCTTCGACCCACAGCTGGGCTCCATGTTAAAGGCGGGATTAAAGCCATGGCTGGTGAAAAATGGAGAACAACTGATCAAGGAGTGCAAGGAATTATTGTAGCTAAACTGGGCCATTGGTAGGTGAGAAGCCCAATCAGAATGGTCTGCAGCGGTGTAACACTGCAGGAACTGCTCCAAGCACTGGTTCACTCGTTCAGTCTGCCCATCTGATTGTGGGTGATAGGCAGTTGAACGGCAAGGGCGAATCTGGAGAGTCTTACACAACTCCTCCCAAAAGACAGAGGTAAACTGAGGTCCCCAGTCACTTATAATTTCTTGGGGAACTCCATGGAGCGCAAACACATGCATGACGAAAATCCTGGCCATCTCAGCTGCGGTTATTGTAGTTCTGCAGGGAATGAAGTGGGCGAACTTTGTAAACTGGTCCACCACCACCATGATGGCATCGTAACCATCTGAGACAGGTAGCTTTACAATAAAATCCACTGATAGGGAAGTCCAGGGCCCTTCAGCTTTCTGGACAGGTACCAAGAACCCCGCTAAAGGTTTACAATTTGGCTTCATTTGATTGCAGACTAAACATTCCTTACAGTACAGCCCCACCTGAGCAGGCAAGCCCTTTCAATTGTATGTGCGCCGGATTAACTCAAATGTCTTCGCTTTCCTGGGATGACCAATGGTGAGTCCGTCATGATGGTCCCAGTGTTTCCAGGAGAAGTGGTCCAGATGGAACCCATAGGCGCCCCTGGAACCACACCATCTCATCCTTCATGTGATAGCCCCTGGAGAGATCCTCTTGATTCAACTCACACTTAGCAAGTAACGTAGTATATTCTGCTGCCAGCGGCTGAGAAAGGACTACCTTCCTGAAAATAATATATTCCTCCGCGTTTTCCAGAGGTGCAAGCGCGGGCCCGTTGGCCAGAGGAGAGGGTCGTTGAGGAAGAAGTTTACTTGAAGGAATCATCACCTGGGTGCTGTGAACTTCCACCTCCTTGGGATCAGGCGCTAAAGCAGGGTTGCGGCTCAAAGCATCCGCCAAACAATTATCCTTGCCCTTGGTGAACTCATACGTGAATGCGAATTGGGCAAGGGTCTCATGCCAACGGGTCTGCTGTGGGGTTAAGACATGAGGAGCGCGGTAGTACAGCAAGGCACGGTGGTCTGTACATACCCAGAAAGGTTGGGATGAGCCATGTAAGTGGTGACGCCAATAAGTCAGCGCCTCCACCACTGCCAATAACTCCTTATCATAAATGGCGTAATTCAACTCAGGCAGAGACATCTTTCTAGAAAAATATCCCATCAGATGCTCTATCTCATCTTCGCCTACTTGTAACAAGGCGGCCGCTATGGCGAAGTTGGAGGCATCAGTTGACACAATGAACTCCTTGAAAGGGTTAACATGGCGAAGAACAGTCGTGGACAACAGGGTGCACTTCACTGCTTGGAAAGCATCCTCCAAAGTGGGGGACACTGAAGCACTTTGGCACCGCTAGCATTGTATAGAGGAGCTGCAACCTCAGACAGATTGGGAGTGAACTTCTTGAGGAACGTGCACGTCCCAAAAAGCTCCTTAATTACTTAACCGAGGTAGGGGTAGGCCACTCATGAATCGCTTTCTCCTTGTCTGGAGTTATCATGTGTCCTTAGTCAAACACGACGTTTCCCAGAAAAGTGACCTGGGAATTGAAGAATTCACACTTACTAATCTTCAGCGTAAGGCTGGCTGCCTTTAACCGCTCCACCACTTGCCAAAGTTGAACTGCATGGGACTCCTGATCAGGGGAAACATTAGGATATCATCCATGTAGGCGACCGCGCATACCCCTAACAGGTCCCCCAACGCTGCATCAATGCGGCATTGAAAGATAGCAGGGACATTCTTAAGCCCAAAGGGCATGACCCAAAACTGGAAGATCCCTTTTCTGGTATGGAATGCAGTCAACCACTCTTTTCCCTTTTTAATCCAGATCTGATTGAACGCGTTGAGGAAATCCAGCTTGGAGAAGACCTTCGCCTTCTCCACATAGCGTGCAATCTGCGAATCCAAAGGGATGGGATGGAGGTCTGGTACAGTAAAATTGTTAAGGTTACCATAGTCTACGCACGGGTGTAAGGTACCATCAGACTTCTCCACAAAGAGTTGGGGGGAGCATACAGGAGAGGTACGCTTAAAAATTGCACCCTTAGCTAACTGTTCTGTTACCCACACATCCAACGCCTCCTCCTCCTGAACAGTCAATGGGTAAATAGGGGAAGAGATATGCACCAGATCCACTGTAAGCTTGAAGTCACAATCGAACTTGGAGTGCTCAGGGAGTGCTTTGGCAGATGCTGCATCAAAAGAGGATTCCAAACCCTCCAAGCAAGAAGGTATAGGAACTTCCACTGAGGGCTTCTTCATTGAGGCAAGGCGATAAGAGATACGGTGGGGCCAATAGGGGCAAGTTGCCTGGGGCGTTTTCTTCTGATAAAGTCACAATTAATGTTCGCCCATTCTTCATGGTAAGGGCCAAGATATTCTCCTTCAGGTTAGCATTAACGTCAAACTTCCGCCACCACCCCACACCCAAAATGATAGGGTAAATGAGGTTTTTGATCGCACTAAAGTGATCAGTCAAGTGGTACTTGCCAATCTGATAGTCCATTGTCCCAATGATCTTCAGAGCGGGCATAACTTGGGACGCCCCTCCTCTAACCACATCACCTGGCAAGTAACTCAGTCCAAGGTAATCGGCTAAGTACTGGTCCATAAAATTTACAGAAGCGCCGGTATCCACCAAAATAGTAGTGGTGAGCTTCCCTAAAAGGAGAGGAGAGGGTGGGAGTCAACAGAAAATACCCAGAATGGTCTTTATTTATGGAAGACAATGCCAACACTTCAACAAAAATTTCATCATTTGGCTCAAGCATGCAAACAGAATTGGTGTTGGAATCAAAAGGGGGTGGGATATTTGGCCGCTCTGAATACTGAGGCCACATACCCCACCATGCCTTCTGAAGGTGCATACACTTGATTATATTTTAAACGCAGTGCCTTTTCCACTTCCTGTGTGCGCCTAATCATGGTAGAGGTCAACCGTGGGTTCTTAGGGGTAATTTGATTTACTGGAATAGGGTCCTCATCCAGGCCATATGAACTAATAAATGGTTCAAAGGTAGAGACCAGGTTTCCGTTATAAAACGCGTTTTCTGACGTGAATGACCCTATCCCTTGATCCACAATGGAATGCCAGATGTTCTCCAAGGCCAACACCACCAGGCCCATCTGCGCCAATTCCACTGGCATCATATGAACATGCCAGCGATTGGAAACTTGTTTCTTGGAATGGAATTTAATTAATTCGGTGGAAAGTCTGAGAATCATGGCTTTCAGCCATCGAAGTGTCCAAAACCACCTGGTACTAATACAAAGGGTGGATACTTTCCAGTTGGAGGCAACGAAAATAACGCCAAGTTGCTCCAAGCTTCAGGAAAAGAGAAAACAGCGGTTCAGCTAATGACAGCTGGAGCCCACAGATGACAGCCACTGTTTCCACTTTTAGAAAAGTTCCACATGGAAAAAGTTTGTGCACATAATAAAATGAGGTTGGTCAACTAATGTAAGGAGAGTGTCTATAACTCTCCTGTTCCCAGCGTGGTAGTGCGCGGTGCACCAAGCCAATGCCAGGGAACAAGCCGCTAGTGCCAGAGTGATTAGAGCCCAGCAGAGGGTGCTGGAGCAATAACCACTTAGGCATAAAATTGCAAATTTTATAAGAGAAACCCCAGTAAAAGTGATGCAGTGCACATATTGACAGGGGATAAGCGACCCAGGTTGGAGGGGACCTGGGCGAACAATTGGTGCATGAGGGGAGAGATGCATGGTCCTTGCAATGGCAAGGGTAATGGAGCGTGAGACCTCTTTGAAGAGGTTCACGCACAGGAGTGATCAGAATATCATAGAATTTCAAAATAACGCAAACGGGGTAAAGGTTTATTCTGGGAAGTCAACCAACAAGGACTGTTGGTCGGGGGAAAATGTATTTAAGTTTGAATGGGGAAATAGGGTTCATGCCACAGTGGGCCCAAGCACCAACTCACCAATAGGGCGATACTGCTGTCCAAGTTGATGGAATAGGCTGAAACCAACTTCACTCAAGTGATCAATTCTAGTTAGATTTGACCTGAGCGCGTTATTTCAAAAATAGAATGGTATTTTGAAACCCCACTCCTCAACTAACCAAATTGAACCATCCGCATTCATTTGGTAAATCATTCATTTTAACGCCTGGCTTGATGTCAAGGGCTGGACACTCGGCACCCCACTAGAACCAACCTGGGCATATCTTGCCCTTACCCAGCGCTGGTCTAGGGTGTGCTTCAGGTCTGGAAGGCCCTGTAGCTTCACCTTTTGGGCCTCCAAGCGCCTAGCCTTATCTTTTGGGTTGGTCCCTACTATTATGTCATGTTCACATGACAGTAGCTCTCCAACAGTGAGAGCTGGAGGGATCACCTCAGCTTCCTTTGTGGTTGCACATGAATGGAAATCTGCAACATCAACTAAAGCCTCCTATAGATCACAGATATTTTGAAAATGCGTTTTACTGAGATAATATGCCTTGCTAGAGAGGGCTGAGAAGCTAACCCAGTTAACAGGGCAGCAATAGCATCATCTAGGGTGAGCATGTTAGAGATTGTTAACCTTTGCGCAGTGAGGCAAAATTGTTCAGCTAATGTAAGTAGTGATTCACCCTCATTCATGCTAAGGCGCATAAATGCCAGTTTTCCCTGAGTAGACTCTGCTTTGATCTAAATTCAGCCACAAGAGCCTCCTTCACCTCTGGCCAAGTGAGCGAAGGGTTTAGGTAAGGAACTATCATCTCTTGTGCTAGGCGGATTAAACAGGGAAGAATGTACTGAACTTTTTGTGTATCAGTTGAGCCACACATGGCAGCTTCATAAACATACAGAAAATTATGGATGTTTACTTCACCTGGAGTGAATTTTTCCTTAAGAGGGAGATTGTAAGGGCGCTGCTTAAGTTCCTTAAGATGGGATAAGGCATTGGCGAGTTGCTCCTCAAGAGCGATGAATTTGGTAATACAGGGATCCCCTGTAAGAGCACCATTTTGTGGAAACCAGCTGAATTGTTGCTCTTTGGTGCTTCACGCTGGCTGGTTTACACAAAAGTTTTTAATAAAATAAAGTTAAATATATAGCGCTAATAAAAATGGGTTTTTTATGATTTTTATTAAAAGTGCAAAATAGGGAAAAAATGATGCCCTTCAACATCCAACTATTTAGTATTTAAAGTGATTTGAGGGTTGAGGGGAATGTGGGAATATGTTCAGAATAGTTTCAGCTAGTCCAAATTAGGAAATATGAAGAAATAGCGTATCATAACTTGAGAACTCACTTCAGGGAAGAGGAAGGAAGGAAGAGGAATTCTGATTGGCCCAAATGCACCCATGAGGTAACGTTTTTATTAATTTAAGCCAATCACTACCTGAGAAATTTCTTGTACCTTGGGGACCCCCGCCAAGCCTAAAAAAAGGGGGTTCCCCACGCAGGTGCATTGGAGGACTTTGTTGGGGTTAGAGGAGTGCCTTCCAATGATTTCCCCATGGTCTGTGGTGATGTCAGGCGAACAGCAAGTAAGAATTAGACTGGCCTGTCAGCCCAGATGCCAGAGTACCCAAATGGCAAACTAGAATGCCAGAGGCACTGCTGCTGGTATGACAAATATGGAACTGGAAGGGAGCTTAATTTTCAACATATAAAATCTGAATTTTGGGGAAGGTTGGTTTTAGTGGAAATTTTAAGGAAGGAGAATTGACCAACAATTTTCTCAGTGCGATGTGACTGATTGTATAGTCATCAATTTGGGGGGGAAACAAGCCAGGATCAGGTCCCGCAAATTTGACCTAAGCGGCGAATTATTCAGGAATGGGCGGGTTAGTTCCCTGGGAACTGACATTGCAAAATTCAGTGGTGGATCGAGTTGCTGTAAGTTCAACCTCAAATGTCCAAACCACGCTCAGCTACATTTCTGACAGTTGGAATGATGTTGTTTAGCCCGACAAGTGGCGGGAATCCCCCAAGACCACCCCACATATGGGTGGACTCATTTGGTTGGGATCATGTTCAGAACAGTGAACTTGCCCATGCTTAGTCGCTGGGCCATTCATTCAGTCAGTGGCATTGCATCAGGCGCAATGCCCAATTTGCTGGCAGGAAGCTTTGAAACCTCATTGATGGTGTCCGATGTTATTACCTGCCCATTGGGGGTGATGCCTAACAGATTTGGGAGGAGGGAGGTTTTTTAATCGTCATGTTAACTGAATCACAACTGTCAGGCATTTCAGCTGATAGATTGGTCTTCAAACCTTTTTGACCATTTGAAATCTGAGCATCAGGCTCATTGCCATTCAAATTAGTTGCGATCAATTTCATTTTGGCGATCTCAGTGCGATTTCACCGATTCCTCATAATAGTTCTGCTGAGGAGAGTGTGGGTACCAGAAGCGGGATCCAAAGTGGAAGGGCTGTTACCCAGCGCTTGTCTACCATGTGAGTGAGATTGCCCTGAGTAACAAGGGGTATGACCATCCTCTTCAGTACCTTCTTGCTTGGGAATGAAAAAATGGCCAGATTGACGCCCAGAGGACGTTCCCTGGGTCTTACAGGTGAGGTCAGAGTAATCTGACCATTGGATTTTCGTTCAATGCCCATAGAGGTTTTGAACTAGTGTTACCTCAATTAATGGGGTTCCACCAAGAATCAGCAAGGGACTTTTGGCCAATTTCCTTAACTTTCTCATTTTTATTTGTATTAAATGAACTCTTAATGACATCAGAAAATTACAAGTGGCTGACATTTCCTTTTTTGGCAGAACTTGACCTACAACATTCTTATTTTTAGGCAGCAAAGGTAAATGTCTTACATAAAGGTTTTCTAGGTTTTGCCTAAAATCTATGAAGGTGTTGTCCCATTACTAGGTGCGTTTACATTTTAATGATAGTTATTAATGGTGAGTTAGAGACACTCTCTTACAGCCAGGTTATCTTTCCCTACAACATGATATTGGTCAAAGAATAAGCTCAAGTCTAAGTAACAAGAGTAAATTTGATATCAAATGTGTTCAAGTCAATCATAGTGAATGCAAGTGCAGCAGACATTCTAAAGCTTCCTGACTCATGTGTTAGCTTGGCAAGCCTGCCCTTAATAGGCTTAGGCATTGTAAAACTATTCAATTCAAGTCAGAATCACTTGTACTATCTGTTAATTCTCAGCGTGTGAGCTCAATTCCACCGAGTTGGTTTTGCACAGGTATGAGCCACTGAGCAAACAAATCGGATGATATGAGGATTGCCAACTTATAATAAAACTAAATAAAATATGTTTGGAGCTATTGCCCCTTGTTTTGACCTTTATTTAATATGAATTGTAGACTTATCTGCGCTCTTTCTTCCCTTCTAAAAAGACCTTCTCCTTTAATCTTCCATAAGACCCTTTATACCTTAGTTCTCCAGCCAGATGCATCCTCATCTTGGTAATCTTCTATTCATCTTTCCTTTTCAAATTACTCTCGTTCATATTGAATCTCAGCATAAATACTCTCATTTTGCTGAATGTCCTCGTTATACTCAGATATAATTCATATTCCCTATTTCATAAATCTTGAGACTCATCTCTATCCCCCTCTGATCCACCAATATGGGTAGCATATCATCCAGTCATATCAACTTCCCAACACTACCCCCCTTTGACTGGACAATAGGCTCTTACTGTTTATATGCTTGAAGGAACTTTGCGTGGACTTGGTTGATAATTAGACCCCAGCAGGTTCCTTAAATGGTGTAAACATCCATGCCAGTCTTCTCAATAATCTTAAACGGGCCAACCCAAATGTTGGAGAGCATATTTTTCCGTCCAAATCCATGCTGGTCATGAGATAACACATAATCCTCCACAGCGAACAATGGAAGTCCACTTTGGCGCTTCTGGTCAGCCACCTGGTCACGAATTTTCATACCCCAAACTGGTGGAGTAGGCTTCCGTTTGCAACTTGATCAACTTATCCATGAGTTGCTTCAGATATCGCTGAGGATTCACACCACCAGTGTCATCTACACACGAATATAGCAAGGCAGGAAGAGCCGGATGTTGACCATACAGCAGTTGGAATGGGCTCTTACCAGTAGAAGAATGATAGCTAATATTATATGTGAATACAGCCGTGGGTAGGAGGGCGCTCCATTCCAAGGGTCGATCATTTACCAATCTATGGAGGATGTTCACCAAAGTTCCATTAACCTGCTCCACCATTCCATTAGATTCTGGATGATATGGGGTGGTCAAAACCCCACAGATCGCCATCAGCTTATTCAACTTTGGCAGAATGTGCGAAGTGAAATTGGTTCTGTTATCCATTAAAATGAATTGTGGGCAGCCATGTCGCTGTACAACACACTCCATGATGAATTTTGCAGTAGTGACTGCGCCCAAATCATTGATGGCCCTGGCCTCCACCCATCGAGTCAGATGCTCTATGGCGACAATAATATACTTGGACCAATTGATACCAGTTAGCAGAGGTCCTACTACATCAATAAAAATGGTGTGCCAGGAGAACTGGGGTTTGAACAGCTGATATGTGGTTCTCTTATGGAATGGTTTTTCCACTTGACACTGATGACAACAATTAATCGTTTCTAATATGTTGTAATTCATGCTCTCCCATTAGTATCAAGGTCGCAACATCTCCAGTGTTTTCCACAATCCTCCGCGGCCTACAGCCCAATGAGCATCCATAATTATCACAGGTCAGGCCAAAGGCTTAGGAAAACTCAACGTCTGGTCGCCAATCCGCTTATATAGTTCTCCCTCATGTAGAAAGGTATCCTCCCTAAGTCTGTCTAGTACCTTGATCACATGCGGCGGCTCATCCTGGTATTTATTTACCACCATCTTCTCATACATTATGTCAGCTAGATCCGCTGTGATTGCAACTGTTGGCAGCCTAGAGAGACAATCCGCATTTTGGTGTTTAGCTTCATGGCGGTGTACAATCTTAAAATCATATGCTTGAAGCTTTAATGCCCAACATGTGAGTCACCTATCAGGAAGTTGATATGACTGGATGATACGCTACCCATATCAGTAGATCACAGGGGAATTGAGATGAGTTTCAAGATTTTGAAAAGGGGATACACAGATTATAATCTAGAAAGATGAGAACAGTCAGCGAATTAAAGGGAATCACGCCAAGATTTGATACAAATGAAAGTAACTCAAATAAGGAAGAAGAATAGAAGATACCAAGCCAAGGATGCATCTGGCTGGGAAGTTGAGGTATAAATAGCCTGATGGAAGATTACATAGGGGATAGTCTGTTACAAAGAAGAGAAGCGCAGAACAGTCTGCGAGATATCTAAAAAATAAAGAAAGAAATAAGGGGCAATAGCTCCATATATATTTATTTAAGTTTTATTATAAGAAATGGCGATCCTCATATCGTTTGATTGGGTTGCTCAGTGGCTATACCCTGTGCAAATACAACTTGGTGACAGCAGACCTAGATGCCAAGAAATTAACAGTGGTGCTCACTACAGGGGGCCACTTAGCAACTATAACGGGGAAAATACAATAACAAATCCTCATTTGTTCTGACCTAACCTGATCAGGTTCCGAGCACAGCATGCTGAAGAATCTCAGAGGACACCTAACTCGGAACCAACATTATTTACTGTTACTGAACCAGGGGATGATGAAATTATGATTACTGTGCAATTCAAGAATTTCCCGGAGCTGATGACTAACCAACATGGATGCTCTACGAATGTGACTCCACAACAACTAAGAATTATTATGAAATGGTTGTTGCATGGGTATTACCTATACGAGGATGAGAGTGGGGAAAATGCCATGAGTCTGTTTTATAATCAACGCGAGCAAGAAAATTAATTTATGCTGTACATTTCTTATTTGGACGCCACTACTATGGGGTTAACTTGCTGCCTCAGTACTCACGGAATTGAGGAATACTTAGTTGCTTATGTGCAACCTTTGATTTGCCAGCTGCTACAAGTTCTGGCTTGCCATAACATTGAAATTGGAGACATGTTGCAGTTTGCTCAAGCACAACAGCATGATACTTGCCTCCTGCTGGACCATCTTGATCGTTCATTCTCAGAAATACAGGGGGTGCTAGCACAGATGGATCATCATGTCAGGGATGTTCGCCGTCAATTGGACCTTCTAGTACCACAGTTAAACTCAGAATTACCTCGAGTAATAATAGAACTATTGGAACAGCATGGCCTATCCGCGGAGTGAATCAGGATGTGACAACCTTGGGAAATAATTCTGAGCGTTGTATGATGGAGCTAGCTGAATGGGCGGAAGCTCTTGAAGCTGTGATTGCTCAGCTCAAGGAAAGAATGACCCTGATAGAACTGCAATTGGCGGCCCAAGTTGGCTCTCTATTGACAGAATTTAATCAATTCCGTATTTCATGGGATACTCAGTGAATGTCTGATAACGCGCTTATTCTTAGGTCAACATCCACTGAGTACCTCCAACTCATTTTTCGAGTCACACAACTAGAAGTTGTTAGTCAGGCGGAACACCAATGAGCCTCCTCTCCCTATTGCTGAGACAAGTGAGTATGCAGACATGCAAGACTGCATTGATACCCTTTGATGGGCCAATGAGGAATTGGCGTGAGAACAATCTTTCCTTGTTAACCAAATAAACAACGCCAACCAGAAAGCGGAAAATGCAAGACAACAACAAACCTGCATGAAGAATGGAATTGAGGAAGTTCTTTTGCAATTACAAACTATAGAACAAACACTGAATGAGGAAAGGAATTCCGCTGAGAATTGCAATGACAATATAACACACTGCAACATGAATGGCAGGATGGACGGTGTAGATTTGCTGCAGTCAAAACAGAACAGCTGATTAGCAAACTGTTCACAGGGCGTTCCAGAGCTGGGGAGAATAGGGCAGTTAGTGGCGACTCAAAGGAAGAATGTTATGGATCAGCAAACAAGTTTCCATTGGGTGGTACAACAGACCCCCATATGATGACACTTCTTCTTATTCTGCTTCAACGAGCTCAAGCTCATCCAGATGGCGGCATGATAACACACCAAATGATGGTTCCCATAGTCACTCTGAATCCAGTTCGCCTGCCCCTTGCAGCTGAACCTGAGAGCTGATTGAATTCATCCGTATTGAAAAGTTACCTCCTTTCAGTTGTAATGGAAACCTACACAGGTATTTTAAACATTTCGAATCTGCTGTGGAAGGGGCTACCAATCAACAGAAAGTGAAGTTGTTACTGTCCTCTTTAGATTGGAAAGCACTGACCAAGTGACCTGCTATCTTCCAGATAGCTCAGTGTCTTACGCCCAAGTAAAAGCAATAGTTATCCGGCTGTTCAGAGGCGCTAATAAGATGTCTGACGAGAAACTGAATTTATAACTATACAGTTTAATCAAAAAGAGACCTTGTCAGAATTTGCTGAGTGGTTTTTGGTGGAAGCTCATGTTTTACTTAGGGGCTAATATTCTAACCACAGAGGATGTAGGTATAGCAATGATGGCGGCAATCAAACCATATTGGGAACTATATAACACTATGTCCCATGTGTTGGATGGGGATACCAGCCTCATTCAAATTGTGAACGCCTTACGACGACTCTCTGCCATGAACGGCGCCCCAAATGTAGCCCAAAAACCCTCCGTTGCCCCCACTCCATCCTTTTCCAAATATTGGGTGCAGCAACTGGGTTATCAGCCGCTGGAACGTAATCGTCACTCATATGATTCAGTAAACCCTTTCCATCCTATGTAAACTTCACCAGTTTGACCGAGACCATGGAACCTTACCAGCAATTCTCAACCTGGTCCTTCCAGCCCAAATTATATATGTGCACCTTTTACAAACACTTGCTTCTAGTGTAAAAAAAAGGGCATTATGCAGCCAATTGCCCTAGAAAACCACAAGTGTACGCAATGACAACTATGAAAACTGAGCAGGGAAAAGCTTGAGTGGAGTAGAGACGGGACACTATACCTCCGCTGCACCCAATTCACTTGTCCCTAATACCTGCCAAACAACTTTATGAGTAGAAATTGAACCTCAATTGGACGATTTGTTATACCAGCAGCTTTTGCTGGATACCCCTGCTTCTGCTTCTGAGAGTAAGAGTTCACCCAATTGGGCTGAGCTCCACCAAGACGTGCAGAAACCATATGCGTGGCAAATACTGTAACAGACTGGCTCCAGCAATGTGGATTCTTCGCTGAACGTTGCTCCTTTTTTAGGGGTCAACATAGCTATTCTGGTGTTTAAGAATCACTAGGGAGTATCCTCAGGTCAGCAAGGGTATTTCTTCCTTTTTAAATAACACAAGACCCTTGAATGTACAAGTAATAAACTCTGATGATTTTTATTACTCAGAATGTACTTATTGCGACATATTCGTTCAAAACACAAAAATCCGCGTGATCATAGACATGGGAGCACCGGTGAACATAGTCTCCACCCGGTTAGTGGCCAAACTTATGTTGAAACCAGATGTGGACCATTGAGTAGTATATGGAATGGCAGGAATGCATAGCACTCTGTTGAAAGGAGCATATAGCATGTTGCCTCTAGAATTTGGTTCAGTTTAGGTGTCTGCTCCGGTGGTGGTCTTGCCAAATAACCACTACAATATGTTAATTGGCACAGCTTTCATGAGGAAATATGGCGTTGTGATAGATATGGCAGAAGAAAACATTACTATGTTTGGCCAACAGATTCCAGTCTAGTTTTCCTCTAGGGGAATCCCAACAGATCCAGTCCACTCTGGTCAGATCAATCTAGCATACAGTGACGGGGTGATCCCTGTTCACTATCAGCAACTTAGTCAGCGGACTAAGATTCTCCCCAACTAGATATATGAGTATAAAGGAATCCCGCTTCGAGCAACACGCCCTTTATACTTACTGTCTGGATACCAGGGCATAATAGGGGCTGGGCTCAAAATTGAAGTTCCTAAGGGACTGTATGGAGAAATCCTGGCGCCTCATCAGCACTTGCAGCTAGAACCACACATGGCTCCAGGGCTATTGTTTTCTGGGAACAGGGAGGTGAAGGTGTTGCTTGTGAACCTACAGAAGGAGACAATAATGATTAGGCGGCACCAAGTAATGGCTTACCTACACTTTGTCCCTATTGGGGAAGTTTGACGTATTCATGACTTTGGCTCATGGGAAGATCTTGGACTACCAGCTCATGTCTCATTCAGCGTACTGACTGTAGTTCTGCGAGAAGCGCTCATGGGACTATCAGTGGATCAGCAAGATAAGGCTTTGGCCTTATTTAAAAAATATCAGGATTTTTTGCCAATAACAATCATGACTTGGGGTGCTCTCAAGGAGTGGTACATAAGATTGATATGGGGGATCACCCTCCCATTTGTTCGCATCCCATTAGATGTTCTAGAGCAGTGGAAGAGGTTGTCTCCGACAAAGTGGATAAGCTTATCAAGCAAGGGATGCTAGAGCCATCAAACAGTCCATGGGCATCCCCCGGTGCTCATTGTAAAGAAAAAGGATGGCGTTAATCATGTTGTTATTGACTATTGTAAACTCAATAATGTCATTAAGAAGGATTCTTACCCTCTTCCACAGATTGATAATGCGTTAGACCAATTGGGTGGGGCAGACTATTTTTCTGCCATGGATCTGATCTTGGGGTACTGGCAGATTGAATTGCCACCAATGGAATGGTAGAAATGTGCGATCATCACCTCAAGGGGGTTTTTCCAGCCAATGCGCATGCTGCAAGGATTGTGCAACACTCCTGCTACATTCCAGCGTGCCATGGATACGAATTTAGGTGATTTAAAGCTGTCATGTGTCTTAGTTTACCTTGACGACATCAATGTGTTTTCACGAATGTTCACAGAGCATCTGGCCCACTTGGAGCAAGGGTTTCAGCACCTCGCTGCCACTATAATCAAAATTAAGCCCCAGAAGTGCCATTTCTTTAAAGAGCAATTGGAATACCTCATTTTTGTTGTAGATTCAAATGGGCTTAAACTGCAGCCAGCTAAAGTGGAAGCAATAGGGAAGATGAATTGGCCAGAAAATAAGTGAATATTCAGGTGTTTTTAGGAATGGTTGGGTATTATTGATGGTTCATTCCCAATTTCAGTTGTATCAGGGCACCAATTTTTGAGCTATTAAAGAAAAATGCTCCTTTTGATTGGATGGAATGATGCCAGAATGCTTTTGATGTATTGTGTACCGCATTAGCAAGTGCACCCATATTGCAATACCCCAACTTCAATAAGCTGTTCATAGTGCAAATGGATGCATCCTTAGCTGCTATTGAAGCAGTGTTATCATAGAAGGATGATGACAGTGTAGAACATCCTGTCACCTTTTGTAGTCAGAGCATGAATTGTCATGAACGGAACTATACTGTAACTGAGCAGGAGTGTTTAGCTGTGATCTGTGCTTATAAACAATTTTGGGTATATTTGCATGGGGTAAGATTTCAAGTAGTGACGGATCATGCTTCCTTGCGCTGGCTACAGAATCTGTGTGAACTGAAAGGATGGCTTGCACGTTGGTCTTTAAAGCTGCAAGCCTATGATTTTGAGATCTTACATCGACCTGGGGCAAACATCAAAATGCAGATTGTCTGTCTCAATTGTCATGGTCACTATCACAGCGGATCTGGATGATATAGTGTATGAAAAAATTATGGTGAACAAATACCAGGATGAGCCGCCGCAAGTAATCAAGGTGTTAGATGGACTCAGGGAGGGTACCTTCATGCAAGGGGGAGAATTATACAAGCGGATTGGAGACTTGACGCTGAATTTTCCTAAGCCTTCAAATAGACCCTTGATAATTATGGATGCTCATTGGGCTATAGTGTAACGGTCAAGGTCCTACCTGACCGCCATATGGTCCTTACCTTTAGGGCTACCAATAAGAGTATGGAGAAGGATTTCCAAAGTTCAGCCATGAGATTTAATCAAATTCGAGATGGTTCAGTTTGGAAATATGATATGAATAATAATTCAGATAATACATTTAAGTCTGATAGTCGGAATCTGGAGTTCAGATCTTATAAGCAAGCCAAAAGTCAGAAACTTTCAAGTTCAAAACCCCATTAGTACTAAATTAAGCTCAGGTTTTGAACAAGGCATTTTTAATTTTTTAAGCTTTTTAAACCATAAGAGTGCTTAGCATTCTCCAGCACATATAATACAGGAAATCAAGTTAGATTCTCTAACTTTGTTTTCAATCCTGCAGACAAATAAACTAAAAGTTTAAGTTTATTTTTATTTTTATTATATTCTTATTGTATGACAGGATTCAACATTTATGATGATAGTGAGTTGGCACAGGCTTTAGCTTCTCTCTATTCCTTGTCAATGGGACAAATTGCACTATTGTCAACCAGCACTCTGGCTACTATCCTACATGGTTTAATAACTGATCGTGGCCTCGATGCACATAGCAGGAAGTTTCTCTCTTGTGTAGTCTCAGCTATATGGACTGCAACTTAGCTTCTTTCGCCAAATTCATTTGTTGCATACTGGAGAGAGCCTGTTCATCACATGTAGGACATGGTGGTTTGTGAAAGATGCTGGAGTTTTTGTGACCCTGATACTTCTGGGAAAGCATGCATTATGATGTGCTGGAAAGTATTAGCTGTTGCCATCAATGTCAAGTTGAAAAACCTTTCTGTAAGAAAACCACCTATCAATTAGTGAAGCCCCAGTTTACATTGCACACCGTTTCCATTGATGTAGTGGGACCTCTGCCACTAGTGCCAATTGATCCAAGTACATAATTGTTGCCATTGATTATTTGACCTGATGGGTGGAGGCCAGGGCTATTAGTGACTTGGGCGCGGTCACCACTGCCAAGTTTATTATGGAATGTGTTATACAGTGGCATGGCTGTCTGCAGTTCATCCTGATGGACAATGGAACTAACTTTACTTTGCATATCCTGATGAAGTTAAATGAGTTGATGGCAATTCGCGGGGGTTTGACCACCCCCTATCATCCAGAATCAAATGGGATGGTGGAGCAAGTTAATGGAACCCTAGTAAACATACTCCGCAAATTGATAATGGACTGGCCCTCAGAATGGAGTGCTCTTTTACCTACCGCTGTGTTTGCTTATAATATCAGCTATCATTCTGCCACTGGTAAGAGTCCCTTTCAACTGCTGTATAGATGACATCCAGTTCTGCCTGCCTTGTTGTATTCGTGTGTAGAGGACACTGGTGGTGGGAATCCTCAGCAATATCTGAGGCAACTCACGGATACATTGATCAAGTTACAAACTGAAGCCTATTCCACCAGTTTTGCTAAGAAAATTTGTGACCAGGTGGCTGACCAGAAGCGCTGGAGTGGACTTCCAATGTTCACTGAAAGGAAATTATGTATTATTCCATGACCAGCATGGATTCAGACAAAAGAATAAGCTCTCTGACATTTGGGTCAGCTCATTTGAGATTATTGAGAAGACTGGTATGGATGTCTACACAATCAAGGAACCTGCGGGGGGTTTGATTATCAACTGAGTCCACACGAAGTTCCTTCAATCATATAAACAGTAAGAGCCTATCATCCAGTCAAAGGGGGGTGATGTTGGGAAGTTGATATGACTGGACAATATGCTACCCATATCAGCGGATCACAGGGGAATTGAGATGAGTCTCAAGATTTATGAAAAGGGGATACACAAATTATAATTGAGCAAAATGAGAATAGCTGGCGAATTGAGAGGAATTGCGCCAAGATTTGATATGAATGAGAGAAACTTGAATAAGGAAGAAGAATAGAAGATACCAAGTGAGGATGCATCCAGCTGGGGAATTGAGGTATAAAGAGCCTGATGGAAGATTACAGAGGGAATAATCTGTTATGAAGAAGAGAAGCGCAGAACGGTCTGCAAGATATCTAAAAAATAAAGAAAGAAATAAGGGACAATAGCTCCATATATATTTATTTAAGTTTTATTATAAGAAATGGCGATCCTCATATCGTTTGATTGGGTTGCTCAGTGGCTATACCCTGTGCAAATCCAACTTGGCGACAGCAGACCTAGATGCTGAGAAATTAACATCGCCCTTCCAGCTCATGCAGATTCTGCAACCAACGCAAAGAAGCATGGTCCATTATGACTTGGAATCATACCCTGTGCAGGTATACACAAAACTGTTTATAAGCATAAATTACCACTAAACATTCTCGCTCATTAATGGTGTAGTTCCATTTGTGACAGCTCAAACTTTGACTACAGAAGGCGACAGGATGCTCCACGCCCTCGTCATCCTTCTGAGATAATACTGCCCCTATAGTGGATAGAGAGGCATCCATTTGCACTATAAACTGTTTGTCAAAGTTGGGATATTGCAATATGGGTGCACTTGCTAACGCGGTGCACAATACATCAAAAGCGTTCTGGAATTGTTCTGTCCAATCAAAGGAAGCGTTTTTCTTCAGCAACTCAAAAAGTGGGGCCCAATGCAACTGAAATTGGGAATGAATCAGCGGTAATACCCAAATATCCCCAGAAACACTTTAATGTCCCGCTTGCTACCTGAGCGGGTCATCTTGCTTATTGATTTCACTTTAGCCAGCTGAAGTTTAAGCCCATTTGAATCCATGATGAACCCAAGGTATTCCAATTGCTCCTTAAAGAAATGGCATTTTTGAGGCTTGATTTTGATATTAGTGGCAGCGAGGCGTCAGAACACTTGTTCCAAATGTCCAAGGTGTTCAGTAAACATCCGCAAGAACATGTTGATATCATCAAGATAGACTAAAATGCAGGACAACTTTAAATCACCTAGAATTGTATCCATGGCATGCTGGAACATAGCTGGGGCATTGCACAACCCTTGAGGTATGCAAGTAGGTTGGAACAATTCTTTTGACGTGATGATAGCACATTTTTCTCATTCCATTGGTGGCAATTCAATCTGCCAGTACCCCAAGATCAGATCCATGGCTGAGAAATAGTACGCTCCTCCTAATTGATCTAACACATCTTCAATCCGCAGAAGAGGGTAGGAATCCTTCTTTGTTATGTTATTGAGTTTGCAATAGTCAATAACCACCCAATTCAAGCCATCTTTTTTTCTTTACTATGAGCACCAGTGATGCCCATGGACTATTCAACAGCTCTAACATTCCTTGCAATATAAGTCTATCCACCTCATCAGAAACAACTTCCTCCACTGCTTTAGAATGTCTAATAGGCCACGAACAAATGGGAGGGTGATCCCCAGTATCTATCTGATGTACCACCCCTTGAGCGCACCCCAGATTGTGATCATCAGATGCAAAAATATCCCAATACTTTCCAAATAATGTCATAGCCTGTTCTTGTTGTTCTGTTGATAATCCAGTAAGCGCTTCCCACGGAACCACGGTTAATACACCAAGAGGAGATCTTGTTGGCAGTCCGATATCCTCCCAAGAGCCAAAAATTATGAATACAGCGGACTTCTTCTATAAGGTAAAAGTGTAAGTAATCCACCACTTGGTGCCGCCGGATTGTTATGGTCTCTTTTTGTAAATTTGCTAGCAGCACTTTCACTTCTCCATTCTCAGGTAGCAGAAATCCTGGAGCCACATGTGGCTCAAGCTGAGAGTGTTGGTAAGAAGCCATGATTTTACCATAAAGCTCTTTTGGGACATCAATTTTGAGCACATTCCCTACTATGCATTGGTGTCCAGATGGTATACTTCAATTGCTAGCTGCTCAAGCAGAATCCCTTTGTATTCATAGATGTGGTTGGAAAGGACCCTAGTCTATCACTTCAGTCATCGATAGCGCACAGGGATTACTCCATCGCTGTAGGCTAGATTAATTTGACTAGAACATAATGAGTCCATTGGGATTCCACACGAAGTAAAATAAACAGGAATATGTTTTCCTAAAATTTAAAGTGTTTCCTCCACCATGTCTATCACAACACCAAATTTCCTCATAAATGCTGCATTGATTAGCATATCATAATTGTTGTTTGGCAGAACCACTGCTGGGGCGGAAGCTTGGATGGACCTGAATTGTAAGGGCAATGACTATATGCACCTTCAGATACAGTGCTATGTGTTCCCACAGTTCTGTATACTAAATGATGATCCACATCCGGTTTGAGCAGGAGCTTAGCCACCAACCAGGTAGAGACTATGTTAACAGGGGCTCCAGTATTGACGATATCCTGGATTTTTGTATTTTGAACGAAAATGTCGCAATAAGTACATTCCTAGTCAGAGGAATCATCAGTGTTTATTGCATGTACATCCAAGAGCTTACTGTTACTTAAAAAAGAGAAGATGCTCTTGCCAACCTGTGGGTACTCATTGATGATTTTTCCCACCAGAATAGCATTGTGGACTCCTACCAAAGAAGTAGCAGCCATTGACGGATCCTCAATACTTATGCCAGTCTGTTCCAAGATCTTCCACACATATGGCTTCAGCGCTTCCTTGCAAAACACAGAGTTTAAGGGTGAATCTATACATTTGGACCTGGAAGCAGAGATTCCCAACAGAAGCTGTTGGTATAGTAATTCATCCAATTGAGTTTCAGATTCTTCCCAATTATGAGCGAGGGATTTATTAGGGACAAGTGGATTAGACCTAGTGGAGGTAGAGCATCCTGTCTCTACTCCGCTCAAGCTTTTTTCCCTGCGGGGTCTCCTCAGTCAGTAATGCAGATAATTGTGTTTTATTAAGGCAGTTTGCCGCATAATGCCCCCTCCAGTTGCATTGGAAGCAAGTATTTATTAAGGGTTTGCATATATAACATGCAGCTGAAGGACCAGTGCAATAATTAATGGTATGTTTCTAAGGTTGGGAATGAGCTGCCAGATCATATCTAGGTCAGAAAGGATTTGAAGATCTGTATGACAAATGAATACATTCTGGTGGATGATAGCATAGCCGCTGTAGTTCATACTCTGAAGTCTCTGGTGCGGGGATAACAGAGGGTTGCTGGGCTATATTAGGGGAGCTGTTCATGGCAGAGAGTCGGCGTAAAGTATTTACAATTCAGATAAGTTCTGCATCTTTGTTCAACATGTGAGACATAGCATTAGATAATTCCTGATAATGTTTGATGGCTGCCATCATCGCAATATCCATATCCTCAGCGGATAAAAGGTTGGCTCTGATTAGTACATGTGATTCCGCCAAGAAACGTTCAGCAAATTCTGACAGGGTCTCATCTTGGTGAAATTGTATAGCCAGAAAATCGGCTTTTCGTTGGGCTATCTTGGTTGCACCCCCAAACAGCCAAAGAACAATCACCTTAATTTCTTCATAGGATGATGAGCTGTTTGGGAGGTAGCAAGTAACTTGATTGGCGCTGTCTACATCAAGATCAGACAGTAATAGTTTCGCTTTCTGTCAATCAGAAACTCCTTCCATGGCGAATTCAAATTGCTTGAAATATCTGTGTAGGTTTCCATCATGACTAAAAGGAGGTAAGTTCTCAATTCGCACAGCTTCACCTTGCTTCACACTTCTGCAGCAAGGACCAGGCGTATTGGTTTGCCAGCCAGTTGAGCTCAAATATGGTGTGATGAACTCAAAGGAAGTAGAGTCTCGCGGGGTATACATTTCATTGCTTGAAGGATATTTATTAGTGGAGTCATTGCGTTCATCCCCCAAATTGCCACTGACTGCACCATTCCCCCCAGCTCCAGCATACTCCGCCACTTGCTCATTGATCACCTGCTCTGCTTTAATTGAATGACGTCTACATCTCCAATCCTGTAATTCCTGTTGCAGTGTCAAATATTGATTTTGTATCTCCTGACAATATTCCCTCTCCTTGTGCAACTGCAGCTCCACTTCTTGTAGGCGTAAGAGGATACCTCTGATAGAATGGTGGCATAACAAATTAGGGCTCATCATTGTTTTCACAGCGTTGAATAACTACAGCTGACCAATGGCCCCTTGTAGTGAGCACCACTGTTAATTCTCAGTGTGTGGGCTCAATTCCGCCAAGTTGGTTTTGCACAGGTATGAGCCACTGAGCAATCAAATCGGATGATATGAGGATTGCTGACTTATGATAAAACTATGTAAATATGTTTGGAGCTATCGCCCCTTATTTTGACCTTTATTTAATATGAATCGCAGACTTATCTGCGCTCTTTCTTCCCTTCTAAAAAGACCTTCTCCTTAAATCTTCCATAAGACCCTTTATACCTCAGTTCCCCAGCCAGATGCATCCTCAGCTTGGTAATCTTCTATTCATCTTCCCTTTCTGAATTACTCTTGTTCATATTTTTTCTCAGCATAAATACACTCAATTTGACAAATGTCCTCATTTCACTCGAACATAATTTGTATTCTCTATTTTGTAAATCTCAAGACTCATCTTGATCCCCTCCAATCCTCCAATATGGGTAGTGTATTGTCCAGTTATATCAACTTCATGACACTATCCCTGCCCATGGGCATATCCAGACAATCCCGCCAAGCAGCCCATCCATCTGCCAAGCCATGACTAGGCTGCAAAGAGATATTTTTAAAAAGAATCTGATAGTAGCAATCTAAATAAGGTCCAGAACAATTTGGGGTTGCATTTCTGAAATTAAATGGCTATTAAATTAGAATTGTATCAATCCTCAGATCATGATATATTAAGGATTGGTTGACCCTAATGCACACCCTCATTTATTCCAAAAGTAGTTTACAAGGCAACAAGCCCTAACAGGTTCTGCTGGTGGTCTATTTTTTTATTTCCATTCATTTAGATAAAAACAATAAATTCCTAACATCTTTCATACTAAATAGACACATTAACCATTAGAGCCATTTTCCAGTTTCTGGAATGACTGGCCTGTAATGGTTTATACTCCCCACAAGTTAGGTAAATATCATGTGGTTGGCTGTAACAGTGGTATTCTGGATGTTGTTTTGGGTGGTAACTCAACCAGAATGGCAGCTCAGCCTTATTTTCATTAGCAGAATCTATGACAATAGGTATTTGCTGCCAGTGCTCAAGTATACATATACATATGAATATAGTGTTAGATTGCAATATTGATATCAATGGGTGAAGGTTCTATAATTATACAGTAGAATAGATCATGTAAAATTTATATAAACTAGTATATCATATGTGATATATTAATATAATAAATGACTTCACTTTGAGGCTCTCTAAAGATAGTTTGTGTTACAATCAGTTAGTTTATACTATTAGTCCTTTAAATTTATCAATAAATCTGTCAATATATCATAGACTTTGATTCTAAAATACATCATTTGAAAAGTAAAATCAATGACTGATTGGTCAAATCAATCAGTTGCTGAAATAATAAAAAAGTTGTTAGTTGATAAACAATTATTCAATATCAAACCAATCTGCTGCTTCTTCTTCCAAGAATTGACAAATTTGTTTTAGTTTTACCATACTAACTAGACTAATATCTTCAATATATTTTTATCTATATATAAAAGTTTTTCTTTCTGCTCAAATTCACTTTCAAGCGAATTTATATAAAAGTTTAATTTTATCCACCGCCACCTGGCCACAACCTTTTCCCATTTGATGTCAGCGGATCTGCCACCTGCTGCTCCAGTGTGGGATAGCGGTGATCCACCTCCCAGCGTTTTCCGCCCAGCAGGGAAACAAAGTCAGACGGGCTCAAATAGTCAGAAAACTCTACTGGCTGATTTGTCCCCCCAAGGGACTTAGCACTTCACCTTGCACGCATCCACCCAACTTGCCCCCATCCTCTCGCCCTACCAAAATCTCTCATCCATTATTGCCTCTGTGTCAACTATGGGCGTTTATTCCCATACACTGACAAGGCAATTATTTAACTCGCCACCGCTGCCTTTGTGCCAGCTGGCTTCATTGATTTCTGCCCTTATAAGGGCTATTTTGACATAGGCTTCCCAATGGAAGCAGATGCTGCAGTGGCAGCATTGACTACACTCATTTATAAAAATACCCCCATCCCCACCACCCAAACTTGTCTCCCTGATGACACCACTCTAGTGGTGTCATTTGCCAACCTCACTATACATCTCCTGCCCCAAATTCTTTACGACAAGTTGATTACTGGGCTTTTGTCTTATGGCACTCAGCCCAACCTGGTCTTTGCCATTCCTTCTGGCGTGGAGTGCCTTGCAGGCCCTTGCGCCACTGCCTTATTATTCCCCACCACCCTACCATCACACAACAAATCCCCCTGCATGCTCACATTGCTGCAGCACCTGAGCATTTCTTTTGGGCTTGTGTCAATTGTGGTCAACTGATTTGCCCCATTTGTTTTGCTCTTGACCACACTAAATGGTCCTGCCCCCATGCTGATTCCCTCAGTTCAATTTCTGAACCCATTTTGGCATCATCTGAATGGGGCATTTTGTTGCCCCCTCCTGCCCAACATTCTTGCACATTGACCCAATGTGGGAAGTCAGCCCCCTCCAAATTCTCCAGCCACAATCCCCACCCTGGGCACCAACTGCCCAATCAGAGTTAGGCTTGGACCACCATTTGCACCCAAGTGCCCCTATCAAATCCTATCCTCCCAAATTCTCCATCCACTATCCATATAAACCAGAATCCTTGGGAGCTATTGGATGAGGTTGATGAGACAGGTGGAATTCTCATGAATAAGGATGCTGAAACTGGTGAAGAAAGCCCAATCAATTATGATTGGGATGAATTTTACAATCCAGATTTTGACAAATCCCTCTCCCCCAAATGATACGCTCCTAAACCCAATGCTGCCCCCTACCAAAGTGACCACCAGCTTGCCATCACAGCAGCGGCCTCACCCCTTTGCAGCCAGCTCTGCAAAGCAGTGGCCCAATCAATGGCTCAGTTCAGTAAAGGGCTGAGCACAATTGACTTCCCCCTGATTTTCCCAAAGTGGCACAGGAGGAAATCTCCAAATTGCTGGATGTCACTGAAACTGCTGTCATGCATGTGGCGAGACTAGCTGAATTCAATCCAGCCTCTAAAACTACCCAACAAATGCTTGCCAGCTTGGCCCAACTCCCAGATGCCCGCATCCAAGTGGAGCATCATGTGGCAGAGTTGATGGAGGCTGTCTTCCAAGCTGATCTTGAGGTAAGTAACTGATATTTCACCTGTCTCCATCCCCACCATACTGATGCACCAACGCCATGGCTCTCTGCACTTATCCGCTTCTACAACAACTGTGATTCTTCCCAACTTGCTGAGCCTGTAGAAGAACTGCCTGACCCTCCCTCCCCCTCTGCCATGGTGGGCTAGCAATCTTTGCTACCTTCCTGGTGAGAGGTTTTTTTGTTTTTTTTGTTTTGTTTTGTCACCTGGTGGTGTGGGTTTATCATGTTTTATTGGCAATGTCCATCCCCTGGTTGGTGTGCCTCAAATAAATCTAAATCTCTATATATTATTTCTCAAAGGTGTTTTTTTGTTGGTGTGAAGTATCTCCCTTAATACTGTATCAAAATTAATGTTTGATACGCCATTTTTAGATTATTTTTCCCTCTAATGATTAAAAATAAGTAAATTATTATTTTCATAGTAAAATAAAAAAATTTATATGTAACAAGTGAAATCCCTATATGTTTTCGATGGCATTCAGTATATTGTTATGGCTGAGCAGTTTGATATTCGGTTGATTCGACACTTAAAAGGTTTTGGCAAGCGGTTGGTGATTTTGGGTTGATTAATAAGCTTAACGGTTTTAATAATGCAGTTAGTGATTGGTTGATATGATAAGTTAATTGGTTTTGGTAAATAGTTTTATTTATTTTATATAGACTAAGATTGTCATAAAAGCTATTTATCCTCACTCTAGATCGCACTCTAGCAAGTTGTATTATATTATTTCTCAAATGTGTATCTTTATTGGTATGAAATATCTCTCTTAATACTGTATCAAAATTAATGTTTGGTACACCATTTTGAAGATTATTTTTACCTCTGTTGACAAAAAATAAGTAAATATCTTAAAATTAATGCTTTTATTAAAAAATTATATTTTAAAACTTATATTTTAAAAATTTCATTTAAAAATTACATGTATAAAGTGTCATGGTGGTGCCGAAGTCTCTGAATAGAATAGAATAAACGTATAAATAACGTACAAACAACGTATAAATGTATAAACAACGTGTCAATCAAATTAAAACAAGTAATACAACATTTGCAAAAGCAGTGGAGCACTATTCTAACCTCAACAATATTGAGGTAGCAAGCGTTTGTTGTCATAATTTCTGAAAAAAGTAAATTTTCTTATAAAAATAGTAAGTTTTTTGTTAAAAAATTAGCAAATATACAAATAATGTGAAATGGGGGAGGATACCCCAGTGGTAGAATAGGAACCTCTACCGCTGCCTCTCCGAGTTCGATTCCGGTACTGGAACTTTGGGTAGGGGACAATTATGACTGTGTTGGTGTTGCGCACCAATGCCCCGAACCGAGATAGCGAATAGCAAAGGCGGTCCATGGAGTTCCTGGCCTATCATACGCCGTGCATGGAGGTTTTCTTTTTTTAGTACTAGATGGTCCGTGCATGGAGGTTTTCCGGATTTTACCCTCCTTTCCCATTCATTCGATTTCCCCTCAATCGGTGCGGTATCATCCCCAGGTCGGCCCACCTCGAATAAAATACAAATAATGTGAAAAATATTTTCATTTGAATCAGAAAAAATTTATTTTGAAATATACATCACACTATTTGTATATTTACTAATTTTTTATTAATATTTTTTCACAACGTCAAAATTAGTTTTTTATTTAAAAATTATATTTTATTTTTGTTATGTTAATACCAGTTTGCAACATTCGTTATTTGCAATAATCTATTTTTATTGATTAAGTACTATCCATAGGATAGTCGTATAAGGAATCCTATTACCAGAAGTGATGCGAAGTATTCGCATGGGTTACCTAGTATATATAAAGTAAATGTGTGTCCGTGTGTTTGTGTGTACGCGATGCCCAGCCAAAACTAGAGCATGTAAAGCTCTGAAAATTTGGCTATAGGTGGATGAGAGGGGGTCCGTGTGCACCTCGAAGCCGGATTTTTAATTTTTCATAGTAAAATTAAAAGTTTTATATGTGACAAGTGAAAATTTTATATGTTTTTATTGGAAATCGGTATATTGTTACGGCTGAGAGGTTTGGTATTCGGTTGATTCGATAGTTTATTAGTTTTGGCAAGTGGAAGGTGGTTTTGGGTTGATAATAAGCTTGATGATTTTAGTAAGCAGTTAGTGATTGGTTGATTCGATAAGTTAATTGGTTTTGGTAAATTGTTGGCGGTTTTGGTTGTTTCGATAGGTTTAAGTTTGTTTTACGAATACGAAGCGGATGGAAATTGGTTGATTTGGTATGTTCAATGGTTTTAGCTAAGCGGTTTAGTGGTTTATTAATATGGATCATCTGATAAAGCTTAAACACCATAGCGAAGCACGGGAATCTTATGTTAGTTTTATATAATCTTAAAAAAACCTGCCCAATTTGGTTCCCCTAATTATTAAAATACCTTTAGCAAGTTAAGCTGAAGTTGATTTAGTAGTTTGGAAGATATATCACAAACACAATGATTTTAAGTATAAAGAGATGTTTCAGGTAGCAGTTCGGTGTTATCTGATTGATTCAATAGGTCTATTTTATTTGGCCGAGTGGTTGACGTTTTTTGGTCGATTCGATAGGATACGTTTAGTTTTGGGGGTGATTAATTATTGGTTGATTTGATGAGTTCAGTTAGTTTTAGCTGAGTGGTTGGTGGTTTATGGGTGATTCGATTGAGCAATTAGGTTTTGCCGAGTGGTCTTGCTTAACTATAATATAAAATCTAAATAATAAATTCGAATCACCTGAAATTCTATAGACACCGTAACGAAGCACGGGTAATGGATGCTAGTGCTATATAAGTCAACGCTAGAAATTTACAGACTTGAAAGGCAGTAGTTTATAACCTAGGATATATGCTTAACATGGGATTAATTGGTGCATGTATAAGTTTCTTTGCAGGGACAGGTTCTATGGTATGATTATTGGTCTTAATTTTGCTTGACATCTATAGTATTCTAAATATGATTTAGAAAGATCAATTATAGTGGGCCTTGTTATAATACTTTCTTTATCGTGGTCCAAGGGAAAAGTGGAAGTTGGAGAAATTAGATATTAGATTTTATTAAGTTGAGTTTAGGCTGACAGTTTTTAGATATAGAATGGTTGAAATTCTTCCTTTGGGGAGTGGGCTGGGTTCTGAGGTGTATTTGGGAATGGCTAATTCTGTTAAAGGGATATATTAACTTGATTATCTACTTAAAAAATTTCACTGACGTACTGATTGACATCTGAAACCTTCGAGTATGATAGATTCAATCTATTTGGGCGAGTGGGTGAGAATCGACAAATATTATTGAATAATTCACCAAATTGCTCATCTGAAGCTAATCGAGTCTAATAAGTTTAATCTATTTGGGTGAGTAGGTGAGAATTGGCAAATAAGATCAAATCTGAAATTATCGAGTATGATAGGTTCAATCTATTCGGGTGAGTGGGTGGTGAAAATTGCCAAATATTATCGAATAATCTACCAAATTGCTCACCCAAAACTAAACAAAAATCAGTCAGAGTTTTAAGTGGATCATTAAGTAAATTTAGGATAACCAACCAGCTCACCAGCCACGAGGGCAACAGCGGAGCTGTTAGTCCGAGTGGCTCAAGCTTAGTGCTGGTACAGCCTTTAGGCTGTTAATGTGAGCTCATAAATAAACCCGAGCAACGCCAGGTAAATTTTGCTATTAGAAACGTATACTTTCACTTTTAAATTTTATTCAAGGTGGGCCGATCTGGGGACGATACCGCTCCGATTAAGGGAAAATCGAATGAATGGGAAAGAATAAAATCCGGAAAACCTCCATGCACGGCGTATGATAGGCCAGGAACTCCATGGACCACCTTTGCTATTCGCTATCTCGGTTCGGGGCATTGGGGTGCGCAACGCCAACACAGTCATAATCGTCCCCTACCCAAAGTTCACTACCGGGATCGAACTCGGGGAGGCAGTGGTAGAGGTCCCTATTCTACCACTGGGGTATCCTCCCCTCGTATACTTTCACTTTTCTTTCTTTTCGATTCAACCAAACTGAGCCACAGCAACGCGTAGCCGGGTACAGCTAGCTATAATATAAAATTTAAATTAATCAGTTCAAATCAGCTGATAAAAAATAAACCCGAGCAACGCCGGGTAACTCCACTAGCTAAGCAGAAGTTTGGTTTCTGATTTTTCCATCACAACATGAACCTAAGGGAAAAGGTATGAACGAAAAATTTGCTCAGTAGATCGATTGCAATAGGATATACGAAGCGGCTCGTGGTTAAACATTAGTTACGTCGAAAACTTTATTGATCCGATCCGAACTACCGACGATAACTCGTACGAACGAGTTTAGGTCTGATTTTACTGCGAAAAGGAGTGTCAGTTTATAGTCGCATCTAAAAGTCTTACGAAGTTGTTAGTTTGGGCTGCAACCCAACTGATAATCTAATCTACTAGTAGCTAATATCGAATTTTAAGTGGTCGTAACGGTTTACTTCGTAATCAGAGCTTCCTTTAACTTAAAAATGTTATTTCCTTCACGTTATTGATCCTCTCGCACTTTATGTAGCAACTGATCATTCTCAACTGGTTTACAATGTCGGATCGAGAGGCGGTTGCCATGGAGGATCAGGTGATTGTTGTTTAGTTGTGATCTAGATCCCCCTCCATCCACTCTGCCTTTTTTCGAGGAGTGGGACTGCTAAG
Organism: Massospora cicadina; assembly: GCA_022478985.1. Classification (NCBI taxonomy): domain Eukaryota; kingdom Fungi; phylum Entomophthoromycota; class Entomophthoromycetes; order Entomophthorales; family Entomophthoraceae; genus Massospora; species Massospora cicadina. The sequence goes on from JAKSZP010014526.1 coordinate 71,708, forward strand.
CTGTTTTATGGATCGCTTTCTATTTTTCGTATTTTTTAGCAGCGCGTTGCTTTTCACTTCCGAGAGGTGATTTAGTTATTTACTAGGGTGATTTTTTAGCGAGCATCCTTTTAAGTCTAAGGGCTTTACATTCTTAATTCAAAGGAAGGTGTATTGTTCACTCTACACTTTTCAGTTTTGTTCGCATGTTTATGGGCCCACAACTCATTACTTTTTTATATTTTAATAAGCCAGGGTCAAACGGAACAATTGGCATTAGCCAGTGCTTTAGGTTTACCAGGATTTTTTTCGTTTTATATCAAGTCACGTTTTACAACAAATGGTTTGGGTGACTGCTTGAAACTTGAATTTTGTCGATGGGTTTTTAAAGATGGCCATGATTTGCGCAGTGAGAAGCTTTATGCGGTAGGCTTTATTTCAACGATCACCTGATGGCACAATTTGGACTTCTTTTCGTCTTATCTATTAAGATTATGTTAAAGATTGTTTTAATCTTATTCTAAAGGTATTAGATTTGGGAATCGTTATTTAAGTTTTGGGCTATAAAATTCACACCCTCTAGCACAATAAGTTAAAATCTCTTCTTGAAGTCATTAAAACGCCTCTTTCTAAACTGTTATGTTAGCAATTTGGCTTGGAGGACGTTAAAATTTTGGTTTTGGGAGCGGGGGGCCTGGGCTGCGAAATTCTCAAAAACCTCGCCCTGTTGGGGTTTAAGCAGACTTGGGTGATCGATATGGATACCATCGACATCAGCAACTTAAACCGGCAGTTTCTGTTTAGAGATGCCGATGTGGGAAAGCCCAAGGCCGAGGTAGCAGCCGCATTCGTCAACAAACGTGTCCCAGGAGTGCAAGTGATACCGTAAGTTGGTACAAAATAGGTTGATGGTTGTAGGATCTACGACAAACTGCAGAATCTCGGGGTTGAATTCTATTCCCAGTTCCACATGGTGATAAGTGGGCTTGATTCAGTCGAAGCTAGACGCTGGATCAATGCCACTTTATACGGGATTGCAGAAGAGGAGGGCGTACCTAGAATCTTTATCGATGGTGGCACCGAAGGCTTCAAGGGCCAGGCACGTCTGATGTTGTTGAAGGGCGGAGAAGGAGCTTGTTTTGAATGCAGCCTGGACATGTTTAATAAGCAAGTCACCTACCCCTTGTGTACCATCGCAAACACCCCTCGACTCCCCGAGCATTGCATCGAATGGGCTTCGGTTTTGGAGTGGCCAAGGGTCCACGGAGGTGAGTTCTTAGGTTCGATTTAACCTTTTAGACAAGAAGCTCGATAACGACGACCCAGAGCACGTCTCGTGGCTCTTCAAGGTAGCCCTTGATCGTGGCAAGCAGTTTGGTATTACTGGTATCACTTATGCCCTTACACAAGGCGTCATCAAAAATATTATTCCTGCCGTTGCATCGACAAACGCCATCATTGCGGGTGAGCTTCTTTAGGACGCACTAAACTTTTAGCTACTTGCTGTAACGAGGCATACAAGTTGGTTAACAACTACCCATATTTGGATAACTACATGACCTACTCGGGTACTGTGGGCGTCTATACCTATACCTTTCCTCTCCTTAAGCGCCCTGATTGCCCAGTTTGCTCCAACGAGCCAATTAAAATCTCCGTCAACCGTCGCCTAAAGCTGGGAGAGTTTGTAGATTCGCTTAAAGAAAACCCCGAAATGTAAAGTTTCGATTGTGAACTTCTGACCCTTTAGACTTTTAAAGAACCCGAGCATTCGATCAAATGGGAAGTCGCTTCGAATGGTTGCACCTCCACAGTTAGAGGAGCTCACCCGCCCCAATTTAAAAAAAGCTCATCTGTGATTTGTTTGAGAGTGGCTCCGAGCTCTCTGTAACGGATCCGACTTTACCTCTCAATCTACGCCTCGTTGTATCGTTTCAAGGTTCGTAAACTTGAGTTATCTGTAGTTCTGATTTATGCATAATAAAGTTGTAATTGTTTCTATCTTGCTGACAATACCACTTACACATCTTTGTCATAAAAGTTTGATTCGGTTGATGCCAGGGCCCTCAATCTGCTGCTTGCTAGTTTTCGTTATAGTGGATACTACGAGCTTATTAGCGATTTAACTGAACCACAGATTTTTGCTTATCGCATCTACATTTAACTAGAGTGAAACTCGGTTTCGAAATGTTTTGTTTATATTATATTATAAAACTTTCATTTTGATCTAAACTGACAAATCACTCTAAGAACAATACTTCTTGAAGCGTGTTGCTTCGACCCATAAAACCCCAAGCATGATCCGTATTTTGCCATTTATAAACCTATTTTTTAAGGCTCGCTCTTAAGCTAAAAAGTTTGGCTCCGGATGCGATGAACCCATGACCAGCTCATCTGGAGATCAAATCATCTCAATCAGGTTGTAATGCACCGCGTTTAGGGCTTGAAACCGAATTTAATCCATACTCGAAACAGCTCAAGAATTTTAGCGTGTGGTATTTAACATTCTATGCTGGGAGCTTTGACAGGACACCTAATCAACTGGATATGTGTCAGTGAAGGTTTCGTATTAAGACGTTTACTCTCCGAATTGCTCAGCTACCGAGGGCTACGACTTTGAAATCAGGCATTAACCCACGGCTTGAAAGATGCTAATATTGGCGACACCCCTTGTGCACTTTAGAAGGTTAGAATCTTACATCGATTCAGTTTAAACTTTTAAAATGTCCCTTCACCTTTAAACACCATAAAACATATGAGATTAGGGTACCGATTCATCCGTTTTAGGCACATCCTTGGCTAATGGCCTAGTTGGAGCGCCGTATTGCTCGATACAATTCTAGAGTTCAATCTGAAGGTTTACAATAGCTCTGGATTGTTCTCGAGGTAATTTTATAACCAAATGGGTGTACGAGCATACAACCAGACCCTTGTTCCCTAAGCTAAAAAATGAACTGTAGCTTATCTAATTTCAGCACATTCATCCTCCTTAACATTTCAGCCCACAAAGATCTTTACTCATGTTGAAGGGCATAATACTGGAATTAATACAAAGGTTTATATGTGAAGCATCAATTCCAAAGTTGGCTAGCTTATGCCAAACCTATTCATACCGCAAAAGGGATGTCAAGATCTTGGAAAGCCGTTAAAAATTTTCAGGATCTATGCAGAGCTTTAGAGATTGGAACCACCAGCTATTCCTTATTTTTCCTCTTGGCGGTATAAAAACCAGCAAGAAACGTTTTAGATAGGTGTCTAATCATTAACAAACCTCAAAGCCAGTTGGGAAAAGCAACTATATAAATTAATTCATCGAACTTTGGAAAGCCCCCTTCTGCAAACCCAAATTCCAACATTACTAACCTTGGTACTAATGATATAGCTGGCCAGATTAGCAACTGAGTCTCATCTGACATGGCCAGCAATCAAAACATTTCACCAAATTCTGAAGCCCCTTTTATAAGTTTTGGTGAGTCTAAAAATCCTGATGACAAAGGTATTTATATACCCCCTGACCGCCATAATAATTTGACAGCTAATCGCCATGGCATCAAAGGGTGCACCAATATAAATACTGGTCCAAAAGAGTATCCTCACAATATTGCAGATGATGCCTCTGATGAGCCCCCTTTTATACCTTTGGGTTCTACCACCAATGATGGAAAGATTTTCAGAACCTCATCTTCTGAGAGGTTTCCCATTCTTACAAAGCTGAGCAATGAAATTATTATTATAATGGGAAGCAGATTAGTTTCAAAAACTACATCAATTGAGGCAACCAAGATACCCATTTGGCTGCAAGAGCCATGATCATCACAAGAATAACAGGAGCCACAGTTTAGCTCAGAATATTAGCCATGCATTTAAAAGCAGATCAGAGCTCCACAGCATAATTTATGAAAGAAAGGAAGATCTCAGAGAATCAGGGAATTGGATTCTGCTGACCCTGAAACTAAGTTGCAAATACACAATTGCCTTATGAAAAGAATTAGATTTATTAAAAATTAAGCCCTAATTTACACACCCTGAATCTTTTTGTACAATAAATACAATCCATATTCTTATAATAAATAACTTCTTTCACAGAATATGCCTTCATTGTTGTTGTTTTTATTTGGTACTGTTAATACCAAATATAGAAAAATTTACTGTTGAGGTTTGTACTTAGCCTAATTATTTTCAGCAGAGGTTGAGAGGAGCTCTAGTGACTTAGAAATACCCACCATTAAATATTGTCCAAATTTTCAAAGTAGTTGAACATGCTTGGAGACATGTCTAAAAGTCCCATTAAAAAGAACAAGACTCTTCAAATGGCCTGTCAGTACACCCTGTGATCAAACTAATAACATATTGCAAGTGGCTTAACCCTTTTAATCAGCACCCCCTGAGCAAGCAGGGCACTTCAGCAATAACTGGTGCTCACTATAGGAGCTTATCAAGCAATTGTGAAGAGTTCAATATAGATATCATGGAAGTGTACCACGGAGAGGAACTTCCAGAAGATACAAATCTGGAGCTTATATACAAGATGCTTAATAATTTTAAGCAAGTAGCTTACTTGACAATCGAGCAAAGAAGGGTCAGATCATCACCAGTTGAAGAAAAGACTAGAGAGCTGGAAATGACTCAAGTTAAATAAAATTGGATTTTTCTAGAGAATGAAAATAATAAACCCACATAAAGACTAAACTCACTTTAATAGTCATAAAAGTCACAAAGACCAGTTAGATTGCTTGAAGCAGGATGTGGACATTATGCAATTGAGAAGTCTTCCACCCCTCAGACTATCACTTACTTTGGGAGAATGTACTATTAGTACCAACACATCAGCAATGGATTTACAACCCACATGTAAAATTAAAAGTAAAAATCCTAATTCCCATTTGTACTTCAAAACTAAGTTAACTCCTGGCAAGGGAACTATAGCCAGATTTCTTCACCTATATTAGAACATCATGGATGGAGCCAGCGACAAAAAGAAAGCTCACCATGTTCAGGGATGCATGAGCAGTGAAGCACAAGAGGTGGTGTAGGGATTTTGGTATGCTCACACTATCCGACTGTGACAGATCACTAATAACTATCTGCCTTGACTTATGTTGGTTGGCTTTCTAATAAGCAACCTAAAAGGGATGTTGGAGTTATCAATGTCAGATAACTAATGTTAGAGGATGTTCTCAAATGAAAAATTAGCTTAGCCTCAATTTTAGGATATAATTCTGAACCTGAAAATTAATGGCATGTTGGGGATGATCACCAACAATGTTTTAGGCAGTTCAATTGTTGGTTTAATAATCTACAATTACCTTTTATTTTGTGGATCTATTGGGATTTGTCACCAATCAATAAGGATGTCTTTGGATTTCTTGAAGCATTGACAACATTTTTCTTGGCGGTAACTTTCAGGTTATCCTGGGTGATGCAGCCTTCTAAAAAGGGTAAATTGTCTCATTACCAAATCAGGCTACTAGCTTGTAAATGTTAATCTGTTGGGTGGATAAATGCAGTGGAACACGCTATCTTGGGATTAAACCCATGGAGGGATGTAATCTATTCAGTGGTGGATACCAACTAGGTGGATGAAGTATTTATCATTTAATGCAACTCTTTAGGGATAAAATCAATGGAAATGTGTGACATTTTCAATGGGTTGCCAACCTAAGAGTTAAGCAATGAACTTTCTTATATAAAACAGTTATTTTTTAGAGACAGATAAAATCAATATATATAATAATATCTCATATATTATCATTCTCTTGTTTCAGAGTTAGAGAGATTGTCTCCCTTATCTAATTTTGCTCTCAAGTTACCCAAATTTAGTCATCACAAGCCTGTAGAAGGATACCTTAGTGGGAATGGAACTATTTGTAAAAAAGATTTAAACTGGATAGTTGTCTTCATACAACTATCACGCTCTACTATTCTTAGTAATCTGTCACAGAACCTGTGTAATAAACCTAAGAGGTTTATATCTAGTGCTCAAGACTGAAGTTGAGTTTTTTATGACCAAATATCATATTAGAATTAGTTGCAATTTTTGGTTTGACCAACTGTCATGATTCTGAAATGACTGGACAATAAGCCCTAGGTCATTATAGCAGAATGGATGGAATCCACCAATATTTGATATGAGTCATGGTAATTTGAACGCTTCAAAATGAAGTGATATTGGGTTTTTGGGAAATTGTCTTGGATTAGGCGATTGGGAAACTAACAAATAAAGAATTGATGGAACCAATGAGATATGGCAAATTAAATTACTAAGCCATAGAAGCGGTAGCATCCAAAGTTGCTACAATATAGGTGAGATGAGATTATCAAGAATAGGAGGTTGCTAAGTAGTTTTAGAGTAAGCAGAACAGCGAGAATCCGCTGTATTTATTATATTGAATAAAAGAGATTTGTGGGAGCAAGTGCTCCATATTTATTTGAAGTTTATTCTGTTGTTTTAAGGATGACAATCATCACATCGTTGCCCTTAATTGCTCAGTGGGTTAAACCCTGTGCAAAATCCTATGGCATATCTCTTAAATACCACTGATTTTAAAACAGTGGTGCTCACTACAGGGGGCCCATTGATCAATTAAAAACAAAAAGATTAAACTCAGTTTTCAGCTATGTTGCATCAGTGTTGTTTTGATAAATATTCTAATCAACACTATGGGTCCATTGCCTATGTGGAGCTGAAACCGGCTTTGGACAGTGTGCTTAAAAAACAAGATGAGCTTCTCCAGGAGGTTTTTTGTAATAAACTGCCCCCATTTGATTGTAATGTTAATATTCATGGGTTCTTTAAGCAATTTGAAATTGCAACTGAAGGAGCCTTGGATTGACAGAGAGCAAAACTGTTGATTACTTCCCTGGATGTCAGAAGTGCTGATCAAGTCATATGTTACCTTTCAGGCAGTTTCATCACATACCAAGAATCTAAAGAGATGGTGCTGTGGTTGTTCAGTGGAACTACAAAGATGTCACAGCAGAAGGCTGAATTTTTGACCATCAGATCGCAGTGAAACAAGACCCTCACTGCGTTTGCTGAACAATTTACAGCGGAAGCTCACATGCTACTTGGGGCCAGAATTTTATCTAAATCTGACGTCTGTATTGTGATGGCTTCTGCTGTGAAGCCATACCACAAGTTACATAACGTCATGGCCCCACTGTTGGATAAAGATGTACCTTTGCTTAAATTTGTACAGTTTTGCACCATATATCAGCCAACTTCCCTCCACCTAATACTGAGCGGAATCCTTCTGCTATAACTGCTGAATCTTCTTACTTGGGGGGCTCTGCTAGTCCAGTTCAGATTCCACCATGTTACCCTCAGCAGTTAAACATCCACCCCATACCTGCTTATTGTCCTTGGTCTTATTATTGCCCTAAACTTGTTTAAGCCAACCACTTCCAGCCCAACTCTTGACATGGCTTGTTTCATATTAATCAGGAAATGTGTACCCTATGGGATCAGCTGTTTCATATGCAGTTGATAGGGGAATCTGGCATGATGGTGCCCCAATCAACTGGTCCTTTATGTACAGCCAGAACAGTACAGCCAGAGAAAAGTCAGAGCAGAGTATAGAAGGGCTCTTTACCTCCGCTAAACCAGACGTCCCACCTGAACCCAAATTAGAATAATCAGCAGAAATTCCCTTGCACCATGAGTCAGTTTTATATCAGCAGCCAGTTGGAAGGAGGGTGAATGTTTTGACACAAGTGCAGTCTGCGGCTATGGCAGAAGAGGGGTCCCAGATGCAGGTCAAGCCATATGGTTGCCAAATGTTCAACCAAATTTCCCCTGAAAAGTTAGACCCCTCCCCAGATGCACCTTTTTTGCAAGCAGTAAGCGCTGCTCTTCCAGTCAAAACAATATAAAACAATACCCCAAAATTGGTAAGGGGATTGCGTGTTTCCTTGGAAACAGGGATCCCTTAGATATTCATGCTATAAACAGTCAAGATTTATCTTACTCTGAATTTACTTACTGTGACCTGGTTGTAGCTAAGACCCAAGTCCATGTCATCATAAAACTGGTGCCCCCCATCAATATAGTCTCCACCAAACTGGTGATCAGGTTGTCATTAAAACCAGATGTGGAACACCAGATGGTATATGGCACTGCTGGAGTGGAGAATATGGTCTTTGAGGGGCATACAGTGCGCTTCCACTGAGGTTTGGTTCTTTTGTCATGGTAGCTCCATCTATAGTGCTACCAAATGGCAATTATGATCTGTTAATTGGAACTGCCTTCTTGCAACACTATGGGGCTGTTATTGATATGACGGACAAGACTTTTGAGATATTGGGTCAGCGAATCCCAATTTACTTCACCTCTAGCAGAGTGCCAAATGGTCTGGTGAATATGGGGAATATCAATCTAGCATATAGTGACGGAGTAATCTCTGTGCGCTACCATTTGTTAAAGGGCAAAACTCAGGCCCTTCCTCAACAGAGTTTTGAATATCAAGGGCTGCCGCTCAAAGCTGCCAGACCTATATCTATTCCATCTGGGCATCAAATTATAGTGAACACTGAATTGGTGATTAAAGTTCCAGATGGACTCTATGAGGAGGTTATTGGGCCATATAAGCAATCACAGTTTGAACCTCATGTGGCCCCAGGCAATATAACCAGGGTAGGGGGAGATCAAAAATTTGCTTGCAAATCTACAAATGGTACCCCTGCAAATCCGCCGCCACCAGTTAGTGGCATAATACACTTAATCCCTGTTGAGGAGGTTCTTTCAGTTCATGCATTTGGGCTGCTGGAGGAATTTGGTCTACCTCTCAAACCACAGCTCAGTGTAATGGCTGTTGTATCGCGTGATGAATAAATGGGGCTGTTGGAATCACAGAAGGATAGGTAAATTACTTTATTTCAAAGATATAAAGATATTTTTGTAGCTGACGACCATGATTTAGGATGCGCGCGGGGGGTAGTTCATATGCTGGACACTGGAGATCATCCTACCATCAGATCAATGCTGATCCACTGATCAAGGGTGGCGGAAGAAGTATTAGCTGAGGAAATTGACAAGTTGCAAGTGCAAGGGGTGCTTGAACCACTCTAAAAATCCATGGGCCTCTCCTGATCTTATTGTAAAGAAGAAGGACAGACTAACCGTGTAGTAATTGACTACCAAAATCTCAATAGCATCACCAAAAAGGACTCATATCCCTTACCGCAGATTGATGATGCTTTAGATTGGCTAGGGGATCTCGTTTCTTCTCAGCTATGGACCTAATCTCCAGCTACTGGCAAATTGAGTTGCCACCAGCGGAGCAAGAGAAGTGCGCTGTAATCACATCCAAAGGTCTTTTCCAACCAACCTGGATGCCACAAGGGCTGTGTAATGCCACAGCTATGTTTCAATGGGCGATGGACACTATTCTTTGGGGACCTAAAGCTGTTGTGCATCCTTGTATACCTTGATGACATTAATGTTTTTTATGAACCTTCTCTGAACATCTTGAACATTTAGAAGCTTTATTTGACTCGCTCGCTGAGGCCAACATCAAGGTCAAACCCCATAAATGCATCTTCTTTAAGGACCAGCTGGAGTACCTGGGGTTCGTGGTTGATGCCACAGGGCTGAGACCTCAACCAGCCAAGGTGGAAGATATTCAAAAAATGACTCCACCCAACAGCAAGTGGGATATACAGATCTTTTTGGGAATGGTCAGATATTACCAGCGCTTCATCCCTAACTTCAGCTGCATCAGGGCCCACTATTTGAGCTATTAAGAAAGGACACTATGTTTGACTGGGTGGAATGTCAGCAACGCTTTTGATACACTTCAAACGGCGTTAACCAGTGCACTGGTGTTACATTATCTCAATTTCAAAAAAGAGTTCATTGTTCAGATGGATGCATCCCTTTCTGCTGTAGGGGCAGTCCTATCCCAGAAAGACGAGGAAGGAGAAGAACACCCCATAGCATACTGTAGTCATAGTTTGAACAGCCATGGGCGCAATTATATTGTGACTTAGAAGGAGTGCTTGGCAGTGATCTACGCCTATAAGCAATTTTGGGTGTTTTTTCATGGGGTGAAATTCAAAGTTGTCACAGATCATGCCTTGTTATGCTGGTTGAATAATCTTAAAGATCATGAAGGGCGTCTGGCTCGATGTGCTCTTAAATTGCAGGCATATAATATCAAAATTCTTCACCAACCCAGAGCAAAACACCAAAATGCTGATTGTTTATTGAGATTACCCACAATTGCAGTTATGGTGGATCTGAGTGATATAATGTTCAATAAGATACTTAGCGGCAAGTATGACGATGAACTGCTTCCAGTAATCAAGGTATTGGATGGAATAAGGGCCAATACGTTACAGAAAAATGGGGAATTATATAAGTGGATAGGGGTCACTACCATGAATATCCTAAGACCTTCCACTCGCCCATCTGTTATCATGAGCGCACATAGGGCCATTGGGCACGGGGGCATGCGCAAGAAATTGGAATTATTGTGGCCTCAGTATTATTGGGAAAGCATGAATTTCGATGTGCTTGACATTATATCCTCCTGTCACCAGTGCCAAGTGGAAAAGCCATTCCGCCAGAAGACCTCATACCAGTTAGTGAAGCCACACTTTGCTTGGCATATGGTTTCCCTAGATGTTGTCAGCCCTCTACCAATGGGAGCTAATTGGTCCAAGTACATTTTGGTGGCAATTGACCACTTAACCCGTTGGGTTGAAGCCAGGGCAATATGAGACTTAGGGGTGGTCACAGTGGCCAAATCTATAATGGAATGCATTATTTAGCGGGAGGGCTGCACTCAGTTCCTCCTTACTGATAATGGAACTAGCTTCACTTCCCACATTCTTCCAAAGCTTAATGAGCTAATGTCCATCCAAGGGGTTTTAACAACTCTGTATCACCCCAAGTCCAACGGAATGGTTGAACGGTTAATAGGACCCTGTTGAACATACTCCAGAAGTAGGTTACTTATAGGCCCTCTGATTGGAGTACCCTCCTTTCTACCGCAGTGTTTGCCTACAACATTAGCTACCATTCTACCATAAGGAAAAGCCCATTCCAATTGCTTTACAGACAGCACCCCACTCTGCCCGCCCTCCTATATGCCTTTGTAGAGGACACTGGTGGAATGGATCCGCAATGCTTTAACTGTCCTAACAAATATGCTGATTAAATTAAAAACCAAAGTGTACTTGTTCATCTTAGCCAAGAGAATCAAAAGCCAGGCTGACAATCATGCATGGCAGAGTGGCCTAGCACAGTTCAAAGATAGAGACATGGTCCTATTCCATGGTCAACATGGGTTCATCTGGAAACACAAGCTGGTCAGTATCTGGATCAGGCCATTCAAAGTCATTGAGGAGACAGGTATAGATGCATATACCATCAAGGACCCCGCTAGCAGTCAGATCATCAACCAAGCACATGCAAAGTTCCTCTGGGCATATAAGCAATAGGAGCCTTATCATCCAGTCAAGGAGAGGTAATGTCATGATTCCAATATGATTGGATGATAAGCCCTAGGCTGTTATGGCGGAATGAATGGAATCTGCCAAGATTTGATATGAGTCTTGGTAATTTCAGTGCCTCAAAATGAGGCAATATGGGGTTGTTGGGAAATCGTCTTGGATTATGAGATTGGGATATTTACAATTAAAGAATTGATAAAACCAGTGAGATATGGTGAATTAAATTACTAAGCCATAGAAGCAGTAGCATCTGAAGTCACTACAATATAGGCGAGATGAGATTATCAAGGGTTGGAGGTTGCTAAGTAGTTTAGAGTAAGAAGAACAGCGAGAATCCGCTGTATTTATTATATTAAATAAAAGATATTTGTGGGAGCAAGTGCTCCATATTTATTTGAAGTTTATTCTGTTGTTTCAAAGATGACAATCATCACATCGTTGGTCCTATTTGCTCAGTGGGTCAAACCCTGTGAAAAATCCTACAGCGTATCTCTTAAATACTGCCAATTTTATAACACCAACCAATCAATTCTTTTATCTTGCAATTTTTGTATTTTAGACTATGGTTTCAAACTCATCAGGCTTTGACGCTGATTTTAAAATATGTCAAATTAAGTTTAGTGGAAATGACTTGATGTCACTGTCTATCCATTAAATAAGTTATGGCAGATTGGCTTTCCCATACACCCACGCTTTTATATAAACCTATAATTAATAGATTAATTTACTTATTGATTCACTTTAACCACAAAAAGAATAGCTAACAAAGATCATTCTCTTACTACCACACTGGAAACATCATCTGAATAACTTACTAACAATTCATGAGGTTTTTTGGTATCATGAATCAAATCCCTTTCAATTATAATATTTTCTTCCTTGCCCCACCAGAAAAAACAAAAGTCAGGGGTTCTCTCCCAAATCCAAGCTAATTATTTCTACCATTTTAAAGAATAAATATGCTCCACTTGGTACTCTATCATTTATTTTATTATGATGTAAATGAAAAAAATAAATGGGATCTTTCTTTTCACTTAGCTTAATGTAGTTGTTAAATAAAAACCTTTTATGATAAACTGGTTAATATTCTTTATTGAAGGTCTACTATCTTCATATAGTTACCTTTAGATTTTATACAAAAGTGTCTACCTGTGCGGTTGTATTTGACACCTAAACGCTGATTGCAACATTTGGTGCTCACTACAGGGGCCATCTTTGGTACCCTGTTTTCTATAAAAAAATCCACAAAGTGTCATACTCTGATGATGAAGTTGGTGTGACCTGCCATACATACCTTATGATGAACCTGATTATGGGGAGGGTCCATCAAGATCTAGTGTCACAGCCCAATTTGCAAAGCATTATTTCAAGGTGAACCAGTAAAGAAAGTAGTTCCTACTATCACAGACATATCAAGAGTTGAAGACTTTATGCTCCATATTACAGTCTTAGGTGCATAAAATTTTGATTTAAATTATTAAGAAGTTAAGTCTATCCAGAAACAGTAGAAGGCTGAACAAAAATTTACAGCAGAACCGCAATGCTTTAATAGCATAGTAAAGCAACTACACCAAGATCTTAAGTGCACTAATCAGAAAGCGTAGACAAGTGCAATGCTAAGCTGTTTTTTCAGCTTCTTTATACCAATAATTCTCTGAAGAAAGTTGTGGCTATTAATATAGCGTATTAACTGCTGTACCTTTATCAACTGCTACTGCCAGCCCTGATGCGGCAGCCACCATTTCCAATAACTCAAAACACAAGTTACTTAAGCGCCTTCTCCCTTAGTTAACTACATCAACTTGCCCAAATTCAATAGGCTTGGAAATAACCATATGTTTGTAAAGTTTTAAAAAATCATTATGGGAAAAACCAATGACATACTAAACTGGCTACCATGATTAATTTACTGGATCCCTATAGCCAAGAGTTAGTATTGCCATAAATTACTGAAACCAGTATGTCCTATCTCAACATTAAGAATATTACTATTGATGAGTTTGGTTAAGCAGAACAGATGATATGATGGAAAACCGCCTTATTATCAATCAATTTTAAAGTTGGTGAGTAAGCATTAGCTTTTGCTAATCAGTTTTACTAAGAGGCTCAAGGGTTATATGGGGCCCATGTTTTGAGTCTTTATGATGCTAAGATTGCTTTCCACCATGCCTGAGAGCCTCACCTAGAATTGTATTGGTCCATGATAATCATTTTAAAATTTCAACACTAGCATTACCAAAATGGTAATTTCCTCCTACGCTAAGCCCCAATTTTTGACGCTCCTAATATTAAGTATTTCAAAAAAGAATCAAAGACTCATTTAATGACCGCGTCCACTAACAAAGATTTGTGAAAAGCTCAGGCGGAGTATAAAAGTGATATCTAATCCACTGAAAGGATAAAAATCCCAAATAATGACCTAAATTTAACAGAAGCACCCTTGCCAATGAAATATATCATACAAATATAACCACCAAGTTTGCTACAGCTCTGTGGCCCAAGATGACCAATGAAATAATTTAATACTTAAGTCAAGCAGATACTTTTGACATTAACACACTCACCAACCCAGAAAATCATGTTGATGGTCCATACATTAGTATTAGCATTTACAAAATACTGATTCAGACCATCATGGACAGTGGAGCACCCATCAACAATAGTTCTTTAAAGCTGATATAGATATTAGAGACTGAACCAAACATTGCTCACTATAAAATGTATAGCACCGAGAGACCTAATGCCACTAAGTATGTTGGGATGGAGGGAGTGTTATACCACTCAATTTTTTGAGGCCAGGAGACCCAAAGTTCCTGGGTGTTGGATTCTAATTTTTAGCTTTCTTGGCTGAAAAGTCTTCACTCTGGATACAATTCCTTAAAAGGTAAATCCTAGTTATTTTCGTCCCTAAATGTATTAAATGTAAGCAAAATTTTAAACGGTGAAAAGAAAGTAAATTTATCTGCTTAGAAACATTATTATATGGGAGATTAGGGAGTTTTCTTGGTAAATCTCCAAGCGTTCTGAGCTAAAATCTATACTCATTACCAATTGGGGATTCTGTGGCATGGTGGCCACATCTGTCAAACAGGATTTATTTTCTGCATAGATTGGGTTTGAGCCACAATATTAGGGGGTTTTGGTTGACTAGTATTCTATTGCACAAGTCAAGGTTGATCCCCTGATATTAAAAGGCCTTTAATTTAGTTGGGGGTTCATCCCTGACAATAGTTTCATCTATGTCATTTAGTTCAGGTTTAATTTCATTCATCCAACACACAAAAATCTTTGCTTGGGTAGGAATTGTGACAATGCCCCCATCTAGATATTGGTTCAGGGTGGAAAATATCCAGAGAAATTGACTGTGTATGCGATTATCATGGTGTCATGAGACCTTCACAATTGAGTGTTTTATACCTCATTTATAAATAACTTTGTAGGGCCCTGATCAGTCATTACCTGAATTTGTTATTGCGACCTCTAGAAAAATGATGGTAGAAAAAAATTAGATCAACCTATTGATAGGTGTGCAGAGGTTCATGATTTTTTTAAACTGAATAGTTTCTCCATAAGTGGTATCAGATAAGTTCTCCAAAGCCAGAGCCTGAAGTCATATAATCTCATTGGTGATACTTCAAATAGTAACTTTAAGGCTTCAGGAGAAGCTTGATCTAACATGGCCTGCACTTTAGATGTCAGCTGAGGATTTTTTCCATACAACGCTTGGAAGAAAGACATCTTATTAATTTGATGATAACTTTTTATAAAGGCCAGAATTGCACTAGGTAAATATTGGGGCTAATAAAGAGGGTTGTTTGTGGCCATTTTCTGGAGTTGAAGTTAAAATAAAATTCACACGCTCTACCATTCCATTGGTTGCAGGATGGTACAGACTGGAAAATACATTAGTGGATCTCATCAGTTCAGCTAAATTATTCACCAGTGACAATCAAAAATTTTGACCGTTATTGGAAAGAATTATGTTAAGGCACCCATGATGGATGATAAATTGATTATATAAAAACGTGGCGGTAGCTTTTGCCAAAGTGGAGGGTAGAGATATAGTTTTGATCTACTTAGCAAAATGATCATGGCAGGATGAGAAACCAATGATCATTAGAGATTTAAGGGAGGGGTCCCACAACATTGATATTATAGTATGGATGGGTTTACAAGGTGGAACCACTGGATTATGAGGTTTAGGATTAGGTCCAGCTTGACTTTTACATACTAGGAAGGACTCTAATACATCTTGGATCAAGACAAGCATTCCTTCCCAGTAACATTGAGTCTTGAGCTACTGGTAAGTTTTACAAATTCCCCATGGCTGACTTGCAGATGCCCCTACAATATGATCTCAGTTTGAGTCAAAGGTCATATATAGGGTAACCATTCCTGATATACAAGCTTGTACAGTTTTCTGTTTTTAGCTTGGTGGTTTGCCAACATTTTTTTCATTCTTTTTGAAGAATTAGGTATTCATATTTTCATAAATGTGATTGGGTTAAGTGGCCAAAGAGTTGAAACTCATCAGGGCTGGTTAGAGTTAATATGGGGAGTCTGGATAGGCAATCTGCATTATGATGTATGGGCTGTGGTCAATAAATGATGAAAAATTGTAATTTTGAAGTTTTAACGCCCTTTGGGTTAACCTCATAACAGGACCCTTCATTTGTTGCAGCTATCACAAGGAAGCATGGTCATTAATTATGGTAAAATGATTTCTGTATAAATAATGTTGGAAATTCTTAATAGCCATTATTACCACCAAGCATTTGCATTCTACAATGCTATCCTTGCATTTGGCTCTGGTTAGGGTTTTTCTATAATAGGCGATGGGATTATCCACTAAGTTTTCATTGTGCTGAGATAATATAGTTCCTATGGCTGTACACTAGCATTGGTAAAAAGTAGAAAGGGTTTGTAAAATAGGATATATAAGTTCTGGAGAGTGGGAGAGAGTGACGCGTAATAGGTTGAAGGCCTTCTGTTGCTCTTCTTTCATTGGAAGTGTATACCTTTCTTCAATAAATATGATAAAGGCTCAGATGTATCAAAAAGTGTGAAATGAACTGGCAATAATATCTCATTATCTCTAAAAAACCTGTATATCACTTAGGTATTTAAGGGGGGATATCTTAGAAATGGCCATAACCTTATCATCCATTGGGGATATTCCAGCTTTACCTACCTTATGACCCAAAAAATCCATTTAGCTCTATAATTGGGCCACTTTGACGGCTTTAGTTTTAGCAAATCTTGCCATAACCACTGGAAAACATGCCCATTATGAGGTATGTGATTGGTAAGGATTTTTTAAAAATGGTAATATCATCAAGATAAATAGCACACAGAATAGTTTTAAATCGCTTAAGGGTCCATCCATGGCGATTTGAAAGGTGGTAGAGGCGTTACATAACCCCTGAGGCATTTGAGTAGGCTTGAATAGTCCTTTGCTTAAAATGAGCGCGCATTTTTCACAATTTTTAGGTGATAATTTAATTTCCAGTACCCACTAGCAAGATCCATAGCCAAAAAATAGTGGGAACCCAACATTAAGTGTAAGGAATAATCTATACATGGCGATGGATAGCTATTTTTTTTGAAATAGAATTGAGTCAATGATAATACATGAAAACATGAAAGCCACCATCCTTATTCCAAATTAATAAGAGTGGGGAAGCACAAGGGCTTTTAGATGGCTCAAGTAACTCTTCCTCCAACAGTTGCTGTAACTCTAGAGCCACTTGAGCCTCCTTGATTTTAGATATTCTGTATGGCCAGGATTCAGATGAGAATTGAGCCTTAATCTCAGTTTGGTGAGTTACCCCCAACATTTTTTCAGTCGCCTAGTCCCAAGGAAAAGATATTGCAATACTCCTCAAGGAGGTTTTCTAATTATGGCGTTTGTTAAAGGTGAGATTGTCTCCAATTTTACTTTTGACCAATGAATTGTGGGTAGGGGATAAGCCCCTAAATCTTGTAAGGAGCTTAAAAAACTCATGTCAGCAATAATTTAATCGAGACGTAATTTTACATAAGCAATATGGGCATACTGAGGGACTTGGAGGGTTTGATTTATTTGGTTCCCCAATAAGTATAGATAGATTTCTCGTAGGCAAGATCTAAAATCTCAAGGCAGGTCAGCTCTTCTTTGATTGAAGGGGTCAGGTGTCCACTTAGCTCCAAAACTTGATTAGGAGGATGTGAATCTTGATCCCCATATCCAAAATAACTTGTGAGCCAGAAGGTATCTTAAAATGATGGGGGGCATATAGAGGGATTCCATCTTTGCATCCACAGCCTCAGGGGGTAACTTTTATCTTTCTAAGATTTGATATTTCACTTCAAAAATGGAGGACGAATATTCAAGGAGGCATGCTCATTTTTTGGGGCTCCTTTACTTTTGACCAGGAGTTTGATATTAATGGGATCTGATACCCTTATAGCAAAAGGTATTTTTCTTTATGGTTGATAATGAAGTAGAACTCCCGCATCAGTTGGACTCCAATAAGCAACTATAACTATTGTTTTCTATTTCAATAGTGGGGGCATTAAATAAAAGTTTTTCAAGTTGGAGAGGTAAAGCAGAATATGCCCCAATTGCCTTAGTCAACCAATTACCTGCTGTCCCATATTCAGCTTTATGAAATAAATCTAGAGCCATTTTAATTTATGGATAAGTTGGGAGGATACAACATTAACTGGTGAACTGGCATTGATTATTGTCAGGACTTTAACCTTATGAAAGACTACATCACGACCATCTAGTACTAAAAAAAGACTACATCACTTAAACAACTAAAGAGCCAAACCAGGAATTAACAGTTAGAAAACTTCTATTAGGGATTTGTAGCAAAGCAAGCTGAGGATTTTGCCGCGGCCAAAATCAGGACTGTTAAATGCGTTTAAAGTTTTATCTGCCAATGCTTGGCTTTCTATAGAGAAGCTGACCTCCAATATTTGTTTGGGTAATTGGTTAATATACAAATAAGAAAGCTGAATATTTTTATTTCCTTAAATAGGAGGTAAAGTGACTTATTCAGGCGCAGCTAACAAAAAACATCTCGAGGTGCTGAAAATAGAACTAGAGCTAGGGAAAGAGTCTTGAGGAACTTGATTGTCATCAGCATAGGGAGCCTTCTGCCCTATACTGACTGATCTTTTGACGCCTTATTTTGAAGGGTACGACAAAAGATTACAGTGTGGTTGTACTTCTTGCACTAAGTGCAGAATGATTCAGGTTTAGGTGAATTGAGGGGTGTAACTGCTAACACTTGGGGCCGTGGCCTATTATTGTTAAAGCATAGTGGCTCAGTGAGTTTATGTAGTTTGGCAGGAATATTCAAAATGTCTTCTTTGATATGGAGGAGAGACTTCAAGTTAGACTTCACCGCTTTAAGATAGAGTATATTACTAGTCATATTTTCAAACGCCAAAATGAGATGATGATAGCATCATCCAATGTAAGACAATTCCCTGCAACCAACTTTTGAGCCTTGATGTAAAAACAATGGGCGAACTCATTGATAGTATCTCACCAATTAAAGCTTATTCCCATAATGTTTTTTGATTAGTTAAGATTAGGTCGCGCCTGAATTGCTAAAACAAGGCTGTCTTGGCTTCATCTGAAGTATGACAATGTATTAGATGAGGGATCATAATGTCTTGAGCCACTCAAATAAGACAATTTCTCAGGTGTTTGAGCCATTGGTTGTCAGTGGCTTCTTCCATAGCATTTTTGAAACATTATAGGAAAGAGAAAATGCTCCCTTATTCTAAGATGTAATTTTCTTTGAACGAGGGTTTAAACGTACTACTTGGGGGTTGAAGGCTAAACAACATGAACTGACACTAGGGGTGCTCCTTCACCTAAAGAAGAAATGGTATCTCATGAGTATTCTTGAGGATAAAGCACATCCACTTGACTTTATAGGTTGTTAATATCTTCATTTACTAAATATAATTGATCATGGGTGGCACAAAGAGCTTATTTTATGGTGACGAGCTGATTAAACTGGCAAATTTCATTTTTTAAATCAGTAGTGGCATATCAAAGTTCAAGCTGGTGTTGCTCAGTGGTGAGCATTCTTTGCTCCAAGACATTTACCACAGTGAGTAGGGTTGTTAAGTTCCTAAGGCGTTCATGATGAGAGGTTAACAAAATTTATAGGAAATATAGGCACTCCATCCTGAGTGATTTGCACTCCTTGGGTGACGCATCCTAGTTGGACATTAAGAATTTGAGCTTGAAAATAGTAACTGGAGGCGTTCGTCAGGGATTCCAGGGTCAGCACTAGGTCCAGGAGGTCCCGGGGGCCCAGGGGGTCCAGGGGATCCCCGTCCACCAACTTGTCCATCATGACCAGGGGCTCTGCGCTTGCCAGGAACTCCTTATGGTCCTGAAAAATGGAGATCATCATGGGCATTGTGTACTTCATAGATCATTTCTTTAACAACCGGAGGCGTTCATCCATGGAGGTCATAAAGTTGTCAACTTCAGTTTGTAAACAGAGGGTACAATCTTTGATCTGATTATGAATGACGACCTCTAAATGACTAAATCAATTAAAGAGTTCCATTTGAACGAATATCATAATTCCCTTATCCAGATGGGTTAACACTACTTACATCTCATTGTTAAGCTGTTGAATTTCCAATATAACGCTTCTATTTTCACTGTTAAAGTGAGAGGCAGATTGATAGAATTGGAGGAGTTGTGAATGTAATGTCTCCAATACCTGCAAATGGCAGAGTAGTTCCTGATGATGGAACATGACTAAATGTAGTATATGATACAAAGTGGAATGTATAAATTAACGCAGAAAGCGTTCTGAACGTCCATCTACAACATGTTTTCCATCATACAAGAAAGTTTGGGCCAAACTCATCATAGGGGTAGTACTGAAGGAGCTCATTTTCTATTATCTTAGCCTCCAGGGACAAAGGCCCCTGACAAGAGGAACTGGAGGGCTTCAGCGAAGTCTGATAGTTCTAATTGATTTTGCTTTGCGTAAGGAGCAGAGAGGTCAACTCCAATGATGTGGGAAATAGAAGGTTGCGGGTCACTGTCATTTCTCCTATGTTCATATTGATTGCCCAGTCACTGAGATGGGCAGCGTCATGATCTGAGGAGTTATATGAAGCTGTATTGTTATTGTTTACTGTATTAATACTTTCACCATGAACTCAGGGTATACCTGGCAGGGAGCACCAGATTTTGTTGAGATGGAGGGTTGTTATACCACTAATCCTTTATTTTGAGACCAGGAGACCCAAATTTTCTGAGTGTTGGATTATAAGTTTTACTTTTCTTTCCAAAAAGTCTTCACTCAGGATACCATTCCTTAAGTTGTAGTTCCTAAATATGTTTTCTATCTAAATGATTTAGAGATAAATAAATTGTCAATGTCAAAAAGAGAGTAATTTCTATTTGCTTAGAAACATGATTATATAGGATTCATTAAGTTTTTCTCTGTAAATCTCCAAGAGTTTTGAGCCAATATCTATACTCGTTACCAATTGAGGATTCTGTGGCATGCTGGTCGCATCTGTCAACAATTTTTGATTGCTACATCAACTGGGTTTAAACCCCTAATATTAGGGGGTTTCAGTTTTGTAATATTTGATTGCATAAGTTGGGGTTGATCCCTTATATCAAAAGGCCTTAAATTAAGTCAGGGATTCATCCCCAACAATAGTTTCATCTATGTCATCAGATTGGGTTCGATCCCTTCATTCAACACACATGAATCTTTGATTCAGATATGAATCTTAACAATGTCTCTGGGAGCATATAGCTCCTTGCTGCTGGGGTTTGTTACAAAAGTGCAGTCTGCTACAGCTATCATCTTACCTCATGATATTTATGAGTTACTTATCAGTGCCTCATTTATGAGGAAATAAGGACTGAAAGCCAACTTTGAAGATAATACTTTGGAGGTAAGAGGACAACGCATTCCCCTGTATTATACCCAGGAATCCGCCAAGGATAAACTTGGCCTGGTGGCACAGTTATTGCTCATTTTCTCAATCCCACGGAGATTTCATTGCCACTGATGAATGAAGAGATGGCAGACTTTTTGTCAAAAGAATATCATAGATGAGAGGATAATACATACTGTCAATATTCTGATATGACTGGATGATAATCCCTGAAGAGCACCGATGAATTGGCAAGAATCTGACGAATAGGATGATTAATTAGGAGTATTTGAGCGCCTTGAAATGAGGCGATATTGAGATATAATGGATTAAAATTGGATCGCCTACAAATAAGTTGATAAGGCGATGTTGACATTTGATGATAAAATCTAGATTGCCTCAGGCTAAGGCAAAGGAATTTAAGAATACTATCATGAAACCAATGAGAATACTGCAGAATAGAATAGTTTAAGATAAGAGAATGGTATCATCTGAAGTTGCTAATATATAAGTGAGATGGGGTGGTTCAGAGGTTAGGTTGTTAATAGTTTAAAAGAGAGCAGAACAGCAAAGAACTGCTGTATTTATTAGATAATTATAAGTGTTGTCAATGTAATTGCTCCTATTTTTAGTATATTTTCAAGTATGTTTTGAGGACTGATGATCCCCATTTTGTTTGTCCATTGTTCAGTGAGTTTGACCTGTGCGATCTTTACAGCGTATCCCAACAATATTACCAAAAATTATAACAGTGGTGCTCACTACAGGGGGCCCATTGATCAACAAATAAAAATAAAATTTCCAGTTTCTGGCCATGTCACATCAGGCCTTCTTTGCCAGGGAATCTTCACGCAGCACTGCAACAGATGAATATGAGGAGCTCAAACTCACTTTGATGCGGTGCTCAAAAAACAGGGTGAACTACAAGTGTGGAACACTTATGCACCAGCTCTATATTACGTTTAGCCAAATGCAAATTCTGGGATAACAAAACAAGCAACTCTCTGATTGCATAGATGATACTACTGATTGACTGCATAGCGCAGAATGAAAACTGAATGGTACCTCAAAGCCCTCTAATTGGGAAGAGGAAGAACAACATAGGGCTGTTTGGTGAGAACTATACAATGGGGAATATGACGCTGTCAGGAGCTACTACACCCAGGAGGGCAGCTCTGGATATGGTTATGAATTGGAGAGCCAATCTACTCAAGGGATGGTAATTCTACTCACTACAGAGGCACACACTACCTCCAAAGCAGCAAACATATCAACCTCCAATGGACCAGCTCCTCATTGAGAGACTTCTTATGGGTCTCAACCCATTCCTCAGTACGCCCCAAAAAGTTGCATCTTTAATCGCGGGAAGAGGAAGTCTTTATCAAGAAGTTGCTTCCATTTGATCACGATGGGAATAACCACAGCTTCTTTAATTATTTTGAGTTAACAATGGAAAGCGCCTCAGATTGGCTTAAAGCTAAACTGTTGATATCTGCCTTGAATATCAGGAGTGCCAATCAAATCACCTGCTACCTTCTAAGAAGCTCCATTACCTGACAAGAAGATAAGGATACCATACTGCAATTGTTTGGGGTACCTCAAAAATGTTGCAGCAAAAGGCGGAGTTCTTGACTATTGGGTTCCACCGTAATGAGATCCTTACAGCATTTGCTGACTGAATTATGGTGGAAGCTCATGTGCTGATTAGGGAAGGCGTTTTAGCAGAAGCTGAAATGTGCATTGCAATGGACTCCATGGTGATCCCCTACCATGAGCTTTACAAAGTCATTTCTCCAATTTTGGACAATGACGTTCCCCTGCAAAAATTGTTTAGTTCTCGAACCATATCTCCTATTAACTTTCCTCTGCCTAATACAGAGCGGAAACCTGATGATGCCATGGGACCCACTTATTTGGGGGAATACTCTCGTCCTGCCCACATTTCGCCTAGTAACCCCCAGACTTATTATAATTATATGCCTCGTCCTCAGCCAAATTACTCTCAACAGTTTGACTTCCACTACGGCCACATTTACAAAACTTTAGCAACCCAACTACTGATCTGGGCCTAGTTACGCTGAACATCAGCAATCATCCTAATAAACTGGCCCTGTTTATGCCAAACGTCAACAAAATTATTGGCCTAGACCCTCTTATGATAACCAATGATGTGGCTCTTATGTGGTTAAATGCTATTATGTAGTCGCCTAGGCTACCTGGCATGTAGTTGCCTTAACTATTAAGTTCACTACGTGCAACATGATCAACACTACCATGGAAAAGATGGAGCGGAGTAGAGATGGGACTCTCTAAATCCGCCATACCAACCCCAAATGTCCCACCTGAATCAATTGTAGTATATCCCACGGAAGTTCCTCAATATGATTAAGGGATTTCTACCAACAACCAGTTGGTGGAGTGAATGTACTGATGCGAGTGCAAGCTAAGGCTGCGGTGGATGAAGGACCTCAGGAGCAACTGAAGCTGTACCCTGTCAAAGGTTTGACTAATCTTCTTCAGACAAGCTGGATCCAGCCACAAATGCACCAACCCTGAAAGGAGTAAATGTCACCCTTCCATAGATGCTGTCAGGGAAACTAAAGTGCAGGAGGTTGCTGAGGGGAAAGGCCCAGGACAAAGGTGTACCAACAAGGCCAAAAGACCCATCAAAACGAAAAAACGTTCTAAATGGTCAGTATTGTGTTTCCAGATAAATCTTTGGAGCAAAACGCACATCAAACTGGCAACAACCATCAGGGACAAAAGCCCTAGGAGCTGGGAAAGGTGGCGTAAAATCTAGGGAAAAGGGCAGCAAAAGAGGAGGAGGCGAAGCCAGCGGAATAGGTGGCAGAGTAGGCGAAGGTCTCATATACAGCAGTAAGGCCAAACCAGAGTGGAAAACTGATTCCAGACATTGCAGAACTTCATAAAGGAGTATTTTTTGTTGAAGATAGCCAAAAAACTTGCAAGAAACTTGCCCAAAAAACCTAAATTTTATTAGATGATCAGAGTATATGAGAAAAGCAAAGCCTTTCTCATCCTGGGACTTAATTTATAGTAGGTTGATTCACGAAGATACAAATAATTATTAAAATCTGATATGAACCACAAATTTGTTGTTCTTCAAAAAATCAAAAATTTTAAAATTTGGACAAATTTTATAACCCCAGATTTTGTAATTTTCTGGGTGTAAAGTGTGATTACCGCCTGTTTTTTCGCTTCAGATGTGACGTTTTACTCAGTCCTGGCAGTCAAAGCCAAAATCCATTTTTTGTCAATGACTTTAAAAATGTCATCAGTGGCCCTTAGGGGCTCTAATCTTTGCCCCAAAGGTTTGTTGGACTTGGCTTTGGAGGGGCTATTAATTCCATGAAATATGTCATTAGCTGTGAAATCACCCTCCACTCTTGGGCGGGGTTCTACACTACCTGAGGGGATATTAGCTAGGGCGAAGCTCTTGTGGGGAGTAGGTAGCTTCATGGCAACTAAGGAGGCTTGAGTGGCAGGACCTGCGGCATCAGGGAATCTATAGTGGAAGTCATGAATTAGGTCCTGAGCATTGGCCATGTCCCAGTATGATACCCAGCTGTTCTATATCTCATCATATCCTTTCCAGGACACCAAGTATTGCAGGCGGCATTAGGATAAGCGAGAAGAAAGAACAGCATCAATATAATATTGGGTTTTACCATCTACTATGATAGGATCTAGGAGAGGTAGCATGGGGCCATTAAAGGGGGTCAGGAAGCATTCATGTAAGGTGCTGAACACTTTGATTAAGGGTGGTAAGTCAACCTGGTAAGCTGATGGGCCAACTTTCTTGAGGATCTTGAAGAGTCTGATACGCTTAGGACCTAACTTGCGGCAGGGTTGCTTCAGGTGAAGATTCTTGGAGTTGACCATGACCAAGTCAACAGGCTTAGACTTGGGTCCTTCACCGTGCTTTCAATCAGCATATGCTTTGTAGATCCTCACGGCATCAAAGAGATGGTCCTTCACTGCCTGAAGTATGTCCATGAGCTCTTTAGCGTGCTCATTAGCAGCAACGACGGTGTACTTAATCTGCGGACTTAGGTTGAAGCTGTGGGTTGTAACCATAGTTTGCAAAAATGGGTGAAGTGCCTGTAGAGGTATGGGTAAGGTTATTATAAGTGAATTGCGCCAGTGAGAGGTGAGAGGACTAATTGTTCTGTTCAGCATTGGAGTAACTACGCAAGAATTTCTCCAAGCCTTGGTTCACCCTCTCCATATGTTTATCTGACTGGTGGTGGAAGGCTGTGGAGCGGCAGGGGCGGATGCTGAGGATGGAAAGAAGGGCTTCATAGAACTGAGCCGTGAATTGTGGGCCCAGATCGCTGATAATCTCCTTGAGGAGACCATGTAAGCAGAAGATGTGGTCTACACGGAGGCGGGCTGACTCAACTTAATTAATGGTGGTGTTGCAGGGGATGAAGTGGGCCATTTTTTGAAACGGTCCATCACAAACATTACGCATAATAACCCTGCGACAAAAGGGAGTTCCACAATAAAATCGATAGACACTGATGTCCAAGGACCCTCAGCAGCTTGGAAGGAAACAAGCAATCCAGTACTCTTCAGGTAGCTCAGCTTCGACCAGTTACACATCAAGCAGGACTTTGTAATTTTGTCACATCTGTGGCAATACCCTTCCAACTCTGAGAGCGGCTGATCAGCTCAAGTGTCTTGTACTTGCCAGGGTTGCCAGAAGTTGGAGGGTCATGAGCTTCACAAATCACTTCCTCACGAAGGGGTCCAGGCGGTATCCATCAATTGACTTGATGGAGGATGACCTCATCCAGCTACTGGTATCCTTTGTCCAGGGGTTCGCCATTTCTTTGGCAGGTCTGCTTAATCTTATTGTAATCATCTGACATAGGTTGGGGCAACCTAACGCGGGCAGGGGTGTCAGCATCCCCTTCCAAAAGTTCCATAATAAGCAGAGCGGTGGTTTGGACAGTGGGCTCTCCTCCACCTAATCCGACTTAATCAACACCTGGGTATTGTGGGCGTCAACTAGTGCTGTGTCAGGGGCTAGGGCAGGGTTTCAGGATAAAGCATCAGGTAACATGATCTGGGTGCCATTAATGAAGCTACATCGAAATTCAAATACTGACAGGATTTCTAACCACAAGGACTGGCGAGGGGATAGCTTCTGGGGGCGCGGTAGTATATCAATGTCTTGTGGTAAGTACGGACAGTAAATGGCCACTTGGGCCCATGAAAATGGTGGCACTAGTGTTTTACTGCCTCAACAACTACAAGGAGTTCCTTATCATATATGGCGTAGTTGACTGCGCCGGGGTCATTTTCTTAGGAAAGTAAGCAACAGGCCGTTCCACTCCATCCTCCCCCACTTGCAGCAGAGCAGCTCCCACCACAAAGTTGGAAGCATTTGTGGCGACAATAAAGGGGTGGTTGGGGTATACATGTACCAACACCTGGCTGGACAATAGTATGGACTTGACGGCGTGGAATGTGGTGTTGCATCAATTGGTCCAACTGAAAATCTTTTTCCCTGAAGCGGTGTAGAGAGGGGTGGCAACTTCTGAGAGCTGGGGGTGAACTTCTTGAGGAATTTGCATGTCCCAAAGAAGCTTCATAACTCTGTGAGAGATGAGGGAGTAACCCAATTGCGGATAGCTGCTTCCTTATCTGGGTCAATCATGCGGCCATATGAGAAGATAATGTTTCCTAATAACTTAACCTTGGGTCAGAAGAATTCGCACTTGCTAGCCTTAATTGTAAGGTTCGCCTTTGAAAGTCTCTCCATGACAGACAAAAGGTGTCAGGCGTGAGATTCTGCATCTGAGAAGAAGGCCAATATATCATCCATGCATAATATTTCGCGTAAGTTCCATAAGATCTCTCAAGAAAGCACCAATGAGCCTCTGAAATTAGGCAGGGCGTTCTTCAAACCAAACGCCACAACTCTGAGCTGTTAGATACCTTTTAGAGTATATAATGTGGTCAACCACTCCTGGCATTCTTTAATGCGGATCTAATTAAAGAGTTGAGGCAATCAAGCGTGCCAACACCCTAGCCCTCTCCACGTAGCGGGCAATTTTGTCACTCCAGAGGGAGTGGATGGGGGTCAGGCACTGTCACGCCGTTCAGATTGCCATAATAAATGCAGGGACGAAGTGAGCCATCAGACTTCTCTACAAACAAGAGGGGGAGCACACCAATGAGGATAACTTAAAGATTTAGCACTTAGTGAGCATGTCATCTACCAAAGCGTCCAAGGAAGCCTCTTTCCTCAGGGACAAGGGGTAAATTGGAGAGGATATCTTGATGAGGTCCATGGTCAACTTAAACTCAAAGTCAAACTTGGTTTAATCAGGGAGTGGGCGGGCCTTTGTAGGATCAAACAGATCAGCATATTTGCGGATGCATCAGGCAGAGTAAGTGTTGGGGTCAGGGCATCAGTAGGCTGAATAGTGTCTAAGCCCATCTTAGGATAGGGGCCCCACCTTCTGTGAAGCACTGTAGCGCTCTCATCTATGCAAGGGATGGTAACCGTGACTCTACCGGAGAATTTTGAATGCATGGTAGAGTTCAGGAGGTTAGTGGCAATGTCAGATCAGCGCCACCAGCCAACCCCCAAATAACAGGGTATAGGAAGTTCTTTATCGAGGAGAAGCTTTTAACAAAGCAACCATCGCCTGCAATGAAAGGAACAGATGTTAACATGCGATAACTTGGAATGGTTTGAGATGCATCACCATTCACAAACTGACCAACTCCCAGGGGCAGCTCCAAGGCCTCCACCAATTTTTGGCGGATACAGTTTTCAGTTCCGCCAGTGTCCACCAAAGAAAGTGCTTGAAAGCTCTCCCTATCGAAGAAAAAGTAGCCATGAACAAGAAGTAAGAAGAAGAGGGTTTATCTCCCATAGAGCTAAGGGAGGGTATGATTGCTCCAAGCCCAGAGGGCGGCATATAGGTGAGAGTATCCCCTGAAAAATTCACAGCGTATGACTTCACAATACTAGTAAGCTATCCACGGGACTTTTATGGTGTGGGGTAGCTTAATGCTATGTTTAGTGGTAGGAAAATATTTATCACACGAGACTACACTAGTCAGGACAGCTAAGCTTTTTGGAAGAGTCAGCCATGGGTAGCACTTCTTCAATCATCCTCTCATGAATCTCTACTCGTTTCTGGATAGAATCCGCTACAAGAGGTGACTCTGGAGTGATGGGAAAGAGTTGTTCAACTGGGTCAACTGGGATGACAAGGTGGATAGAAGGCATAGGTTCCAAAATGGCAGCAGTGGGTCTGTGGCTAGGGAAGTGAAAGCTCTGAATCAAACGGGTTAGACCTATTAACGCCCTCAACTTTTGAGGACAAAAGCGAGGGGTACTCCGCGGAGCATGGTAAAGCGGGCTAGTAGTGAAGGGACCCCCACCTAGGGTGGAAGTTTTAGTCTAACCTTCATGCGAGCTCACTGCTGGTTCCAAGCAGTACTGGGAGAATACGAAAGTAGGGCATTCTAGAACCAGGTTGGAAGTGTCCATAAAAGCCAGCGTCTCAGCTGGATATGTCACCACAGGATCAGAAACATGTTGGCGCCCCACAATGATGGAGTTTTCAATTTCTTTGATCTGAAGTTCAGCGGTACAATTAGGCTTTATGGAACAGAGGCTGATAGATAGACAACAGGGATGCAAGGATGGATCATGTCCCAGATAAGGAGGGGGGAGGGTTATCCAAAATGCCAAGGGCAGCACCAGTATTATCTAGGGACTTGCGGAGAAGAGCTGTAGTGATTTTAATATGACTGGAGGATAATCATGGGACAGCAGGGCGGAATCCACCAAACATATTATCAGTTGCAATTATTCAAGTGCCTTGAGACGAGGTGTAATTGGGACATAGTGGGTTTTTATTATAAATAATGCGTTTTATTGGGTCGCCTCTATATAAGGTGATAAGGCAATAAGGTGATGTCAATGCTCAATGAATATGAAGTAATTCGCCTACAATTAGGGTGGCAGAAGATTAGAGAATAACAAGCTGAATTTGAGTAGATTTGGCGGAATAGAATAGCCCAAGCCATGAGAAGCAGTATCGCCTGAAGCTACTGTATATATGCAAGATGAGCAATTGAGAGATGTAGGCTGTTTTTAGCATAGAAGAGATAAGACATCAAAAAGTAGCTGTATTTATAAAAAATAAATAATTATCAATTGGGGCAATTTCTCCTATTTTAAGTATAAGTTCAAGTGTGTCCAAAGGACTGATGATCCCCACATCATCCATCTGTTGCTCTGTGGTTTGACCTGTGCAAATAACCTGAAAGATTTTAATGATACTTTCTGAAAATATAAAAGTGGTGCTCACTACAGGGGGCCCAATGATCAACCACTTAACACTCCAGAACTCCATGTCATCAGCCATGCCTTACCCAAGATGTGTTGTTGGGGAGTCTTCATGAAACACCACACCAGCTGGACATGAGGAACTCAAAGTTACCTTGGATGCGGTGCTCAAAAACCAAGATTAACTTCTTCAAGAACGAGATTCTGTCATGCACCAATTTGATAGTACGTTTAGCCAAATGCAAATCTTGGGACTACAAAACAAAGAACTCACTGAACGATTGAATGATACCACTGAGCAGCTGCAGTGTGCAGAACGAAGATTGAACAATACTTCTTGGTCTTCTCGCTGGGATATTGATGACTATCAAGAAAAGGCATAATACGTGGGAGAATATGACGCTGGTCAAAGCTACTACACTCAAGATGGTAGTACCGGATATGCATATGAGTCAGAATGACACTTCCCTCAAGTAATGGCGGTACCGCCCATGGCAGAAGGTCATGCTACCCCTGAAATGGCGAATATCCCAAATTCTACTAATCCAGATCCTCATCAAGAATCCGCTTTTGGATATCGATCTGTTCCTCAGTATGGCCCAAAACCCCGTGAACAGGATGAGGAAGTTAGTATCAAAAAAATTACCTCCATTTGACCGCAACAGGAACATTCATGGGTTCTTCAAACGGTTTGAGTTTTTGGCAGAAGGAGCCTTCGATAGATGAAAGGCTAAGTTGTTAATGTCTGCCTTGGATGTAGGAAGTGTCAATCAGGTCACCTGTTACCTCCCAAGTAGTTCTGTCACCTGTAAGGATGTAAAGGATACCGTACTCTCCTGTTTGGGGGAAACTAAAAGATGTTGCAGCAAAAAGAAGAATTTTTAATGATTGGATTCTGTCAAAATGAGACTCTCCTAGAGTTCGCTGATTATTTACTGCAGAAGCCCATGTACTGATTGTAGCTGGGTACTTAGTGGAAGCTGACGTGTGAATTTCCATGTCCTCCACGGTGAAGCCATATTGTGAACTTTCTAATGTTATTTCGACGCTTCTGGATGATGACATACCTCTGCTTAAGATTGTACAGTTTTTGCGTCGTGTATCCCATAACTTTCCACTGCCAAATATGGAACATAAGACTACCGCTGCTACTGCACCCTCTTATTCAGGAGAATACTATCATCCGCCTCCAGTACAATTAGTAATCCTTAGCCTTTCTATAACTCTGCGCCTCGTCCTCAGCTAAATTATACTCAACAGTTCGATCAGTGTCAATGGGCTGGCCATGAAAACCGTCAGCAACCCAGTTGTCAACCAGGACCCAACTATTCTGACTGTCAACAATTAGCTTATTAACCTGGTGCTGGTTATGCAGAATGACCCCAAACTTTCCAGTCTGAACCCGCTTATGATAATCAAGGACGTGGCTCTTATGGAGTTAACTGCTATGAATGCGGTCGCCCTGGTCATTTGGCAAATTATGCCATAACCGCCATGTGAACTGCGTATATCAAGAT
Source organism: Massospora cicadina (assembly GCA_022478985.1). NCBI lineage: Eukaryota > Fungi > Entomophthoromycota > Entomophthoromycetes > Entomophthorales > Entomophthoraceae > Massospora > Massospora cicadina. The sequence continues at coordinate 102,920 of JAKSZP010014526.1, forward strand.
TAATATTATCAGGGAAAAGATGGAGCGGAGTAGATATAGGACCCTCTACCTCTGCGATACCCACTCAAAACGTCCCTGAATCAATAGTAGTATACCCTGTGAAAGTCCCTCAGTACGTTGATGGAATTTTATATCAGCGCCAGTTGGAGGAATAAACGTAGTAACCCAAGCTCAAGCTAAGACAGCGGCGGAAGAAGAGTCCCCCAAACAACCAAAGCCATATGCCTGTCAAATGCTTGAACAAGCTTCCTCGGACCAACTTGATTCTGCCGCGGATGCGCCAACTCTGAAAGGAGTAAACGTCGCCATTCCAGTAGATGCCATTGACAAAAAATACCCCCAAGTAAGTGAGGGGATAATGAATTTTATTGGGAAAAGAGAGACTGTAAATGTTCAAGTATTAAATAGTCAATATACTTCTTATTCTGAGTGTACATACTGTGATATTTTTGTAGCAAAAAATAGAGTTTGCGCTATAATAGATACTGGTGCTCAAGTCAACATAGTATCCACTAAATAATGGCAAAGTTGACGTTGAAACCTGATGTGGACCATCAAATGGTTTATGGTACTGCTGGAGCAGTGAGCACAGTCTCTGAGGGGGCTTATAATGCGCTACCTCTGCACTTTTATCCATTGTCGTTGTAGCCCTGGCAATTGTGCTACCAAACGAAAACTACAACCTTTTAATCAGGGCCGCTTTCCTGTGCTGTTTTGGGGCTGTCATTAATATGACGGAGGAGACCCTCGCCATTATGGGTCAGCAGATCCAATTTACATTACCACTAGTGGAGTACCGAAGGATCTGGTGCATACAAGCCATATCATCCTTGCCTATAGTGATGGGTGAGGCCAGTTCACTACCACCAACTAAAGCGCAAGACTTGGGCCCTTTCCCAGCAGATATATGAATATCAAGGGATACCTCTTCGAGCGGCAGGGCCCATATCTATCCCTTCTGGCCATCAAGTATTAGTGAACAAAAAGTTATAAATGGAAGTGCCAAGTGGGTTATATGGGGAAGTCATTGGGCTCTATCATCAAACAAATTTTGAGCCTCACGTGGCTCTAGGGAGTATAATTCTGGGACGTGGGGAGATTAAGGTTTTGATAGCAAACCTTCTGAGCAAACCAATGCAAATTCGCTGCCACCAAACTGTAGCGTATCTACATCTGATTCTCATAGATGAAGTCCATCAGGCTCATGATTTTGGATCATTAAATGAATTTGGTCTACCGGCTGAGACACCAGCTAATGTACTAATGATGGTACTGTGCAGTAATTTAACTGGATTATCGGAAGAACAAAAATACCAAGCAAAAGCTTTATTTTAGAAGTATATGTGGATTTTTTGCTGTCAATAATCATGATTTAGGGTGTGCTTGGGGGTGGTCCATTGAGTAGAACTGGCAATCATCCTCCTATAAGGTCTCAGCCAATCCATCACTTGTGGGAAGTGGAAGACATGGTTACTGAGGAAATTGATAAGTTGTTAGAGCAAGGGATGCCCAAACCGTCAAAAAGTTCGTGGGCTTTGCCTGTTCTAATTGCAAAAAAGAAGGATGGCACCAACCGCGTAGTAATAGACTACCAGAAGCTAAACAGTATCATAAAAAAGGAATCATATCCCTTACCAAGAATTGATAATGCTCTGGACCAATTAGGGGGAGCCCGTTACTTTTCTGTGATGGACTTGATATTAGGTTACTGGCAAATCAAGTTACCCATTGGCGGAACAGAAAAATGAACTGTAATCACCTCTAAAGGCCTTTTTCATTGACATGGATGCCTCAAGGGCTGTGCAACTCCCCAGCTATGTTTCATTGAGCCATGGACACTATTCTTGTTGACCTGAAACTGTCATGTGTCCTTGTATACCTCGCTATATTAATGTTTTCTCTCAAACCTTTTTGGAGCATTTCGACCACCTTGAAGCAGTATTCCACCAGCTGGCTGAGGCGAACATTAAAATTAAACCTCAAAGATTTAACTTCTTCAAAGATCAGCTGGAACACTTGGGGTTTTGTGTAGACCTAAAGGGCTAAAACCACAGCCAGCTAAGGTGGAGGCCATCAGCAAAATGATTGATCCTAATTTAAGCGTGACATACAGGTATTTTTGGGAATGCTATGAGCTACCAGCGCTTTATCCCTAAATTTAACTGTATTGGGGCCCACTATTTGAGTTGTTAAAAAAGGACGCTGTGCTCAAATGAACAGAATGTCATCAATTTACTTTTAATACACTCCATATGGCGTAGATCAGTGCACTGGTATAACAAAATCTAAAATTAAATTGGGAGTTTATTGTTCAAATAAAAACCCCTCTCCACGGTTGGGGCTGTACTTTCTCAGAAAGATAATGAGGGAGAGGAACATCCGGTAGTGTACTGTAGTTGAAGCCTAAACTGTCATGAGCATAATTATACTGTGACTGAATGGGAGTGTTTAGCAGTGATCTATGCATATAAGCAATTAAGATTCTATCTACATGGGGTAAAGTTTAAAGTTGTGACAGATCACACGTCATTATGTTGGTTGCAGAACCTCAAAGAACCTGAAGGCCATTTGGCTCAATGGGCTCTTAAGTTGCAGGCTTATAGTTTTGAGATTCTCCATCAGCCAGGAGTAAAGCATCAGAACGCTGACTGTTTATCTCAGTTACCAACTATTGCTGTGACAGCGGATCTCAGAGACGTGATGTGTGATAAGATGCTCAGCGGAAAATATGACGACGAAATGCCCCAAGTAATAAAAGTGTTAAATGAAATATGCATGAATACCTTTAAACGGAATGGGGAACTGTAAAGGTGGATTGTCAATTCTACGGTGAATTTTCCGCGCCCTTCAGCATGACTGGGAATCATTATGAGTGCGCACAAGGCAGTCAGGCATGGCGTAGTGCGCAAGACTATGGAGTTGTTAAGCCCCTAGTACTATTGGGGAAGCATGAACTTCAATGTGCTTAAAACTATTTCCTGTTGTCATCTTTGCCAAGTGGAGAAGCCATTTCACCAACCAACGTCATATTGGTTAGTAAAACCACAATTTTCTTGGCACATGGTTTCCCTCGATGTTGTTGGCCCCTTGCCAACTGAGCTAACTGTTGTAAGTACATTCTGGTAGCTATCAACCACTTGACCCAGTGGGTTGAAGCAAGGGTGATATGAGACTTGGGGAAAGTTACTGCGGCCAGGTTTGTGATGGAATACATTATTCAGCGGCACGGCTGCCCTCAGTTTATTCTTACTGATAACAGAACCAACTTCACCTCGCACATCCTCCCCAAACTGAATGAGCTTATGGGAATCCGTGGGGTTCTGACGACCCCATACCACCCCAAGTTCAATGAAATGGTGAACGGGTAAATGGAACTTTGGTTAACATACTACAAAAATTAGTAACGGATTGACCTTCCAATTGAAGCTCTCTCCTTTACACTGCTGTTTTCGCCTATATTAGTTACCATTCCACCACGGAGAAGAATCCCCATCCAACTACTATATAGCCAACACCCAACTTTACGGCGTTGCTTTATTTGTGTGTAGAAGACACCAGCAGACTGAAACCCCACCGCTATTTGACTAACCTCATGAACATTCTGATCAAACTGCAAACTGAAGCATATTCCTTCAGCTTAGCCAAGAAGATTAGAAATCAGGCTGCTGATCAGTCACGTCGTAGTGGGATGGCGCCATTCAAGGAAGGCGATATGGTTCTCTTATATGACCAACATGGATTCTGGTGGAAACACAAGATGGCCAGTATTTGGATTGATCCATTTGAAGTTATAGAGAAAACTGGAGTTGACGCGTATACCATCAATGACCCTACAAGTGGTCAAATCATTAACTGAGTGCATGCAAAGTTCCTCTGACCTTACAAACAATAGGATCTTATCATCCAGTCAAGGAGGGGGTAATGTCACGATTTCAAAATGACTGGACAATAATGGTGGGATAGCAGGGCAGAATCCGCCAAACATAGTATCAGTTGTAATTATTTGAGTGCCTTAAGATGAGGTGATATTGGGACATAACAGGTTTTTATTGGATATAATGGGTTTTATTGGTCACCTCTATATAAGGCATTAAGGTGATAAGGTGATGTCGATATTCAGTAAATATGAATTATATTGCCTACAATTAGGGTGACAGAGGATTAGAGAAAAACACGCTGAATATGAGGAGAATTGGCGGAATAGAATAGCCCAAGCCATGAGAAGCAGTATCGCTTGAAGCTGCTGTAAATAAGCAAGATGGGCAATTGAGAGAGGTAGGTTATTTTTAGCATAAAAGAGATGAGACAGCTAAAAGTAGCTCTATTTATAAAAAATAAATAAAGAATCAATTGGGGCAATTGCTCCTATCTTAAGTATATATTAAGTGTGACCAAAGGACCGATGATCCCCACATCATCCATCTGTTTCTCAGTGGTTTGACCTGTGCCAATAACCCGATGTATTCTAATGATACCATCCAAAATTATAACAAGGGCCATCTTCAACTGTTCAAGAGATTCCAACCTCAATGCTTGCTCTTGAAACAGGCGGAATTATTGAGCTGTAGTGAGATCTACTAAGGACAAGAATACAAAGGAGTTATAGTCCTCAAAGGGAGTAGGGAGAAACTCGCATGGCTTAACAAAGGTTTCCAACGCTAAGAGGTTCTAGGAAGGATCTGTTATTCTCATTAGTGGAGATTAACCATTATTGAGCTCCCTCTGAAATCTCATGGAGCAGCAGCTGGAGAAGGAGAGCGTCAGCTAAGTCCTTGCCTGATACTTCTGGCAGTCCCTAATGCTGGAAAACGTGTTCAAGACGCGTTTTTAAATATGTAATCGTGTGAATAGTGGAAAGTGAGACTGGTAGTGGCAGTACTGCAACTGTATGAGCCTCTTGAGTGAGGGGAGCCGCGCAACACCCTCAGCACACCCTTTGAAGAAGGTAACAACCAAGGACAGAAGGGATACAGAAGTAGCAGCCCAGTGGACCGCTTCACTGAGTGAGAACTATGAGAGGGGTGGCTAACTCTAGCCACCCAACAGTAGAAGAAGCTCACAAAAAATTCAGGCTTTTATGAGATAATGTCAGGGAAACTGGAGCGCAGGAGGTAGCTGAGGGGAAAGGCCCAGGCCAAAAGTGTACCAACAAGGCCAAAAGACCCATCAAAACGAAAAGACGTTATAAACGGTCAATATTGTGTTTCCAGATAAATCTTTTGACCAAAATGCACACCAAACTGGCCACAACCATCCGGGACAAATGGCCCTAGGAGCTGGGAAAGGTGACGTAAAATATAAGGGAAAAGGGTAGCAAAAGAGGAGGAGGCAGAGCCAGAAGAATAGGTGGTGGAGTAGGCGGAGGTCTCACGTACAGCAGTAAGGCCAAACCAGAGTGGAAAGCTGATTCCAGCCATTGCAGAACTTTAGAAAGACGTATTTTTTGTTGAAGCTAGCCAAAAAAATTTTCAGGAAACTTGCCCAAAAAATCCTAAATTTTATTAGATAATCAGAGTATATGAGAAAAGCAAAGCCTTTCTCATCTTGGGACTTAATTTATAAAAGGTTGATTCACAAAGATTCCAAATAATTATTAAAATCTGATATGAGCCACAAATTCGTTGTTCACCAACAAAATCAAAATTTTTCAAATTAGGACAAATTCTTTAACCTCAGATCTTGTAATTTTCTGTGTGTTAAGTTCAATTCCCGCCTGGTTTTTCGCTTCATATGTGACGTTTTACTCAGCCTTGGCAGGCAAAGCCAAAATCCATTTTTTGTCAATGACTTTAAAAAGGTCATCAGTGGCCCTTAGGGGTTCTGGTCTTTGCCCCAAGGGTTTGTTGGACTTGGCTTTGGAGGGGCTATTAATTCTAGGAAATATGTAACTAGCTGTGACAGACGCCATTGTTAAAGAACACTCAAAGTTGGTGAAGGGATTATGGGGTTTTTTGGGAAAAGAGATCCTATAAATGTTCACATATTAAACAATCAATATTCTTCTAACCCTGAGTGTACATACTGTGACATTTTTGTAGTGAAAATAGAGTTTGAACTATAATAGATACAGGCACTCCAGTCAACATAATTTCTACTAAGTTGATGGAAAAGTTGACCTTGAAGCCTGACGTGAACCATCAAATGGTGTAAGGGACCGTTAGAGCAGAAAGCACGGTCTCTGAGGGAGCGTACAGCGTGTTGCCTTTGCGGTTTAGGTACATTGTCATTGTAGCTCTGGCAATAGTGCTACTCAACCAAAACTATGACTTGCTAATTGGAACTGATTTCCTGCGACACTTTGGTGCTGTCATTGATATGATGGAGGAGACCTTTAAAATCCTGGGGCAGTGGATCCTAATTTACTTTACCTATAGTGGACTTCTGAAGGATTTGGCGCACAAGGGTCATATTAATCTTGCATATAGCGATGGAGTGATTCCAGTTTACTATCATCAACTAAAAACAAGATTTGGCCCCTTCACCATCAGATATACAAACATCAAGGGATACTGAGCTGCTGGGCCTATATCTATTTCTTTCAGAAACCAAGTCATAGTGAACACCAAGTTAGAGGTGAAAGTGCAAGCCATGCTCTATGGAGAGATCATTGGGCCCTATCATCAAAAATGGCTTGAGCCTCACGTGGCTCCAGGGATTATACTCCCAGGCCATGGTGAGATCAAGGTTTTGTTAGCAAATCTTCAGAATAAACCATTGCAAATCTGCTGGCACCAAATAGTACATATTAACACTTGACCCCAGTCAAGGAGGTAACAGGTTAATGAGTTCAGTTTGTTGGATGATTTTTGGTTTAACTTTAAATTTGCAGCCTGGCGTAATGACAGTGGTACAACAGGAGAATTTAATAAGGCTATTAGAAGAACAAAAAGACCAAGTAATAACTTTATCTTAAAAGTATAAGGAGATTTTCCCCGTTGACAACCATAATTTAGGGTGTGATCAGGGGGTGGTCCATTGATTTGACGCTGGTGATCATCCTCCCATCAGATCTTGGCCAATCCGCTGATTGAGGGCATCTGAAGATGTTGTCAACGAGGAAATTGATAAGTTGCTGGAGCAAGGAATGATTGAACCATCCAAGAGTCTGTGAGCTTCTCCCGTTCTGATTGTAAAAAAGAAGGACAGTACCAACCAGTTGGTGATAGACTACTGGAAGCTCAACAGCATCATCAAAGAGGACTCGTATCTCTTGCCTCAGATTGACAATGTATTGGATTAAGAAAAGAGGAGTTTGCTACTTCTAGGTGATAATTTTAATATTGGGTTACTGGAAAATCGAGTTTCCCATGGCGGAACAGGAGAAATGCTCCAAAATCACATCCAAAGGTCTTTTTCAACTAACCCATATGCCACAAGGCTGTGTAATGCCCCAGCTACGTTCCATCGAGCCATGTACACTATCTTCGGAGACCTGAAGCTTTAATGTATCCTTGTATACTTTGACGATATCAATGTTTTCTCTAGAACCTTTTCCGAGCACCTTGATCATCTAGAAGCAGTATTCCATCAACTTTCTGAGGCAAACATCAAGATTAAGCCTCATAAAAGTAACTTCTTTAAGTACCAGTTGGAATACCTGGGGTTTATGGGAGACTCCAAGGGGCTGAAACCACAGCTGGCAAAGGTGGAGGCCATCCATAAAATGACTACACCAAACAGTAAGCGCAACATACAGGTATTTTTTGGGAGTGGTCAGCTATTACCAGCGCTTCATCCCTAATTTCAGCTGTATTGGGGCGCTAATTAAGTTTTTAAAGAATGACGCCACGTTCAAATGGACAAATCGCCGTCAATACTCCTTTGAAACACTCCAGACTGCGCTGATCAGCGCGCCAGTGCTCCGCTATCCAAACTACAATAAAAAGTTCATCATTCAGATAGATGCATCACTTTCCGCTATAGGGGAAGTCCTATCACAAAAAGACGATGAGGGAGAAGAGCGCCCAGTGGCGCACTGCAGTTGAAGCTTAAATTGCCATGAACGTAAATAATACTGTGATAAGTTAGAGTTATTAGCAGTAATCTACGCGTACAAGCAATATAGGGTCTACTTGCATGGGTGAAGTTTAATGTCATAATGGATCATACGTTGTTACGCTGGTTGTAGGGCTTCAAGGTGCCTGAAGGGCTACTAGCCCAATGGGTTTATAAGCTGAAGGCGTATGTCTCTAAGATCCTCCACTGACTGAGAACTAAACATCAGAACGCCGACTGCTTATCTAAATTGCCAACCATTGCTGTGATAGCAGATCTCAGCGATGTGATGTATAATAAGATGCTCAGTGGAAAATATGATGACAAACTGCTCCAAGTGATCAAAGTGCTAAAAAAGATGTGTGCGAGTACCTTCCAATAGAATATGAATTGCACAAGCAGATGAAGATTTCACAGTGACTTTTCCGCGACCTTTGACATTGCCTAGCATTATTATGAGCGCACACCAAGCCGTTGGACATGGTGGAGTTCGTAAGACCCTAGAATTGTTGTGACCTCAGTATTTTTGGGAGAGCATGAACTTCGACGTTGCTGGAAATGATATCCTGATGCCATCAGTGCCAAGTGGAAAAGCTTTTCCTCCAGAAGACCTTGTACCAGTTGGTGAAACCACATTTTGCTTGGCATACGGTTTCCATTGATGTTGTTGGCCCTCTGCCAACGGGAGATAACTTGTCCAAGTACATTCTGGTGGTGATCAACCACTTGACCCGGTGGGTTGAAGCGCGGTCAATACAGGATTTGTGTCATTTACAGTGAAAAAGTTTGTAATGAGATGGTATTATTCAGAGACATGGTTTTCTTCAATTCATTCTTACCACTAACAGAACTAACTTAACCTTGAACATCCTACCAACGTTGAACAAACTAATGGGCATCTGTGGGGTTCTGAAAAATCCATAACACCCTGAGTCCAATGGGATGGCTGAACAGGTAATGGGACATCAGTAAATACCCTTCAGAATCTGGTAATTGATCTCTATATTGGAGTTCCCTCCTGTCTACCGCCTTTTGCACTTATAACATTAGCTATCTTTCCGCCACGGGGAAGAACCCCTTTCAATTATTATACAAACACCCCGCTCTTCTGGCATTGCTCTATGTATGCCTAGAAGATACTGGTGGAATGGATCCCCACCGTTACTTTACTGAACTAGCAAAAACGTTGATTAAGTTGCAAATGGAAGCGTGCTCCTTCAGTTTGACCAAAAAGATCAAGAATCAAGCTGCTGATCAGGTATGATATAGTGGGATAGCTCAGTTCCAAGAAGGTGAGATGTTTTTGTTCCATGATCAGCAAAGGTTTGGGTAGAAACACAAGCTGGCTAACATCTGGATTGGTTTGTTCAAAATAATCAAAAAATGGGCATTGATGTCTACAACATCAAAGTCCCAGCAAGTGGTTGAATCATTAATTGCATGCACATGAAGTTCCTCCAAGCATATAAACCAAACATATAAACAATAGGAGAATTATCATCCATTCAATGGAAGGGGGGTAATGTCAAGATTCTGATATGACTGGACAGTAAGCCCTGAAGAGCTACGGCGGATTAATGAGAACCTACTGATTATAATGATTAATTATGAGTATTTGAGCACCTTGAAATGAATTAATATTGTAATATAACAGATTATTATTGGATTGCCTACTAATAAGGAAACAAGGTGATGTTGACATTTGATTTATATTATTTATATTGCCTCAAACCAAGGCAATAGAGAATTTAATAATACCTCCCTGAAACCAATGAGAATACGGCAGAACAGAAATGTTTAAGCTAAGAGAACGGTATCATCTGAATTTGCTGATATATAAGCGAGATGGGGCAATGGAAAGGTTAGGTTGTCAGTAGTTTAGAAGAGAGCAGAACAACAAAGAATCGCTGTATTTATTAGAGAAAAAAAGTGTCATCGGGGCAATTGCTCTTATTTTTAGTATATTTCCAAGTGAGAAAGAGGATTGATGATCCCTATATTAGCCATCTTATTGTTCAGTGAGCTCATCCTGTGCGACCCTTACAGTGTATTCCAACAGTATTGAAAAAAAAATTATAACACATACTGTGCCCAAGCAGCTTCTACTGACACAAAGGCTGAATATGTCACTCAGCTTGAGTTCACCTCGCAACCTTCCTTAATTGTAGAGGATGAGTTTAATGAGGAAGTTATTCCAATTAATTATTGTAAAGGTAGTCAAACTTTAAGTTTATCACAACATATTGTGAAGTCCAACAGGATCCTACTTCTCGCTGGAAAAAAGCATACTATTAAACAAGGGCATCAGACCCTCGCAAGAATGGATATCACTTTGCAACTTCCTGATGTCAGGCAAATAGAAAGTTATTTTTAGACCTGCCTGCCAGTTTAAGTGCTGAAGCACCCAAAAACCTAGCCCAAATACTAGTGGTACTGCTGCTGGTAGACAGTTATAAATCTAGAAAGAGATTTCACCATTGAGCGCCCATAAGTCATTGTCGCCTTAAGAACCTAGCAATGAACTAGGTAAACATGGCTATGGGTCCCTTTGGTTGTCAGAATATATTTGGGAGGGGTGGTTTATATTCAGACATAATACAAACTGGATTTGGTTATTGAGATTTGTTTATTGGAAAAGAAAAGTAAAAAATTAATTAACAATTTTCTCAGTGTGATGCAACTGATTAAATAGTGTTTAATTTGGTAGTAGGTCAAAGCAGGGATTGGGGCCCTCAAATTTGACATAACCTAGCAAATTTTTGGGGGAGTGGAATTAACTTTTAATTTAAACTGACATTGAAGGATTTGGTGGCATGCAAAGTTACTATCAATTGGTCTGCAAATGCCTGGACTAAGGCTCTGCTACGTTTTTGTTGGGTAGCGTGACAGCATCTGGCCCAATGGGCAATGGGAATCCCCCAGGGCCATCCCACATAGGGGCAGTACCAATGGGTCAGAAATGGTTTGGGATGGCTAACCCGCCAGTGCCCAGTCACTTGGACGTTCATTTGCCTAAAATGAGTTAATCAAGGCATCAGCCCTAATTCTTGAAATATGGGTTTTGAATTATTGGTGACAGTCCCCAATGGTGATATATGCTCATCAGGTATTTCCCGGACAATTTCAAGGGGAGTTTGGCATTGGCAATCATACTACTCGATGGCTTAATGTCATCAGCAATTCCAGCCAAGAATTTGATTTTTGTCCCTTTTCAACTATTAGTTTTCTGTTTGTTAGGCTTTATTCCCATTAATTTTGGACATTTCAGCTTCAATTCTGAGGATTTGGCACCATTGGTGTTATAGAGTACCTCCCACTTGTGGGGAAGGCAATTATCAATGATTTTGGTGCATATTTCTTCAATTCGGTGGACAAGTTTGATTGAGGCAAGTGTGGGAACCGGGGGAGGAATCTTCAGAGGGAGAGCTGTTACCCAGCGCTCATCTACCACATGGGCGAGGTCACCCTGGGTGACGAGGGGTACAGCTGCCCTCTTAGGATCATTCTTATTTAAAAATGGGAAAATTGCCCAATCCATGAAAAGTGGACGTTTCCCTGGACTTACACCTGAAGGGTCATATGGTAAGATCCTCCAACCAATTAACCAATCCAAAAAGGCTATCGTTGTTGCTTATGGTGCCATTTATCAAGGATAAAGAAAGATGTCTTTGGATAACACCTACTCTTACCTGGTGAACATCCAGAAGCATCATATAATTGCTTATGTGTATATGCTGCCTGGCCTAGTGGCCTCCTCATTCAAGTTACTATCTAGCCACCTCTCATTTCAGTGCTGGAATGTTTGGTCAAGTGAGGTAAATTGTTATGATTTGTTTGAACAACAATTTGATTCTTTTATTTTGTTTTTCATTGTTTTTACATAAAAGTTTCGATTTCTTAGGCCTTATAACCAAGAATAATCTGGCAAATCAAACTATGGCATATCACCTCAATTTTAGAGGTGGGTTGACCTTGGGACAAATATAACACACTGATAGATGGGATAGGGAGTAGGGAGAAAAGGTATAGGAATGGAGGACAAACCAAAATACTGGGGGTAAAAACTTCCTGCACATGTTCTGATAGGCCAAGGTTAGATGATCTAACTTCACTGACTTTCTTGGTCAGACCAAAGAATGGTGCGCAAATCCACATGTATTGCTATCCTCCTAGCACAAAAATACAAAATCTACACGATGGTTTGAAATCTGTGTTGTGAGATGTGATAGTGGGATGTCCATCCTGACTATGCCACACCCCCTGGCATATTGCCTCAATATCACTGTCTATCCATTAATTTAATTTATAGCGGATTGGCTTGCCCGCGCACCCATACTTTTAGTTATAGCTAGTAATTAATAGGATTAAACTGCCATCAATTCACTCTGGCCACAATAAGGATAGTTACCAAGGAATGAATTCTTACCACCCTTCTGGTAATATCATCCAACTCTATTATTATTATTTTACAAGGTTTTCTAGAATTTTAAATCAAATCCCTTTTTTATTATCATATTTTCCCTTTTTCCCAGCTGGAATAATAATAACTGATAAAATTTTCCCCCCAAAATCCAATCCAATGATACCTACCATTTATTAGAATAACTATTAACCGCTTGGTACTCTACTGTGTTGTTTATTGTTATGAGTATGGAAAATCTAGAGAATTTTTTTTCACTTAGAATGTTTGATTGTTTATTAAAAGCTTTTGAAGATATAATTGTTGTTATTTTGTTGCATGGCTACTGTCATTATATAGTTACCTTATAGTTTTTACATAAAAGTATCTACCTGCGCAGTTGTAGTTTATGCCTATGCACCAATTGCAACAGCATTTTAAAGACCATGTCTTATAATAAAAAATTACAGAAGCCATGGAGCCAACTGAAGACAGTGAACCAGAATGCTTTTACATTGGTGTCACAAGATGATCTGATAACTTTAGAATAATAAGTTATGAAATCAGAGGAAAGAGTAGAACAATTATTGAAGATCAACAATGATTTTTACAAAAAGGTTACCTCATATGATAAAAGAGGCTGATTTAATTAAGAAATTATATATCAGAAAACTGATTTAAAAGCAGATAAAGATTTTCTCCCTTCAGCTACAGAATGAATTAGAGCAAATAATAAAGTTATAATAAGACCTTGTAAGCCATAAATGCAGCTGTTCCAGATGGAGGTTGATGTAGATAAATATAGATGAATAAAGACATTTTGTAAAAAAACAGCCTTCAAGAAATATGCCTGGGTCTTTTGCAGCACTTCTGGAGATGACTCCTGAGACTCTACATTAGTTAATAGGGCTACTGGTTTAGTACATTTTTACCACAGTAGTGACTGGAAATTTTGGTAAACTCTGATATTACATACTTCTCACTGGGGCAACACCTCAGCTTTTTTCCAACTTTTCAAAATGACTATGTTTAGATATGGCAACCATCAGAAAGTGAGGACTATCATAAAATGTTGAGACAATGATTGCCTAAATCTGGTGTTGCCCCACCTAAATGGAGATAATAGGTTGTACTAAGATGCAAAGAACGTGATTAAGGACAAGTTTGGAAGCCTAGAACGGATGTCTAGCCACAAACAGGAGTTCAAGAGTATCCAGTTTAAGAGAGACAAGACCTTGGCAGCAGTTGCTGACCATTTTTATCAGAAAGTGCATATCTTGGCAGGCGAAAAAAATGTATGACTATAATTCTCATAATGCATGCAGACGGCTCTTAGACCCTAAAAAGATTTTCACTGAGTCATGGTTTTGGAGTTAGCAACTAAGACTTCCATTTTACAAAATGGTAGAGTATCTTAAGATGTTAGGTCTAACGTTTGAGGTGCCCAAAGAAATTTCAAACCCATTTCTGCCAAAAATAACCAAAATATGTGAAAATTTAACAAACATACTAAAGATTTTCAGAACTGCATAACAATGGGGAAGAACCCCAAAAAGTCAAAATGGATGGAAAATCCCAGAATCTATGCCATAAATGTGGTGTAGTTGTACACCACACATCTCAATGTTGAGGAAAGAAGCCCAAAGAGAAAGTGAATCACTTCCAGCCCAAGAGAGGAGACTGGTAAGGGTTTTGAAAAAGAGATAGCACTCTAAATAAAGAAAAATTTAACTTCAGAAAATTCTGTTCCATTTGATAATCTTAAAGACGATTTGGACGTTGCTGATTTAATTGTAGATGATGTCACACCTGATCCAGTATATCAGGTCATAAACCTGGATGTCTACGCTTTTACTAGAGAAAAGGAGAGGAGTATAAATCCTTAATTAGTGAAAGAGGTTGCTCAACCTTATGCTCATCAGAGAATGGAAAAGGCAAGAAACACTGGGAGTGAGAAAGAATTACTCAAGTTATGACTTGAAATGTAACGTCTCCATTACCATTATTGCTATCAAAGAATTTTCCAGATTTTTCTGCCCAATTTATTTACACTTTAGACTTGGAGCCTGATGCTGTGATTTACGTATGAGTCACTTTATTACAATACTATGCATGTACCTGCTGAAGTTTGTGCTACTTCAGATGGCTGATTATTTGTTTTTAGAATAAAAATGAGTTACAATAGTCTGTTATATGACAATAGACTGACGGATGATGTTTCTTAAAGTATAAAACTCCTCAGATGTAAGTCTAAAGGCTGTATTCTCCAGTCATTACTTTACTGTGGGTTTGTCGCCCTATGAATTCCTTGATCAATAAAGTAGAAGTCTTTGACATATTTAACAAAAAAGTATTATAGTTATTGAGATTTTTATTTAACACTACCAAATTATTCCTTTTGTTATTTTGATCTCCTAAATTTTCAAAATACAGGGTTTAATTAGGGTACTTATGATGTAACTGTATCTTCACCCTTAACTCCTCTCCTTGCATAACCTTTTAATCAGTGGCTCATGGGCAACGTTTTTGAGGTTCTTCTCCACATGTGAGGCTTTCTGCTGTGCACTCAGCTCCATCTCGTGGTTGATGTCTTTCTGAACTAAAAATTTCAAGGCAGCGTCTCTTCTGATGCAATTTAAAAAAACTAAACCATCATTCCACTAAACAGCTGTAGAATGACTAAGACAATTTGTATCACTAATTAGAGAATAGTTTAATCATAAACCAATTGACATTGAAATTTAATTATGATCTAACCTAAAAGGCTCCCAATAATGGGTCATTAAAATAATTATATTGTTTGAAATTGTCAGGTCACAAATCCTTAGTTTTTTTGTAGGCTCAATCCTTCATAAAATTAACTAAATTTTTAAATATCATGACTTAGTAACTTAGGTGTGAAATCCTAGTTTTTAGTATAGTTTAGATATAATAGTCTTGCAATTAATTTAACCAATTATTAATCACTTCCCACACTTTGGCTGGATTAAGAAGAGGATCAATCTTCTTTATTCATACAAATTCATCCACTAACTTGACTCATGGTACTATGCCTTCCCTTCCTGAAGAAACGATATTAGGCTCAAAAATGAAGCCCTAGACTTTGAGCTATGTTGAGGTGATATTAAAATTTTTTGCTTGTCCTAATTTATTAGTTATTGATATTTTTGCTTAGTTTATCTTTACCTTTTCTTTTCTTTTTTATTTACTTTATTATCATTACTTCTTTTATTTTTTATGCCATATGATATGGATAAAAAAACTTAGCTCAAACTCTATTCACAACACATCTGCTTTAACCTTTTTTGCTGCTCAGGTAAAACTGTGAGTGATCCTTATGGAATTAAGGCATGTGCCCCCATACCATTGCAACGTAGTCTGAGCTTTGATATATCATCAAGTTTTCAGCTAATTTTAATTCTTCATTTGGTACCAGATGTACAAAAGTGATCACTTCATTTTTTAATAATGATGTTATAAATTGTTAGTTTCCAACAAGTCATCAACTTCACCATGACCCATTATATATATTACAGGAGCTACACTGGTATCCATCTGAAAATGATTCTATTGCAGCATGAATTCCCCATTAAATCCTTCTGGAATATACAATGTGCTACCATTACTTAAAACTAGTTAATGGCCTGGGTTTATTTTAGCATCATTATTTACTTATAACGGTATCCCCAAATTTCACATACAGCGTTGGGAAATGGTCAGCTTTATTTCCCTTATGAGTATATTGATTAGTATTTATCAGCATAAGGTATATTAATGAAATTTTGACAGTAGATGGTGGGCTTAGTATTAGTGTGACTGAAATATATTGGAAGTGTCTTTCCCAATATTGTTAGTATGTTTCTTTAAAGTCACAAGAAATGCCATAGGTTTGTAAAAATCATATTTAAATTTATGTCATATGTCAAGATTCTGATATGACTGAATAGTAAACAAAATATTTAAGGTGGATTAGCTAGAATCCGGTGGCAATAATTATAGAGTACAAGTGTTTGAGAGCCTTGGGATGAGGTAATATTAGGTCAGAATGGCTGATTATTGGATCAATTACAAATAAGGCAATTAGGAGATGTTAACGCACAACAAATAATTGGTAAATCTCCTCAAACTAGGCGATTATGAAATTAATCTATGTAGACCATGATGGATAAAAGAGAATATGGTAGAATGAATAGTCTAAGCAAAAGGGCTGGTATCAACCAAAGTTGCTAACATATAAGCGAGATGAGAAGATTGAAAGAGGTGGAATGTTAATAGGCAGAAGTGAGCGGAGCAGAAGGATCTGCTGTTTTGTATAAATTAAATAAAGTAGTATGGCTTAAGTGATTGCTTCATATTTTATTATAATCATTATGTTTTGTAGACTGACTATCTCCATATTGTCCATCTGTTGCTCATTGGGTTTGACCCTGTGTAAAAAGCTTAAGGAATATCTCAACAACTCCGCCAAAGTTATAACATTAGTGCTCACTAGAGGAGCCCATTGATCAATCACAAAAACAATAAAAATTTCTCAGTTGCCAGCCATGGCGCATCAGGCTTGCCTTAACAGGTGATCTCCACGCCACGCTGCACCTGCTGAATATGTGGAACTTAAACTTGACTTGGACGCTGCGCTCAAAAAGCAGGAGGAGCTTCTGCAAGGGGTTTGTATTCATAAGATGCCTCCATTTGATCATAATGGGAACATTTATTGGTTCTTTCAGTAATTTGAGTTTGCAATGAAAATGTCATGTACACATGACATAATAGTGGGGATCAACCCCAAAGATAAGGCTGGGCGCCTGGAGGCCCAAAGGGTGAAGCTACAGGGCCTCCAAGACCTGAAGCACACCCTAGACCAGCGCTGGGTAAGGGCAAAATATGCCCAGGTTGGTCCTAGTGGGGTGCTGAGTGCCCAGCCCCTGACGTCAGGCCAAGCGTTAAAACAAACTAATTACCAAATAAAGGCGGATGGTTTGGTTCAGTTAGTCAAGGAATGGGGATTCAAAACCCATTCTATCTACAAAATAACGCGCTCAAGTCGAATTCAACTTCAATTGATCACTCAAGTGAAGTCAGTTTCAGCCTATTCTACTAACTCAGATGGCAGTATCGCCCTATTGGTGAGTCGCTGCTTGGGCCCACTTCGGCATAACCCCAATTTCCCCATCTGAGCTTAATTATATTTTCCCCCCAACCACCATTCCTTGTTGGTCGACTTCCCAAATAAACCTTGTCCCCATTATACCATTTTACATTATGCTTTTTTTAACAATCCTGTGCGCATACCTCTTTGAGGAGGTCTCATGCTCCATTACCCTTGCCATTCTAAACACCATCCGATTCTCACCTCATGCACTGTTGGTCCGCCCAGGTACCCTCCAACCTGGGTCATTTACCCCTTTTTCCCGTGTGCACCGCAGTGCTTTTGGATGGTTAATTCTAGCATTTCTTTGCTTATATTATTATTGCTCCAGCACCCTCCGCTGGCCAATAACTAAATTTATTTTAGCAGCTAGTTCCCTGGCGTTGGGCTTGTGCACCAAACACCGCCAAGCTGGAAACTGGAGAGTTATAGACACTCTCATAACAGGAAGGAGCCTCAAATTAGCATAAAGTGAAACTGTTAATACCCACCATGTATTTTGGAAGTGCCAATCAAGTCACCTGCTATCTTCCAAACAGTTCCATTACATATTAAGAATAAAAGATAAAGTTTTGTGGGTGTTTGGAGGAACCGCAAAGATGTTACAGTGGAAGGATGTGTCCTTGACCATTGGTTCTCAGCATAATGAGACCCTCACATATTTGCTAATTGATTTACAGTGGAAGCTCAAATGTTAAGTGGGGCAGCCACTTTATCCAAATCTAATGTGTGCATTGCAATGACCTCTGCGGCAAAACCATACCATAAGCTTTACAATGTCATGCCAATGTTGGATAATGACGTACCCCTGCTTAGAGTTGTTCAGTTTTGTGCAGTATAGTCATAACCTTACCTCCATGTAATACAGCGCAGAAACATACTGCCGCCATCATCAACCATTCTTACTTGGGGGAATTTGCTGGTCCAGTTCAGATTCCGCTGAATTACCCCCAGCAGTTCAACTTCCATCTCATACCTGCTTAGCATCAATGGCCCAACTACTGACCTGGCTTAAAATATGCCAACTGTCAGCAGTCATCCTATTGACCTGTCCCTGTTTATGCCAATCACATTCAGTCCAACTTTCAGCGTGGCCCATATTACAATGATCAAGGATGCAGGCCCTACATGGTAAATTGTTTTGAATGTGGTTGCCCTGGGCACCTGGCACAAGGTTTCCAAAATGATGGGTCCATTACATACAGAGGGACCAATGATACAAGGAAAAAGTCAGAGTGGAGTAGAGACAGGTCTCTCTACCTCCGCTATCCCAACCCCAAACGCCCCACCTGAACCAATTGAAGTATATACAGCAGAAATCTCCCAGTATGATGATACATTCCTATATCAGCAGCCGGTTGGTTGCGTAAATGTATTGACACAAGCACAAACAAAGGACATGGTAGACGATGGAACTATAGAGCCCTCAAAGCCTAAAATCTGTCAAATGGTTTAACAAAGTTTTTCAGACAAACTGGAACCATGCGCAGATGTGATTCCCTGAGAGGAGTAGATGTCACGCTTCAAGTAGATGCTATTGTTAAAGGGTATACCAAAGTCAGTGCAGGTATTTTGAGCTTCCTGGGAAAAAGCGATCCTCTTAATGTCCATCTAGTGAACAGTCAGCATTCATCTTACTCAGAGTGTACCTACTGTGACAATGTTATAGCAAAAACTTGGGTTCACGCTATAATAGATATGGGCGCTCCAGTCAACATAGTCTTACCAAGTTGGTGGAAAAGCTGACACTATAACCTGATGTAGAACATCGTATGGTGTATGGGACCACTGGAGCAGAAAACACGGTCTCTGAGGGAGTTTACAGTGACTTCCGCCTCAGTTTAGGTCAATATACATTGTAGCCCCAATGATTGTGTTACCAAACATTAATTATGACCTGTTAATTAGAACTGCTTTCATTTGACACTATGGTGCTATGTTGTTATGATGGAAGAGACCTTTGAAATTTTGGGGCAGAGGATCCCAATTTATTTTACCTCTAGCAGAGTTCAGAAGTATCCGGTGCATATGGGGCATATCAACTTGGCCTCTTGTGATGGGGTGATTTTGATTTGCTACCATTGACTAAAGGGCAAAACCTGGGCCCTCCCCAGCAGGTATATGATTATCAAGGGCTGCCGCTCAGAGCTTCTTGAGCAATACCCATCCCTTCTGGACATCAAGTAATAGTAAACACTGAGTTGGAGGTGGAAGTGCCAGATGGGCTTTATGGAGAAATCATTGGGCCTTATCAGCAGTCGCAGTTTGTTCCCCATGTGGCTCTAGGCGATATTCTCCCAGGTCATGAAAAGATCAAGGTTTTTTAACAAATCTAAAGCATGAACAAATGCAAATCCGCTGAAACTAAATAGTGGAATTTTTACACTTGACCTCTGTGGAGGAGGTCCTCCAGGTTCCCGAGTTCAAGTCTCTGGATGAATTTGGTCTACCTTCAAACCGCAGATCTGCATAATGGCAGTGGTGCCGCGCAAAAACTTAGTTGGGTTATTTGAAATACCATAAAAATCAGGTGATAGCTTTATTTGAAAAATATATAAGGAGATATTTGCTATTGATGATCATGATTTTTGGTGCATGCGTGAAGTGGTCCATTGAGTGAACACTGGAGATCATCCCCCCATCAGATCTTGACCGATCCTTTGGTCTAGGAAATCCAAGGAAGTAGTAACTAAGGAGATAAAAAAGCTGCTCAAACAAGGGGTGCTCAAACAAGGAGTGCTCAAATTATAAATGAGTCAGTGGGATTTGCCCGTTCATATTGTTAAAAAGAAGGACAGCACCAACAGGGTAGTAATAGACTACTAGAAAATCAATGGAATTAACAAAAAGGGGCCATAACCCTTTCTGCGAATTTGGTGATGCTTTGGATCAGTTGGGAGGAGCTTGTTACTTTTCAGCAATGGATTTGATATCCAGTTATTAGCAAATTGAGTTGCCCACGGTGAAACAGGAGAAATTCGCCATTATTGCGTCCAAGGGTTTTCCAACTAACCCATATGCCTAAAGGGCTATATAATGCCCCAACTACGTTTCAGTGGGCCATGGACACCAATCTCAGAAACCTGAAGCTGTCATGCGTCCTCGTGTACCTCAACAATATTAATGTCTTTTTGTGTACATTCTCTGAGAATCTTACCCACCTGGAGGAGGTCTTCCAACAACTTGTGGAGGCCAACATTAAAATCAAGCCCCATAAATGCCACTTTTTAAGTACCAACTGGAGTAACTTGGGTTTGTGGTGGATGCGACTGGGCTGAGGCCCCAATCTGCCAAGGTGGAGGCTATCTGTAAGATGACTTCACCAAACTGTAAGCGCAATGTAAAAGTATTTCTGGGGATGGTCAGCTACTACTGCCACTTTATACCCAATTTCAGTTGTATTGGATGTCCACTGTTTAAATTAATAAAGAATGATGCCCTGTTTGAATGTACGGAATGCCACCAATGCTCTTTCAATACACTTTGAACGGTGCTAATCAGTGCTCCAGTGCTGCACTACCCTATCTTCAATAAAATTTTATCATTCATATGGATGCGTCCCTTTCTGCCTTTGGGGCGGTCCTATCCCAAAAGGATGACAAATAGGAGCATCCCGTGGCGTACTTCAGTTATAGCCTAAATTTCCATGAACATAATTACACTGTGACTGATCAGGAGTGCTTAGCAGTAATATATGCATATAAGCAATTTAGGGTATATTTGCATGGAGTGAAGTTTAAATTCTTAACGGATTATGCTTCGTTATGCTGGTTGCAGAGCCTCAAGAAGCCTGAAGGGCGCTAGCCCAATGGGCTCTCAAACTGAAGGCTTTTAACTCCGAGATTCCCACTGACCTGGAGCAAAACACCAGAACGCTAATTGCTTATTGTGATTGCCAACCATTGCTGATATGGCAGATCTCAGTGAAGTTATGTACCACAAAATGCTTAATGGGAAATACAATGATGAACTGACAAAGTCATTAAGGTATTAAACGGAATAAGGGCCAATAAGTTCCAGAAGAATAGTGAGTTGTACAAGCAGATAGTGGACAATACCGTGAATATCCCAAGGTCTTTCACTTGACCTAATATTATTATGAGCACACACCAAGCTGTTGGACCTTGTAAGGAGAGTTCTATAACTCTCCTGTTCCCACCGTGGCAGTACTTGGTGCACAGGTCCAACGCCAGGGAACTAGCCATTAGTACAAGAGGTACTAAAGCCCAACAGAGGGTGCTGGAGCAATAATAACTTAATTAGAGGAGTGTGATCATTATAAAAAATACCCAACCAAAAGCGACGCGGTGCACAAGAGGGAAAAGGGTAAGCGTCCCAGGTTGGAGGGAATCTGGGCGAACCAACGGTTCACTAGGGGCTAACCAAATCATATGTAAAATGGTATGGTGAATGTAGTGCGAGACCTCCTTAAAGAGGTAACACACAGGACCATCAGAGATAACATATAAAACGGAAAAACGGGGAAGTTTATTGGAAAAAGATGACCAACAAGTAATGTTGGTCACAAAAACCAAATTTAAACAGTGTCAGGATAATTTGGGGTCTGCTGAAGCGGTCACAAGCACTGATTCACCAATAGGCAAACGCTTACATTAAAATTGGTAGATATGCTGAAACTAACTTCACTCAAGAGATTGATTGAAGTTGTACTTTACCTGAATGCAAAATTTTTTTAAATCGAATGGGTTTTGAACCTCCATTCCTCAATCAATCAAATTGAATTATCCGCATTAATTGAATTTCTTATCCGTTTTAACGCCTGGGCCAACGCAATGGGCTGGGCGTTTTGCACCTCACTAGTACCAACCTGGGCATATTTGGCTTGTACCCAGCGTTGGCCTAGTGTGTGCTTGAGGTCTGAGAGGGATTAAAGCTTCACCTTCTGGGCCTCCTGCCGCCCAGCCTTACCCTTGGGGTTGGTGCCCACTATCATGTCATTTAACCATGATAGACATGGTGGAGTATGTAAGACCCTGGAATTTTTGTGACCTAAGTACTATGGAAGAACATGAACTTCGACATGCTTGATAACATTTCCTGCTGCCATCAATGTCAGGTAGAAAAGCTGTTTTGCCAGAAGACCTCATACTGATTAGTGAAACCCCATTTTGCTTGGCATATGGTTTCCATTGATGTCGTTGGTCCTCTTCCAACAAGAGCTAACCAGTTTAATTATATTCTGGTGGAAATTGACTTCTTGACCAGGTGGGTCGAAGCATGGGCAATACAGGATTAGGGGGCAGTCACTTTGGCCAAGTTTGTAAATGGATGTATTATCCAGCGACATGGATGCTCTCAGTTCATTCTTATGACATCGGAACTAGCTTCACTTCGCACATTCTTCCAAAGTTAAAAAAATTGATGGGTATCCGCAGGGTTCTAATGACCCCATACCACCCTGAGTCCATTAGGAGGGTCAAACAATTTATTGGGACCTTGGTGAACATACTTTGGAAATTGGTAATGGATCAACCTTCCAATTGGAGTTCCCTCTTTTTCACCGCCGTTTTTGACTATGACATTAGCTACCATTCTGTCACGGGGAAGAGCCCCTATCAGCTACTATATGGAAAACACCCTGCCCTTCCAGCCTTGCTTTATGTATGCATGGAAGATACCAGAGGAATGGATCTCACCATTCTCTGACAAACCTAGTGGACACGTTGATCAAATTGTAAACCAAAGTGTACTCCTTCAGATTAGCCAAAAAGATCAAGAATAAGGCATCCAATCAGGTATAACGTATTGGTTTGGCTCAGT
Organism: Massospora cicadina; assembly: GCA_022478985.1. Classification (NCBI taxonomy): domain Eukaryota; kingdom Fungi; phylum Entomophthoromycota; class Entomophthoromycetes; order Entomophthorales; family Entomophthoraceae; genus Massospora; species Massospora cicadina. The sequence goes on from JAKSZP010014526.1 coordinate 126,241, forward strand.
TCAATAATGGTAACAGTTATATTCCATGATCAGCATAAGTTTGGACGAGGACTCAATTTGAACAGTATTTGGATTGGTCCGTTTGAAATTAAGAAAAAAGGTGTTGATGCCTATACCATCAAGGACCCCGCAAGCAGTCAGATCTTTAACTGAGTGCATGCAAAGTTCCACTGAGAATATAAGCAATAGAAACCTTATTGTAGACCATCTAGTACTAAAAAAAGAAACCTTATTGTCCAGTTAAGTGGGGTAACGTCAATATTATGATATGACTGGATAATAAGACCAAAATAGCCATGGTGGATCAGCTAGAATCCGCTGACAATAATTATAGAGTACAAGTGTTTGAGCGCCTTGAGATGAGGCAATATTAGATCAGAATAGATGGTTATTGGATCAATTACAAATAAGGCAATTAGTAGATGTTATTGAACAACAAATAATTGGTAAATCGCCTCAAACTAGGCGATAATGAATTTAATGAATGTAGAATCTTCTGGACCAATGTGAATATGGCAGAAGGAATAGTCTAAGAAAAAGGGTTGGAATCAAAAAAAAGTTGCTAACATATAAGTGAGATGAGAAGATTGAAAGAGGTGGAATTTTAATAGGCAGAAGTGAGCGGAGCAGAAGGATCTTCTGTTTTATATAAATTAAATAAAGTAGTATGGGTTAACCAATTTCTTCATATTTTATTATAATCTTTATGTTGCCTTGTGGGCTGAAGATCTCCATATTGTACGTCCGTTTCTCAGTGGTATTGACCCTGTGCAAAAACCTTATGGTGTATCTCAATGATTCCGCCAAAGTTATAACATCATAGTTAGCACTTGGGAGCATAATTGCGGGAGTTAACACTACAAATGCACCATATTACAGCAGCAATGCTCTGTAGGCTCCTTCACTTTTTGTACGTTTAGGGCCCACTGTCCCATATTATCGTCAATGATTAATATAAGGGGAAATAATAAACTTCCTGACTAATTTAGTTGACAATATATATGAGTGCTCCGCTTTTGATAAATTGCTACAACAATGCTCTTGTTGAATAGTATCTCCACATAAGTACACTCCAAGTAATAAGAGTCAATTGATTTAAATAAGTGAATATGTGAATAACCTAAAATTTGAGAATGCATATCAGAGTATTTCCAATAATATGACATCCAGTGGTAAAAGTTGTCAATAGGCATTGCTATTTTTTCCAATTATAAACTTGGGGTTCCATTGTTAACTTGGCCACTCACTAATGTGTTTTTAATAATATGCTGTACATACAGTTTTATGACTCTTAGTTACTTCAGGCTCATCTGCCTCTTACTTTTAAGAGTTACTGAATACATATCATTGGATATTACACGATTAATAGGATCCATTTCAATAGTGTCCTCATTGATGATTGAGGCCTTGTTGCCACCATGTTTAATTCAATCAGTGTAATTGGTAGTTTTGTCACAATAGAATATACCACATTTTCTGTGCTTCTTCTTTTCCCGCCTTCTGAGGATTAACAGTAAGTACTACATTGTCACTTTAGTAGCGTTATTTTGTGTTATAGTGTCTCTATTGATTTCAGTTAAAGAAAGTAATTTCACCCAAAGGACGCGTTGCCTTCATGTTTTTCACATTGATTATTTTTGTAGGAGGTTTTCTGAAATTCTTATTGCTGCTTAAAATAGTTTTATTGAAGTGCCTACTTTTTACCTGGTTTGTAGCTTTTATCAAGGGATTATACATATGAGAGCATCAGCGTAAATAGTTGACTAATTTGGACGTCACAAGGTTTTGGACAAATTCTGGGAATAAGGTATATGCTAAATTCTGATAGGGTTACACTGCATGTTGCAACGCAATTTCAGCATCAAAATTGATCATTCCTTTACGCCCAAGCGAACTTGTGCTTTTTTTTAGTACTAGATGGTCCGAGAACTTGTGCTTTTTGATAGAAACTCAATCCGCAATTTGGTGATCCTTTCATCCTTCTTAAAGTCAATATTTATGAATTTAGCTTTACTTGTTAACATCTGTTCAGGACCTTCAAATTTGTGAAGGACGTCCTATTTGAACTCATCTTACATAGTGTTATCATCCAAATGTGGCACGATCAACTTGATGCTCCATTCATCTAAGCAGTTGATTATGATAACGGCTTAGTTACAGTCATCAGCCCCATATATGGTCATTATGAATCTCTTAACAAAAGTGGCCACGCTTCCATTTTTGTCAGAAAACAGGTTGTTTGGCAGATTTATATGTTAGTTCTCTCTTTCAGGTTGATTGCAATTATTTCTCAGCTGACTCATCCTTGGTGTCTCAGAACTCTGAGTCGTGGCGCCCTGGGTAGAGGAGCTAGGATTGGCCAATGAAACCATATTACATGGTATCTGCTTACATAACAAGGAATTGACTTCAGTATTGACCTCTGAGTCTTCATTATCAGTATTTGGACGCATTACTGCTAGTCGGAATCATTATGGGAACACTGGTATTGATCATCATCCAAATCTTTGATCTGGAAATCAATATGTAATTATTAGTTCACATGGCTCCAATTTAAAATTTTAATCTAGAGATTTTTCTCATTTAGATTATCATTTACATTTTTAAAATAGAAATCAACTGACCCTTTTTTATCTCCTTAATTTATTCAATTCTTCAATTAGAGTACTATTTGGACTCATTGATAGAAATTTTTTTTATTAAGACCATATAATTTGACAACTCAACATATCTGCCAAGCTTTAAAATTTCTTTCTTTCAGTTTGTTGTCCCTTAGACTTTGTGCACCATAAATTAATTTCTATGTAAAGGCATCCTTCTTTTTTTAGCACTAATGGTGCGAAACAAAAAGGGTGAGCTGCCACACATCTTTAGTTGCAAATGAGTCAAATAAAGTGATTATGAGAAAATAAAAAATTTAATATAGTTTCTACATTAGGGGGTGAATAGTTGGGATGGGCGTCCCACTATCACCACTCATGACGTGAAATACAATCCTGTCATGGCATAAATTACATTTCTGTGCCAAGAGGATATCAATACATGTGAATTCGCGCACCATGCCTTGGTCTGACCAAGCAAATTAGTGAAGTTAGATCATGCAAAGGAAGGTTTTACCCTCAGTACTTGGGTTTTGTCCTCCACTCTTATATTTTCGCTCCCTACTCCTAACCCTTCTATCAGTGTGGTATATTTGTCACAAGGTCAGCCCACCTCAGATAAAACTAAAAAATTATAGTTCTTAAGTTATCAGCTTAGAAGACCATATCAGATGGTGAGGAAGCTTTGGGGAAACTTTTGTTTGGCGCCTGCTTTAGCTGGTGGACTATGGCGGACAACACAGGGGTTGGGGCATCAGTGAAATGTGGCATAAGGTGGTATAATTGTGGGGTTTTTTTGTTAATGAGGTCAGCAGTGTCCATTGCCTCAATGTATTGAGCATGTTGATGCTCAGAAAAAGTGATAAGAGCAGGCACCCAATTGGAAGACTTGATGTGCTGGCCAGTTTGGAAAATTAGGGTCAAACAGAGAAGTGTTTGCTGCATTGATACAAGCATGGTTTGCTCCAAAAGCAAGCTCCTCAATTTCATATTTTGCATCCCCATCAAAATCATGGGAAATTTTGGATGAGAGTACCCTCAACAAGGGGTTCCATTGCACCATGAAGATGTTGTCAGAGGAGGGTGTTGGCGGGAGCAGCTGCTGCTTCTACCGCCATTTTATTTATAATTTTAAAAGCATGGAAACCATCTTTAGGTTGCTAAATGGTGGAGATATGAATCGGGAGGATTTACATAAAAATTCCTCTAAGGCAAAATTGGGCTTAACATTGTAAGGCCTATCTGTATCATCAATCTATTCAAGCTCTTTAATTGAATATAAGTTGCTAATGCCAGGCCAGCCACCGGAGTCAGTGCAGTGGTGTTTTCTGATTGGCTGTAAACAGTTGACCATGGCAACTCAACTGAAACAGTCTTAGCCATCAGCTCAGAATTCTTTACTTTGACAAATGTTAAAAAAGATTTAAATTTTGATTGGCTGCTGCTTTGAAAGCAGTGCCAGAATTAGCCAAGGTAGGGGTGGGAGGATCGCACACCACTTGAAAAATTTAGGTGAGACAGCAGCCAGCTTGACGCCAGAAGGAGGAGTGTCAGAAGCGGCGAAGGTGGAAGATGTGGGGCACTTGCACTTTGAATGATCAAATCAAAAGCACAAGGGGCATATGATGCAGCCATTTTTTACACATGCCTAAAAAGGGTGATCAGGTGCAGATCTGATAACAGTTCAGGAGGGGAATTGTAAGATGGGTGTTGCGATGGAAAGGGAGGATCGTTGCAAAGGTGTGAGGTCCTGCCAACTGACCCACCCCATTGGGAACAACAAACTCAACTTGTGGTCTGCATCATAGACAGCCAAACCCTTCATAGTCCATGGTGAGGGCGTTCAGGGGAGAGAAATGATGGCAACCCAGCAAACTGGACCATCAAAGTGGCATCATCCTGGAGGCGCGTGCAAACAGTGGGAATCAGTATGTTTTTATAAAAAATGCCAGCTTAGATGCTGCCTTGTAAAGTCATCCTTTATATCACAAATTTGGACGTTTATCCAATGGCACGATAACAAAATTTGTTGTTATTATTAATTATTCCTCTTGGCCTTCATGGCCAAGTCTCATAAATTCTGAAGCCCGCATAGAGTCTGAGTTTAACAATTGACACTGGCATTAGTAACTCATCTTTAATTTAAAAAGGTTTAAACACCTTGTAATATGTCATTAAATTCTTTTGCTAATTCTAATACCTGATCATTGGCCCAAGTGTTTAAGTTATGGTTTGACTTCAAGCTAGAGTGGATTTCTCCTAAGCTATCTTCTAGCCGCTCATTCAAGATTTGTGCGCCTGGCTTGAGTTTCTTGAGAAAGTGACCAACTCAGTGATGGCTGCATGATGGCATAAAATAGTCATCTGTGAGTTTCTGGAGGTGGGATGCACAAATTAAGCTAAATATTAGTCAATTTATAATACCAATTAGACTATTTCTTATATGAGCTGCGCTCCATTAATAAGATTCCAGATATCTTACCCAAAGCACATCTTGGTTACGTTGATGATAGAAAGTACTAATTTGGTTGTTCTCTGGGCCTTGTCCAAGTTGATAGCCTCTTAAAAATTGCTGCTCTACCTGTTCCAGTTCTTTGCAAGAAATTTGTTCATCAGGATAGGTAATTATAGATATGTCATCTTAATTAATTTGGGACAACGTCATTTTAGTGTTCCCAGTAGGTCCTGTGATGGTAATAAAAAATTAATAATGACTAGAGTTGCTCCCCTGATCATCATAGTCACCATCTGAAATCCCATCCATGAGCGCCACAGTTGAAGTTTTGCTAATTCAGATGGCTAAATCTTTTTTTTTTGGAAAAAATGGAGAAATAATAATCTATTAAATGAGAAAAATAGATTGACAGTTGGTGATATTTCTTCAATCATAAACTCCTCATATCTAGACTAGAGGCTGTAGAGGAGCAGTAGCATAGCGAGGTGGTTCCTGCTCCACTTTGGGGCGGTTTTTGATTAATAACTAGGTTCAAAATCAGCACAGACTAAAAAACGTGGCGCAGTATATTTGTATCAAGGTTGACCTGCCTAATTTACTTTTTAAACTAGAGGCTGTATTCTCCTTTCACTACTTGAACTATGGCTTTCCGCCCTAAGTTTTCTCTCATCAATAAAGTAAAAGGTTTCATGAAGTAAATTTAAATTTTATTTGAGGTGGGCTGACCTGAGGAATAATACTGCACCAATTAAGGGGAAAATTGAATGAATGGGAAAGGAGGATAAAATCTGGAAAACCTCCATGCACGGCGTATGATAGGCCAGAAACTCCATGAGCTGCCTTTTCTATTTGCTATCTCAGTTTGGGGCATTGGTGCACAACGCCAACACAGTCATAGTCATCCCCTACCCAAAGTTCCTGTACTGGAATTGAACAGGGAGGCAGTGGTAGAGGTCCCTATTCTACACTGGGGTATCCTCCCCAAGTTTTTATATTACAACAAAAAAATTGGTATATTGAGCTATCTATTAATGAACTATCAAATTAATCCTCTTAATTTTTAGACTCCTCAATTATGTCAAAATAAAAAGATTTAAATAGGATTACTTCTAATATTATTTGCATCATTGCCCTTAACTCCTCTACTTGATCCACCACTTAATCAGTAGCTCATAGGAAAGGTTTTTGAGGTTCTTTTCTACATGCAAGGCTTCCTGATATACACTCAGTTCCACCTCATGGTTGATATCCTTCTAACACAATTAATCTAAGACAACATCTCCTCTGATGCATCTTAAAAAGCTAAATCATCATTGCTTGTAACAAAAGTAGAACAGTGACAATACCATATTCATTACTAATTAGAAATTAATTCATTTATAAACCAATTGACATGGAAAATAATATTTTGACTTAACCCACAAGGCACTCAACAATGGGTCATTAAGTCAACTATTATAAAAGCAATTAACAGGTCACATATCCTTAGTTATTCTTGTAGGCTTATTTTTAAGAAATAATTGGCTAACATATAGATAAAATGACTTAATAACTTAGGCTTAAAACCCTAGTTTTAGTACAATATAAGTAATAGTCTCACAATTAGTACAGTTAATTATTAAACGGTACCTATGCGGATATAATAATCAACCAAGTGAAAGTAAGAGCTATAATTGATAGTGGGGCACCTAACAATATCATTTTGACCAAATTAGTGAAATGAATGAAGATCTCTCCAGATTTGGAACACAGAAAAAAATATAGAATAGCCAGGACCATTACTACAACTTCCTGTAGTAAATATAGTGTATTTCCTCTTTGTTTCAGATTTCTGGTAGTTTTAAGCGCCAGTTTAATTCTAGAAAATCAAAATTATGACATCTATTGAGACTAAATTCCTGAGAAAGTATGTTGTCAAATGTAATTTCCAAAAAACCAATGTTATTCTGAGGCAAATGATACTGTTAGTATATCAACAAAAAAGGGAAGCTCCGCCTATGAAGAACAAAAGCTCAGTAAAAATTAAACTATATTGATGGCATAATCTCAATTTAATACAAAAAAGTTAGGAGGAAGATCCATGAAATGCAACAGATCAATGAAATTGTAAAATACCAGTTGTTGAAAAATTTAAATTTTAAACGGTTAAAAAACACCACTGATGTGCCAATGAGCAATGTGAAGACTTCTCACCCCTATGCACAGCAGCACTAGCAGACTCACTTTCCCTATCTGGTCTTTTTTGAGCAGCACAGCCCAGCAACTGTGGGCTTCCTTTTAAGCAACTATACCACGACTTAATTAACACTATCATTACCGCCCAGATCTGACCCTCTCAACACATCTGGCCATCTTGACCTGAGTGCTCCAACACCAATCTATTTATCTCAGCTTGCGCAGCCCAGCATCTGTCCTAACTGATTTCAATTCCATCTGGGGTTGGTTCTCATCCAATATTATTTTCTTGAAGGTCTCCACCAATTGAGGGACCAAGTTACATCAGTACTACGCAAAAGTTTCAAGCATCAGGAAGGTGCACAGGGCTCAGCAAGCCACTACAACAAACGTAAAAACCCAGGGAAGCTGCAACATGAGAAATTTTCAAAAATAATGAAAACTGGATAGGGTTGTTACACCCTAGCTAAGAAGATAAGATATAGTAGTAAAATTTTTTATTTAAGATAATTAACATTAATATAGTCTTGTCAGGTAAAATTGGAGGTTTTAATCTTAGTAAACTGACTCATATAATAAATATAAATTTAATATGGGGAACTATGATAATGCTTGCTCCAACAGCACAGCAGTGCAACAATGTAGCATTAAATCATTGATCTCATGGTTGTCAGACATACGGTGTAACAAGGAAAGTTTGGCTTCCATCAGGGGTACTCCATTACCCAAAAATAGCATAAATAGACCACGCTGGCATTGCCTTTCTGAGATGTGAGAATTGGATCTGCTAGGGGGAAAGGTGCTTTAGATACTAATTGATAAACATTAATCATATTATGACTATCAGGCTAAGGACTGGCAATAACTTCGGCCATGACTCCTGAGGTGTGGGGGAACCAGTGAGCTCAGATGAACTCTTGGCAATCGTCCTGAAATGGGATAAGCGTAAGATATGAACTGTGCTTGTACCTGATATTGAGGGCGGTTTAATAAAACCCTGTTCTAAATTCGCCAATAGCGTTGTGAGAGCTCCACTCCATTTTTGTATCCTCATCAATCAGGGGTTGGTACCAATAAGTCAGTTCCATCTGATTCAGTTAGAGTTCTTGGAGGTAATCATTGCCCACATATCCTGGGACGACTGTTTGGTAAGCAATACCCCCAGGGTGGACTTCTTGGTTCCTCCTGCTTAGTGAGACCAGCACCAAGATTAATAAGGAGACAGAAACCACTATTATATAAAATCAAATAATGAAAACTTTTCATTGTCATTGCGGTTTTATTGTGAAGAAAGTATTTTTAAACTTAAGACTTAAAATTGGTCTATTGTAGTGTCAGAAATTATTTTTAGAGAAAACATAGAAATAACATAGCACACTACTGTAGGCAGATAGCAGGGTTTTCTAACATAAATGGGGGAGGAATTGTGCACTAGTATTACAACAGAGCTGCTGGAGAATATTATAAGGCAGTGGAATATGTCCATTATTTTATACAAGTTTTCCATTTTTTTATTAGCGCCTCCAGAATTGAACATGGTGGATGGCTCGCCCGCCATTTTGACTTGATATTTTTTGCCTTTTTTGGGGTTTGTAGTTTTTGCCCTATCATGTCTGAGGATTTTTGATTTATTTCTTTGGAATTTTCCCCTCAATTGGGCATTGAACTTTCGCCCTTTTTGGGGATTTTATTTGAAACCAAAGGAAAGGGAGAGCACTTGTTGGCATATGTCCCCAATTTTATAATATTCTCTTTGGCAGATTCTGTTATATTAGGGGGTTCAGGGTGCCCATTGTTGTGGGGTTGAAACTGGTATCATGGGGGACAGCGGCCACCCACAGCTTGTCATGGGTTTTCGCCAGGTCCACTATTCTTTCCAACAGTAATGTTTGAAGGGCATTTCCTTTCTTTTTTTAGCATTAGTGACGCCAAATTAAAGGGGAGCCACAACGCATATATATTTTGTGAAGAGCCAAACAAAGGGATTACTATAAAAATTACTATTAAGCTCTTAAGTTCTCAGCCTAGGAAGCCATATCAGATGATGAGGAAGCTTTAGGGAAACTTTTGTCTGGCCCCTCTTTTGCTGGAGAACCATGGCGGACATCGTCTGGGTAGGAGCATCAGTGACATATGGCATAATAAGGTATAGTTGTGGATTCTTATTGTTTATGAGGCTGGAAGTGTTTATAACTCAACATATTGAGAAAGTTGATATTTATTAAAAGTGATGAGAACTGTCACTTAAGTTACCGACTTGATGCGCTGGTGGGTTTGGGCATAGTTGGGGCTGAAAAGAGAAAGGTTTTGCCATGTCAATGCATGTGCGGCTCACACTAAAAGCAAATTCCTCAATTTTTTATTTTGCATCTTCATCAAAATCATTGGAAAGTTTGGGATAGTAATACTCTCCACAAGTAGTTCCATTGACCATGTAGTTGATGGCGGAGTAGGGTGTTGGCAGGGGCAACTGCAGCCTCAACTGACATTTTATTCATTTCTATAATTACAAAACAAGGTTTTGTGCAGAACAGTGAGAGCTCAAATCAGGAGTATTGGCAAAAAACTCCTTCAATGTAAGGAGAGTGTCTACAACTCTCCTGTTTCCAGTGTGGTGTTGCACGGTGCACAGAGTCAACGCATGGAAACTAGCCATTAGTACCAATGTTACTAGAGCACAGAAGAGAGTGCTGGAGCAATAGTAACTTAAGGGAAAAAGTACTATCCTATAATAAATAACACACTAAAACGACATGGTACACAAAGGGAAAAGGGGTAAGCGTCCCAGGTTGGAAGAAACATGGGCGAACCAATGGTGCACTATGGGCTAACCAGATCATATGTAAAGTGATATGGTGAATACAACGCAAGACCTCCTTGAAGAGGTCCTCGCACAGGATCGTTTAAAAAGCATAAATAATAACAGAAAAAAAACAGGAAAGGTTTAATTTGAGAAGTCAACCATCAAGGAAGGTTGGTCATGAAAATCAGATATAAACAGAGTCAGGGTAATTTGGGGTCTGCTGAAGCAGTCCTAAGCACCAATTCACCAATAGGCAAATGATTCCATCTTAATTGGTAGAATACGCCAAAATTGACTTCACTAAAATATTAGATTGAAGTTGTATCTTACCTAAACTTGTAATTTCATAATGGAAGGGAATTTAAAGTTCCGTTCCTCCAGAAACTGAATTGAGCCATCCGCAATAATCATATATCTCATCCATTCTAATGCCTGGGCAGACGCAAGGGGCTGGGCATTAGGCACCTCACTAGTACCAACCTGGGATTATTTGGCTTGTACCCAGCGTTGGTCTACTGTGTGCCTGAGGTCAGGATGGGTTAAAGCTTCACCTTCTGGGCCTCCTGCCGCCCAGCATTATCCTTGGGGTTGGTACCCACTATCATGCAATCTAACCATGACATTACCCTCTCCTCCTGATGGGGCTCAACACCCCTCCAGGGGCTTGTGCTAGAGAAAAGTTTTTGTGGGCTAGGGCCAACTTCATTGCGGCAATGGTCACTTTGGGCTGAGATCCAGCGGCCTGGGGGAAACTCTTATGGAAGGCTTCAATAAGATCTTGGGCATGCATGCAGTCACGCGCTGGAACTCAACTGTTCTCTGCAGCGTCAAAGCCCTTCCAAGATACAGGTACTCAAGTCTTCTCTTAACACGGTGGGAGGCCACTATTTTCTCCACTTCTCACTCTGGCGCCACATCCACGAGATAGGCCTCAGGAGTCTCTGGTGGGGGGCCCTCAAACAACGTCAGTTTAATCTCATAAAACACAGATAAGATCTAAAATGAAGGGGGAAGATCTAGCCGGAATGAGGCATGGCCCACCTTTCTAACCACGCGGTAAGGGCCAATCCTCTTTGGTCTCAGCCTCTTGCATGGCTGCTTGGTAGGGATGTTACGAGCATTAAGCATTACGAATATTCTTCCTTATACGCTGGACCCACTCAGCGTTTACCATCAGCGTTCACATAAATTTGCATTGCCGCTCCAAACTTGTGGAAACCCCCTGGTGGGCCTTCTTGATAGTCTTGGCAATAGTCCACCACCGCTTCAACCTTAGATCCACATCTGAGCTCCATGTTAAAGGCGGGGTCAAAGCCATGGTTGGCGAAAAAAGGGGAACAACCGATTAAACAATGCAAAGTGTTTTAACTCAATTGGGCCATAGGGAGGTGATAAACCCAATCTGAAGGATCTGCGGCGGTATAACACAGCAGAAACTGTTCCAAGTACTAGTTCACTCGTTCAGTATGCCCATCTGATTGGGGGTGATAAGCAGTTGAACGGCAAGGGCGAATCTGAAGAGTATTACACAACTCTTCCCAAAAGAGAGAGGTAAACTGGGGGTCCAGGTCACTGATAATTTCTTGGGGAAACCCATGAAGCGCAAACACATGGGTGACGAAGAGCATTGACATCTCAGCCGCGGTTATTGCAGTTCTGCAAGGAACAAAGTTGGAGAACTTTGTGAACCGGTCCACCACCACCATGATGGCATCATAACCATCAGAGATAGGTAATTTCGCGATGAAATCCACCGATAGGGAAGTCCAAGGCTCTTCAGCCTTCTATACTGGTACCAACTACCCTGGTAAAGGTTGACTATTTAATTTTATCTGGTTGCAGATTAAGCACTCTTTACAATACCGTCCCACCTGAGCAGGCAAGCCCTTCCAATTTTAAGTGCAACGTATCAACTCCAAGTTTTTGCTTTCCCAGGATGGCTAATGGTGAGTCCATCATGATGGTCCTAGATGATTTCCAGGCGCAATGGTCCAACAAGTACCCAAAGGCGTCCCTGAAACCACACCATCTCATCCTTCACGTAATAACCCCTGAATAGGTTCTTATTGATTCAAAGCGCTCTTGGCGAGTACCATAGTATATTCAGATGGTAAAGGCTGAGAAAGGACTACCTTTCTGAACATACTTTATTCTGCATTTTCCAGAGGTGCAAGTGCTGGCCCATTGGCCGAGGAAGTAGAAAGTTGAGATACAATTTTATTTGGAGGAAACTCACCTGTGTGCTGTGGACTTTTAACTCCTTTGCATCCTGAGCATAAGCAGGGTTTCAGCTTAAAGCATCCATCAAACCATTATCCTTGCCCTTGGTGAATTTGTAAGAAAAGGCAGATTGGGCAAGGGTCTCATGCTAACTGGTCTACTGTGGGGTTAGGACATGAGGGGCACGGTAGTACAGCAAGGCACGGTGATTTGTACGTACTTGGAACGGTTGGGTAGAGCCATGCAAGTGGTGGAGCCAATAAGTCAGCGCCTCCACCACTGCTAGTAACTCCTTGTCGTAAACAGCGCATATTAACTCAGCCAGAGACATTTTCCTAGAACATTATCCTACTGGATGCTCTATCCCATCTTCGCCTACTTGTAACAAAGCAGCCACTATGGCGAAGTTGGTGGCATTAGTAGACACAATGAACTCTTTGGAGGGGTCGACATGGCGAAGGATGGACAGGGACAACAAGGTGCACTTCACTGCTTGGAAAGCATCCTACAAAACAGGGGGCCACCAAAGCACCTTTGCACCGCTAGCCTTATATAAGGGTGCTGCCACCTCAGAAAGATTGGGTGTGAACTTCTTGAGGAATGTACACGTCCCCAAAAAGCTCCTTAATTTCTTGACTGAGGTGGGGGTGAGCCACCGACAAAAAGCCTTTTTTTTGTCTGGAGTTTTAATGTGTCCTTGGTCAAACACGACGTTGCCCAGAAAAATGACCTGTGACTTGAAAAACACACTTGCTTATCTTAAGAGTAAGGATGGCTTTAACCTCTCCAGCACTTTCCTAAGGTGTACTGCATGGTACTCATGATCAGGGGAAAACATCAGGATATTATCCATGTAGGCAACCGCGCATACCACCTGCATGTCTGCCAACGCTGCATCAATGCGACGTTGAAAGATAGCAGGATTAATCTTAAGCCTAAATGGCATAATCTGAAACTGGAAAATCCCTTTTCTGGTACAGAATGTGGTTAACCACTCTTGTCCCTTTTTAATCCAAATCTGATTAAACGCATTGAGGCAATCTAGCTTAGAGAATACCTTAGCCTTCTCCACATAGCGAGCAATCTGATAATCTAAAGGGATGGGATGTAGGTCTGGTACAGTGACATTGTTGAGGTTCTCATAGTTTACGCACGGGTGTAGAGTACCATCAGCCTTCTCAAAAAAGAGAAGTGGGGAGCATACAGGAGGTACGCTGAAAAATTGCATCTTTGGCTAACTGTTCCTTCACCCACATATCCAACGCCTCTTCCTCCTGAACAGTTAATGGGTAAATGAAGGAAGATATACGCACCAGATCCACAGTGAGCTTGAAGTCACAATTGTGCTCAGAGTGCTCAGGGAGTGTGTTAGCGGATGCTGCATCAAAAGAAGATTCCAAACCCTCCAAGCAAGAAGGTAGAGGAACCACCACGGTGGGCTTCAGCATAGAGGCAAGGCTGAGGGTGTGAAGGTGGGGCCAGTGAGGCAAGTCGCCCTGAGCTTCAGTCTCAGACAAAGGAACAACTAGTGTGCGGCCATTCTTCACTGTTAAGGATATGATATTCTCTTTTTAAGTTGATTCTAACGTCAAACTTCCGCCACCACTCATCACCCAAAATGATAGGGTACAAGAGGTTTTTGATAGCTTGGAATAATCTGACAGGTACTTGCCAACCTTACAAGCCACTGTCCCAATGATCTTCAGAGTGGTAATACCTTGGGACACCCCTCCCCTAACCATACCACCTGGCAGGTAACTCAGCCCAAGATAGTTAGCTATGCACTGATCCATAAAGTTTAGCGGCACCAGTTTCCACCAGAATAGAGGTGCTGAGTTTTCCTAAAGGCGAGGAAAGGATAGCAGTCAGTAGAAAATACCTGGAATGATCTTTATCTAAAGCTGAATATTCCAGTAAATCATTACCAAACTCTTCATCTGGAGTTGACATGTCACTCTGGTATGATTTTGAATTAAAGAATGGAGAGGGATACTTAACCACTATTACTACTGAGGCCACATATCCCACCATATCTTCAGCAGGGGCATAAACTCTTTCATATTGTAAACGCAGTTCCTTTTCAACTTCTTGAGTGCTGTGATCATGGAAGAGGTCAAACAGGGATTTTATGGGGTGATTTGGTACACAGAAATAGGCTCCTTATCTGATCCATGAGAGAGCAAATATGGTTCAGAGGTATACATAGTGCTTTCATTATAAAACGCGTTTTTAGACGTTGTTATAAAATTGGCAGTATTCAAGAGATACACCGACAGATTTTGCACAGGGTTTAACCCAATGAGCAATTAGGACAAATGATATGATGATCATTGTCCTTGAAACAACAGAATAACTTTTCTAAAACAAATATAAAGCGCTCGATCCCACAACTTTCTTTATTTTAATATACTTAATAAAGCCACTTCTTGCTGTTTCTGCTTTTCTCTAAACTACTAACAACCTTCTCTTCTTGATCATCTCATCTCGCCTATATCTTAGCAACTTTGGATGCTAACACATATATGGCTTAGTAATTTAATTCGCCATATCTCATTGGCTCCATCAATTCTTCATTTGTTAATTTCATCATCGCCTAATTTGTGGTGATTTTCCAATAACCCAATATTGCCTCATCTCGAGGCGCAAGAATAATTATCACTTGTATTAGACTCGGCAGATCCTACCCATTATGCAACAATGACTTAGGGCTTAACATCTAGTCATATCAGAATCATGACATTACCACCCCTCTGACTGGATGATAAGGCTCCTATTGCTTATACTCCCAGAGGAACTTCACATGCACTCTGTTGATGATCTAAATGCTAGCAGGGTCCTTGATAGTATATGCATACACCCCAGTTTTCTCAATAACTTTGAATGGCTCAATCCAGATACTTGCCAACTTGTGTTTACATCTGAAACTGTGTTGGTCGTGGAATAGGACCATGTCCCCAAATTTGAACTGTGCTAATCCACTATGCCATACCTGATTAGCAGCTTGAGTCTTAATCTTCTTGGCTAAACTGAACGAGTATGCTTTGGTTTGAAAGTTGATTAAAGTCAGCTAGAGTCATCAAATATTGTTGGGGATCTATTTTGTCAATATCAAACTTTCTTTTACCACCCAAAGTCACTTTTGAGCGATTTTAAATTTTAAGTTTTATTTATCCACAGCCATCTGCCTAACCTATTCTTTGATGTCCTTGGCTCCGCCGCCTGCCACCCCAGTGTGGGGCAGCAGTGCACCCCCACCTAGCATTTTCTGCCCTGCGGGCAAGCGCATTCAGATGGGCTCAAACAGCCCGCCCACTGCTTCCAACCGTTTTATCCCCCCACAGGACTTAGCGCTCCACCTGGAGCATGTCCACCCTTCTCGCCCTCATCCTCTCACACTCCCTCGCTCTGCCATTCGCTATTGCCTTAGAGTGGACTATGGGCATTTATTCCCATATGACAATAAGGCAATTATTGACCTAGCCACTGCGGCCTTTGTGACAGCTGGCTTTATAGACTTCCACCCTTTTAAGGGCTACTTTGACGTTGGGTTCCAATCTGAGAAGGATTCTGAAGCGGCAGCACAAACTCCTCTGATTTTAAAAAAACCCCCATTCCCACAACTCGTACTCGCCTCCCTTCAGACACCACACTGGTGGTATCCTTTGCAAATCTCCCATCCCACCTTCCACCCCAGGTTTTGTATGACCAGTTGGTCGCGGGGCTCATGGCTTATGGCACTCAGCCCAACCTCATCTTTGCCATTCCATCTGGTGTGGAGCGCCTTGCTGCTCCTCGTGCAACAGCCACCATCATACCACACCACCCTACCATAGCCCAACAATCCCACCCCACACTAGTGTGGCTGCAGCGCCTGATCATTTCTTTTGGGCTCGGGCCAATAACAGTAGGCAGATTTGTTCAATCTGCTTTGGCCTCGACCATGCAAAAAGAGCGTGCTCTCAGGCCAAGTCCGGTGCTGCGGCTTCTGAGCCCCCCTCTGGAGGTTCAGTATGGGGCGCTTTGCTGCCCCCTCTTACCCTCCAATCTCGTTCAGTGGGCCCACATGGAAAATCAGCCCCTCCAAAACCTCCAGCCTCACTCTCCCACCTAAATCTACCCCAGCCAATCAGAGCAATGCTTGGACCACCATTGGCACCCAAGCAGCTGCCCATTCGCCCAATCTCACCCACCCAAATTTGAACGCCACTATTCCAGTGAACCAAAATCCATGGGATCTATTGGCTGAAACTGACGAATCAGGTAATGTCCTCATTAGTAAGCATACAGGTCAACCTCTCTGCCAAGGCAATTATGGTCAGGCAGAATTTTTCCTTCCCAACTTCGATGAAACCCCTACCCCTCACCATTTTGCTCCTCTACCCAATACAGCCCCCTTCTGAAGTGACCACCAGCTCGCCTTAGCTGCGGTAGCCTCTCCTCAGTGCCCAAAACTACGCACCGCGGTGGCCCAGTCAGTGGCTCAGCTCCAGCATGGCCTGCCCACCCTTTTTCTCCCCCCTGACTTTCCTGAATCTGCCTGCAGTGACATCTCGAAACTATTTGATGATGCTGAAGTTGCTGTTATGAATGTCACAATGCTTGCTTCATTCAACCCCTCAGCCAAAATCACCCGCCACAGTATCTCCCTTTTCACCTAACTTCCTGAAGCCCACGAAGAAGCTGAAGTTCTCCTCGCAGCTTTTGTTGAAACACTTTCACATCATTATCTTGATGTGGAAGTGTAAAACTCCTACTACGCTGACCTCAACCCTCACTATGCGGATGCCCCAACGCCCTGGCTCTCTGCTCTGATCTGGTACTGTAACCAACATTCCTTGATCGAGGTGGATCTTTCTGAAAACCAACCCACCAACCCCTCCTCACCCTCTGCCATGGTGGGTTAGCAGTTTCTGCTTCCCACCTGGTTAGTAGTTTTGTTTTGTCATTTTGAGTGTTGTGTTCAGTACTGTCCATCCCCTGGTCAGCATACCTCGAATAAATCTAATCTATTTTGCCAATACTTTCTACACAGGAGTATAACAGCGCTGGAAGGGCAGGGTGTTGGAAGTATATTAATTGAAAGGGACTCTCCCCCGTGGCCAAATGATAACTAATATTATAAGCAAAGACAGCGGTGGACAAAAGGGAGCTCCAATCTAAGGGTCAATCCGCTACTAATTTACAGAGTATGTTCACTAAAGTCCCATTGACCCACTCCACCATTCCGTTCAATTCAGGGTGGTATGGGGTTTTCAAAAACCCTCGGATGGCCATTAGCTCATTGAGCTTTGGAAAAATGTGGGAAGTAATAAATTCCATTATCAGTAAGGATGAACTGGGGACAACCATGTTTCTGAATTATAAACTCCATAACAAACTTGGCCACAGTTAGCGTCCCCAAATCACGTATTGGTCGCGCCTCAATACAACTGGTCAAGCGGTAGATTGCTACAAGGATGTATTTTGACTGGTTTGCCCCTGTTGGCAAGGGACCCACATTATTAATCAAACTGGTGTGCCAGGCAAAGTGCAGCTTCACTAACTGGTATGAAGTTTTCTGGTGGAATAGCTTTTCCACTTGACACTGATGACAGGAGGAGATAGTATCAAGTACATCAAAATTCATGCTTTCCCAGTAATACCAAGGCTGCAATAATTCCATGGTCTTCCATACTCCACCATGTCCCACCGCTTGGTGTGTACTAATAATAATAGTTGGGTGAGCAGAAGGTCTTGGGATATTCATGGGAGTGTCCCCTACCCGCTTATAAAATTCCCTTTTTTTCTGGAACGTATTGGCCCTTATACCGTCCAATACCTTGATGACTGGGGGCGGTTTATCATTTTACTTGCCACTAAGCATCTTATTGAACATGATATTATTCAGATTTGCTGTAACTGCAATCATGGTAATCTCAGTAAACGATCAGCATTCTGATGTTTTGCTCTGGGTTGATGAAGAGCTTCGTAATTGTATGCCTGCAGTTTAAGAGCCCAATGGGCCGGCGCCAATCCAGTTCTTTCAGAATTTGTAACCAGCATAGCGAGGAATGATCTGTTACAACTTTGAATTTCACCACATGCAAATACACCTGGAATTGATTATAGGCGTAGATCACCGCTAAGCACTCCCGCTGTGATGGTTAAAGTTTATCCTCAACATCAAATTGCCCTGACCTTTGATAATACAGGACAGGCTGGTTTGGAAGATAGAGGGAGTGAGAGAGCATTAGTCTTGGCTAGACCCCAGGTTGATACTAAGACTGGGGAAGGACGACGCTTAGATGTTTCATCAGGCCTGGGGTCAAACCAAATGGTATTGAAGTGGGTGGTAACTAGGTTAAAGGTGGATTCGAATCAGAATTGGAATGATTCTTGGGTATGGTGGTTCAGCCACTACGGAATTCAATCTGGCCTAAAACAATTAGGGTTTGCTTATGGAATGTTTCAAAAGACATAACGTCAGGCATGGCAAATGAGCTTGATCTATGCTTGCAGCAGAGAGCTATAAGAGATAGGACTTGAGAATGTGAGGTTCTCTAGTTACGTTTTCTATCAACTTGCCTAAATATATCAAATAAAGCCGTTCTTAAGCCTTATCTATTTTTATTACTGTCTTCCGAGGTTTATATTGACTATTTAGTCTAACAGCGGCCATGTTTGGCCTATACAAACAGGAGTTCGACTTTGAGAGCGAGATTGGGAAGGCTATCGCCTCCCTATACACCTTTTCTTGGAGTCAGGGCATGTTGCTGGGGGTAAGCATACTCGCAACTGTCCTCAAGGGATGTTTATCCGTGGCTTCTGTAGCACACGCACTAGGAAAATGGTCTCAGGGACCTTGTCTGCCCTTTAGTCATTGACTTGGGCCCTGCTTCCCAATTCATTCGTAGCTCACTAGAAGGAGACAGTGCATTACACCCGCTCAGTCACACCATAATTGTGCTCATGACTGTTTAAGCTAAGACTGCAATATGCTAAGGGGTGCTCTTCTCCTTCCCCATCTTTTTGGTATAGGACTGCCCCATGGTGTAAAGGGACACATCCATCTGAATGATGAACTATTTTTCAAAATTAGGATAGCATAACACTGGCGCACTGATTAGTGCCATTTGAAATGTATCAAAAGCACGTTACTGTCGTTCTGTCCATTAAAAATAGTGTCCTTCCTTAATATATCGAATAGTGGGCCCCCAATACAGCTGAAGTCAGGGATGAAGCGCCTGTAATAGCTAACCATTCCCAAGGATGCCTGTATATCCCACTTGCTATTGGGAAGATTCATTTTTTGAATAGCTTCTACCTTAGCTGGTTGAGGTCTCAGCCCCATGGCATCAACCACGAACCCTAGGTACTTCAGCTGGTCCTTAAAGAAGTGGCATTTCCGAGTTTGATCTTTATGTTGGCTTTAGCAAGCTGGCGGAATACTGCTTCTATATGGTCGAGGTGTTCAGAGAAGGTTTGGGAGAAAACATTAATGTCATAAAGGAATACAAGGACGCATCACAGTTTTAAGTCCCCAAGAATAGTGTCCATCGCCCGTTGGAACATAGTTGGGGCGTTACACAGCCCTTGAGGCATCCAAGTTGATTGAAAAAGACCTTTGGATTTGATTATGGCACACTTCTCCTGTTCTGCCACTGGCAACTCAATTTGCCAGTAGCCCGAGATAAGGTCCATAGCTGAAAAGATCCGAGCTCCCCATAGCTGATCCAAAGCATCATTAATCCGCGGTAAGGGATAGGAGTCCTTCTTGGTGATGCTGTTTGGCTTTTGGTAGTCTATTACTACACGGTTGGTGCCATCCTTCTTTTTTAAAATCAGAATTGGTGAAGCCCACGGACTCTTGGATGGTACAAGGATCACTTGCACTAATAGCTTGTCAATTTCCTTGGTCACTACTTCTTCTGCCACCCTTTATTGGCGTATTGGCCTTGACCTGATGGGAGGATAATCTTTAGTGTCCAGCCTATTAACCCCCCTGCGCACATCCTAAATTGTGGTCATCAATAGCAAAAATCCTTTTATATTTTTAAAATAAAGCGATTGCCCTATCATTCATGGTTCTGACAACCCCATTAACTTAGCACACGATACAACTGCCATTACATTAAGCTGTGGTTTGAAAGACAGACCAAATTCCTCCAGTGACCCAAATTCATGAACTAAAAGAACCTCCTCGATGGGGATTAAATGCAAGTATGCCACTATTTGGTGGCGGCAGATTTTTAATGGTACCATTTGTAGATTTGCAAGTAAAAGTTTGATCTCTCCTTGCCCTGGTAATATTATGCCTGGGGCCACATGGGGCTCAAACCATGATTGCTGATACTGCTCAATAACCTTCCCATAGAGTCCATCTGGAATTTAACCATTAACTTAGTGTTCAATATAACTTGATGCCCAGATGGTTTAGATATAGGTACAGCCGCTTGGAGCGGCAGCCCTTGATATTCATAAATCTGTTGAGGAAGGGCCCAGGTTTTGCCTTTAACTGATGGTAGCATAATGGGATTACTCCGTCACTATAAGCTAGATTGATATTCTCCATATGTAATGGATCATTTGGCACTCCGCTAGAGGTGAAGCAAATTGGGATCCGCTGACCCAATATTTTAAAAGTATCATCCGTCATGTCAAAGAAAGCCCCATAATGTCGCAAGAAGGCAGTTCCAATTAACTGATCATAATTGCTATTTGGTAACACTATAGCTGGAGCTACCATGACAATAGAACCAAACTGCAGCGGAAACGCACTGTATGCTCCCTCAGAGACCATATTTTCCGCTTTAACAGTGCCGTATACCATTTGGTTTTCCACATCTGGTTTAATGGCAACCTGGCCACCAATTTAGTGGAGAATATATTGAAGGGGCACCAGTATCTAAGATGGCATGGACTCAGAACTTAGCTACAACCAGGTCACAGTAAGTACATTTGGAGTAAGATGCATCTCAACTATTTATAACATGGACATCTAAGGTTTCCTTGTTTCTAAGGAAACACACAATCCCTTTTTAATTCTGGGGTATTGTTTTATAATTTGTTTTGACTAGAAAAGCAGCGCTTACTGCTTGAAAAAAGGTGCATCTGAGGAGGGTTCTAACTTTTCAGGGGTTATTTGGCTAAACATTTGGCAAGCATACAGCTCAACCTGCATCTGGGACCCCTATTCTGCCATAGCCGCAGACTACACTCGTGTCAAAACATTCATCCCCCAACTGGCTGCTGATATAATACTGACTCTTTATGCAAGGGAACTTCTGCTGAATATCTAATTTGGGTTCAGGTGGGACGTCTGGTATAGCGGAGATAGAGAGTTCCTCCTCTACTCTGCTCTGACTTTTCCTTGGACGTACTGTCCCAGCTGTACACAAGAGATCAGTAAAATAGGGCACCATCGTGCCAGATGCCCCTGACGGCTGCATTTAAAACAGCTAACCCCATAGGGCTCACATCCCTGATTAATGCGACACAACTCACGATGAGAGTAAAGCTGGAAGTGATCAGCATAAACAGGTCTAGGGCGATAGTAAGGCCAAGGACAATAAGCAGGTATGGGGTGGATGTTTAACTGATGAGGATAACTTGGTGGAATGTGAAAAGGACTAGCAGAGTCCCCCAAGTAAGATGATTCAGCAGTTATAACAGAAGGATCCACTCAGTATTAGGTGGAGGAAAATTGGCTGATATATGGTGCAAAGACTGAACAATTTTATGCAAAAGTACATCTTCATCTGACAGTGGGGCCATAACGTTATGTAACTCATGTTATGGCTTTACAGCAGAAGCCATCACAATACATACGTCAGATTTAGATAAAATTCTGGCCCCAAGTAGCATGTGAGCTTCCGCTGTAAATTGTTCAGCAAACGCAGTGAGGGTCTTGTTCCACTGAAACCTGATGGTCAAAAATTTGGCCTTCCGCTGTGACATCTTTGCAGTTCTGCTAAACAACCACAGCACAATCTCTTTAACTTCATGGTAAGTAATGGAGCTGCAAGAAAGTTAACAGATGACTTAATTAGAACTTCCAACATCCAAGGAAGAAATCAACAGTTTTACTCTTCATCGATCCAAAGCTCCTTTAGTTTCAATTTCAAATCCTTAAAGAATTATGAATATTCCCTTCACAAGCAAATGGGGGCAGCTTATTGTAGCAAACCTCCTGGAGCAGCTCATCTTGTTTTTAAGCACAGTGTCCAAAGCCAGTTTCAGCTCTGCATAGGCAACTGACCCAGAGTGTTGGGTAGAGTTTTTATCAATACAACATGAATGCAACATAGAATGCAACTGAATTTTTATCTTTTTGTTTTTAATTAATTAATTTGCCCCCTGTATTGAGCACTACTGCTATAAAATTGACAGTATTCAAGAGATACGCCAACAGATTTTGCACAGGGTTAATCCACTGAGCAATTAGGACCAATGATATGATGATCGTTGTCCTTGAAACAACAGAATAACTTTAAAAACAAATATGGAGCACTAGCTCCCACAACTTTCTTTATTTTAATATACTTAATAAAGCCACTTCTTGCTGTTTCTGCTTTTCTCTAAACTACTAACAACCTTCTCTTCTTGATCATCTCATCTCGCCTATATCATTATGACTTTGGATGCTATCGCTTATATGGCTTAGTAATTTAATTTGCCATATCTCATTTGCTTTGTAAATTCTTCATTTTAAATTTCACCATCACCTAATTCAAGGCGATTTCCTTATAACCCAATATTGCCTCATCTTAAGGCGCTCAAATAATTATTACTATATAAAACTCGGCAGATCCTACCCAATCTGCTATAAAGACTTAGGGATTATCATCCAGTCATATGAGAATTGCAACTGATTTGAATGACCCTATTTCCATAACAGCAACAGAAAGCCTGACATTATCCAAGGCCAACACCCTAGGGCCATCTGCGCCAATTTCCCCGCCAGCATCATCTGAACACGCTGTCAAAGTAAATACCATTTATTAAATTAAAATTGATAATTTCAGCGGAAAGTTGGGAAATCACAACTTCCAGACCTCAAAGCGTCTGTATCCACCAGGTACAAGCACAAAGTAGTGGGTATTTTCTAGTTGGAGGCAACTATAATAATGCCAAGTTGCTCCAACCTTCAGGAAAAAGAGGAAAAATGGTGCAGCTGACCACAGCTGGCGCCCATTATCTACACTTTGGAAAAGTCCCACACAGGAAAAGTTCATGCACATAAATTTAAGGGGTTGGTCAACTAATGTAAGGAGAGTGTCTATAACTCTCCTGTTTCCAGTGTGGTGTTGCACAGTGCACAGAGTCAACGCGTGGAAACTAGCCATTAGTGCCAATGTTACTAGAGCCCAGCAGAGAGTGCTGGAGCAATAGTAACTTAAAATAAAAAGTACTATCTTATAATAAATACCACACCAAAACGACACAGTGCACAAAGGGAAAAGGGGTAAGCGTCCCAGGTTGGAGGGAAGCTGGGCGAACCAATGGTGCACTATGGGCTAACCAGATCATATGTAAAGTGATATGGTGAATATAACGCAAAACCTCCTTGAAGAGGTCCACGCACAGGATCGTTTGAAACAGCATAAATAATAACAGAAAAAACAGGAAAGGTTTAATGTGAGAAGTCAAACATCAAGGAAGGTTGGTCACGAAAATCAGATATAAACAGAGTCAGGGTAATTTGGGGTCTGCTGAAGCAGTTCTAAGCACCAATTCACAAATAGGCAAATGCTTCCATCCCAATTGGTAGAATATGCCAAAACTGACTTCACTAAAATAATAGATTGAATTTTTATTATACCTGAACTTGTAAAATCATAATGGAAGGGAATTTAAAACCCCGTTACTCCAGAAACTGAATTGAACCATCCGCAATAATCATATATCTCATCCATTTTAATGCCTGGGCAGACGCAAGGGGCTGGGCATTAGGCACCTCACTAGTACCAACCTGGGCATATTTGGCTTGTACCCAGCGTTGGTCTAATGTGTGCCTGAGGTCAGGATGGGCTTTAAGCTTCACCTTCTGGGCCTCCTGTCACCCAGCCATATCCTTGGGGTTGGAACCCACTATCATGTCATTCAACCATGACATTCAAAGCAAAGATCTATCTTGACATTAAATGGCCAGTCACTATCATAAATCCAGTTGAGACGTTTAAATGGATTAAGCTCAGCAAATGCTGGGCCAGCCATCAGAATTGGAGTGGTGGCAGGAGCTGATTGGCTGTGGACATTTGACCATGGAAGCTCAATCAAAACTGTCTCAGCCACTGAAACAAGATTCTTGTAATCTGGTTGAATTGTTTTTTTTTTTTTTTTTGAAATCTGGTTGAATTGTTCACATTTTGAAACTTTTTAAATTTTTATTGGCTGCTGCCTTGGTAGCAGCGCCAGAATTTTCTGAGATTGAAGGGTGGGAGGATTAAGCCCCATTTGAAATTATCGGGATAAATTGGCTGCTGACCCAACGTTGGAAGGAGGAGTTGTGAAAGCAGTGGAGGTGGAAACTGTAGGGCACTTGTACTTTGAGTGGTCAATCTCAAAGCTCAAAGGGCAAATAACGTGGCCATTTTTGACATGCGCCCAGAGAGGGTGATCAGGGGAGGATCTGATTATGGTGCAGGGGGAACCACAAGGTGGGGATTGCAATGAAATGGGCATATCGGCATAAAGGCGCAAGGCCCTGTCAGATGATCTGCCACATTTGGAACCATAAACTGCAACATGGGGTCTGCACTATAATTGGCCAAACCCTCTGTGAGCTTTAGACAGAGGCGTTTGAGGGAAAGATAGGAGGGCAACCCAGCAAACTGAAAAATTAAAATGGCCTCATTTGAGAGCTGGGTTCAAACAGTGGAGAGGATGATTTTTTAAAAACTAATGGCAACCTGCCTGCTCCCTCTTCATCAACTTCATAGTGGAAGCTGAGATTGAAATACCTCTTGAAGGGCAAAAATCAATAAATCTGGCAGGTTTGTAAACTGCCATGGCCATCTCAATGATGGCTGCGCTCACATATGGGAAGAGATTCCCATATTCAACTTGGAGACCAAAATGCAAATTTCTCCATGAGAGCACCAAAAGGGCTCTGGATCACTGCCTGTGAGCTTGCAAGGTGGTTGGCCAAGTCCTGAGGGGGGACATAACGCCCAGTTTTATTAGGAAGGCTATCAGAGAAAGCCTGGGCGTGCTTCAGAAGTGGCCAAGATACGCCAGATAGTGGCACACCACCACCCCAATATGGGGCAGCAGGCATCAATGGCATTGATATTGGTGAGTTTTGGCTCATTCGAGTAGCCATTTTTTGTATTTTTTTTAAATTTCAAATTTGGCTTCAATTTCAAATTTCAAAGCAAAAGAGAGTTTGTGAGGGCTTTTCTTTTCTTAATTTAAAAAGATGTAACTGCCTTGATAGACTTATAGCAGCGGTGGGATATAATAATAATTTAGAAAACATGTGAGGATAATTTTGGCTGCAGTAAAATTATAAATAGTATAAAATTAGAATCTTTTCCAGATAATGGGATAATAATTAAATGATTTGGATAACTTCCTTCAAAAAGTGTTCATAATTATACCCTTTGGCGAACAGTAATGTTTTGGCCTTATCAACATTGGCCATTAATTTGATGCAATTTACATTTACTTGGGAAATTCTTTAAATTTAATTATTTTTTCCAGAATAATTTGTCCATAATACCGTTTATTTGGCACCATATTCTCATTTGTTAATTCATATTAGCTTAAAAGTCACTACGTTCGAGTCAATACATGTCATCATTCCTTTATTATCCCCATAAATTAATTATTCATAATTTTAGAATTAATTCATATTAGTTATCCATGTCACTGTTTGCTTAATGCTCATTTTAAAGTGCTAAATAAACCTTAATTAAAAAAACAAATACGTTGTATTAGGTAGATTAGTCAGCAAGGGTACATGATGTAATTGAACACATCATCTGAAAAATCATAATTGAAGTTGAGACTCTCAAAATAGA
This sequence comes from Massospora cicadina, assembly GCA_022478985.1. Lineage (NCBI taxonomy): Eukaryota > Fungi > Entomophthoromycota > Entomophthoromycetes > Entomophthorales > Entomophthoraceae > Massospora > Massospora cicadina. Next base: position 152,497 of record JAKSZP010014526.1, read on the forward strand.
TAAATCAATTGGCAGGGGTGCTCAATTAAAATGGCTAAAATCATATAAACCAACATAAGCACCTTGGGGTTAAAACTAGTTCATCTCTAGAAAAGGACAAAATAAAAATTAAATTTCAGCGTTAGTGAAGACAAAAAATATGCTTAAGTTTTTCTGGGAAAATAACTATTTATTTTACACAGGTAAATTTGGAAATCAGGATGTCGGACATTTGCCCTCTCAGCTGCAAAAGAAGAATGTTTTAGGTTGAAATCAGCCAAAAAGGGAATTGTCAGCCATTTATGAGTTTGAAATGATTCTAAGAGCGATTTTGATAATAATAATGATTTCATTTACCAAAAAGACCCTGGTCAATTTTCAATGGAACCTCACAAATTGGATGACACATTTTTGAATGCTACAAGAGCAAAAAACCCAAAATCAAGCAGTCAGATTACTCCAACCATGTGGCAGACACTGGGGCATCCTTCTGATGGTACTCCCCCAGACACAACCAGGTCCCTTTAAGCACCTACCCAGGGACCACCTCCTTTTATAGGTGTGGCGGGGGTCCCTCAAGGTAAAGTAATTTTTTTGATGGGGATTGGCTGAAGTTCATTAAGACGTTACCTCATTTTACTTATTACCAACTGCTAATTCCCCATATGTTGTTCAGCCAAAGTGAAGAGAGTACTTAAGCTTCAATAGGCTGAATGTGCATATTTCCTTATTAAAACTGCAACAAGCCATTCAAAATTTATTCTTGAATCCCTTTGACCCTTGATACAGTTTAAATGCTGATTGGTTGGATATTGAGGGGGTCATTTTCTTCCTCTTTTCCAGTGCTATTAATAAAAAAAGATAAAACCCAGCTTATTTTTTTTAGTGATTTCATTTAATTTTATTAGAACATTTGTGGAATCCAGTTGTTGTAAACACCAATGAGCAGAAATAAGCTGGATTTCTACAAAATGGTGCTCACTACAGGGGAACCCTATACACCAAGGATATTTGCTCTTAAAACGCAACTATAAAGCGCTTTATCTCGACTTGAGGGGCCTGAGAAGCGCCCTTGCAAACTCCCTCTTAAAGAAAAGTTAACCCCCCGGTGAAGTGAGCATAGCTTCGTTTTTGTATGTCTATAAATATATAATGCAAGACTCATCTGACAAGCAAAAAATTACACACATCCTTTCTTGCTTAGCTCTATTATCACAAGAAATGATAGTCCCATATATGGACAATTTGCATACCTGGGCAGAGATGAAAGAGGCTCTTTTGGCTGGAATCAGTTCAAATTAGAGTCTTAATAAGGATAAACAGGCCTTTATGGGCCTAAGCATGTATGAGGTAAAAAATACTCCTTTTTCTTGGCGATTTTACCTCGCTTCTCAAAGGTTGTCAACGTCCAACATGCTAATCCTGGATAATGCTATTGATGCCATGTTAGCTGGGTTAACTTCTCAACCATCTCTAGACAAGTTTATCATTCCAGTGAAACATTACTTCAAAGACAGCTTCGACCTAAGGGAGGCTCTGTTAGACGTTGCTGAATTTCATTGCTGTGCAACAATCAATGAAGCTAAGGTGGAACTTTCTGTCCTAACAATTGAGGATTTTTCGCCTGTAGAACAGTTGGGGGTGAGCACACCTGTACCTATCCCCCCAGTGAAACCTGCTTCCTCAGTGCGACTCAAAAAAGATATCACTTCCTCCTTAATCAGTTACCTCCTTTGTGTCTTCCCCTCCAAGTAAGCTGGTAAATGCGCGCACTAAGACTATCCAATTTACTAAGGGCAGTCTTTCTTACCTCCATCTCAGCCTTGCCAGTTGTTGAGAATACCCTTGGGGATGAATCTGAGGGGGTTACAATGATGCTGGTTACTATATAATGGGAGCCCCTGCAGAAGCAGAGATTCCTGATTATTTGAACGCTGGAGGAGTAGATGAGACAACCATACATGAGTAAACGTGCCTCAGACAAATTCTAGGGTGTCCAAAAGTCATTGACGCTGCCAGCAATGGCGATCAATTCTTAGCTGGCTTGATTCAACCTTTTGTGGGTCCATCCCATGAATCCCATCTTGGATAAATACCCTGAGACTGCTTGAAAACTAACCTCCACCTTTCAGCTCAAGAAGGTCTTAGCTTTATCACCTAACTTTGGAAGAACACTCATTAAGGTTGAAGTGTTCATTGAAAAAGTCTTAATGATGGCCATCCTGGACACTGGCTCCCCAGTTAACATGATCTCCACTAATCTTGTTAGATTTTTAACCAGGTGATATTCCTAACATATTAATGAAATTAGTGTATTAATTAATCAATAATGATTTTTGACTATATTAATTGTTTCAAGTTCAATATTTAATGATAATAACCCTAATTTGTGCTCCCCATTTGGTTGGGTTGAGCTGTCTTGATTCGCCAGATCAAGAAAGTATTGAGGATCATCCCTGATAGGGTTTGGTGGGTCTTGACACTGGCGAAAGAGGCTTAGGATGTGAGACAATTAATATTGTCTTTCAAGATGGCAAATTGCTTAAGTTCTACATCAGAAGTATTGGGAAAGGATCCCAATAGAGTTTTACTTATTTTGAAACTGGTGACTAATGTTGAGGATATTGACAAATCTAGACTAATTGTTTAGGTTTGGCGGAATCTTATCTCAACGCCAACTGGCATTAAAGATGATTGTGGGATTTTCTGGCGGAAAGCTGACAGATTCGTTATTAATCATCTGACTATGAATTTGCTTTTAATTCAGAGTACTAACAATTTATGCTGAGGATGCTCAAAGTATTTAATAATGTTTTATAGCCAATTAACTTGTAAATTATACCAAGGATGAATTAACATAGTTTAATAATTTGGTGTTTAAGATGAGCGGAATCAGAAGAAAATCGTTAGTAAGAGTGCTGACAAATGCTAAGAGATAATTGCCAGTGAGAGTGCTGATGAATGCTACGCAGGGAGAATCACCAGTGAGAGTTCTGATAAATTCTAAGCAGGGAGAATCGATAGTGAGAATGCTAATGATGATGGCAATGAATGCCAATGACATGGACAGGCAAGAAATGCTTATAAATAGTTTGATATTCCTCTTAGTAAAAATGTCTTCTAACTTCTATTTTTCAAATCTTTAGATTTTTTAAATATAATTTTTGTTTTCCCATCTTTATTAAGTTTTTAGTTAACATTATCTAGCTTAGTTTGTAAAGGTGGGACTAAAGATCTTCAGTTGTTAAATGATGGTTTAAAACACCTGGAGTGTTTGGTACAACCAACTCCCAACCTTGAACTAGATGAAAACCCCACTGGACTTAAGCAACTAACAGCAACAATGAAGGACTGGAAGGATTGAAGGGGAGGAAGCCATGAGGGAGTCAATAGAGGCCGCATAACCACAATTGTTGGACATGTTCCAAAGAGTACCTCTGAGCCAAAACGAATGGTCATGCCTCAGAAGGAGAAGGTGTTAGCCTGCTGGGTTGATGGGCTGTCATGCAAAATTGTAGGGAAAGGTCGTCAATGTTTGTGAAAAAGCAAGGGCAGAAGTCTTCATAATGTTTGGCCCGGAACACTAATGGGGCACCTATTATTGAATATGTAAAATTATCAACAAAGTTTATCAAGAAGATAAAGCTAGCTCTTGACTTGGAGTACATGCAAGGATTTGGAACTGCATGCCCAAACAATACCCGTGTGATCAGGAAAACTCTTCCCTTCCCATTCAAATTGGGAAGTTTATTTTATCATCCCCTGCTATGGCTCCGGACAACAACGCATATAATATGCTCATTAGCACCCAATTTATAATTGAGTATGAGTAAATAATCAACATGAAGCAAGGTTTTCTCACGTTACTCAACTATGAAGTCCCGTTAGTCTTATCCAACAAAAAAACCTAGCAAGCACAAATACTCTTGCCTGGTTGAATATCCCTTCTCAACTATAACTTTGCCTTATTCCACTTCTAGGAAAACACAAATAAATTGCCTGCTTCAGTGGATGCTAGGACGGTATCCCTTTATATGCTGCTGGCGAGGTCTAGATTAAGCCTGGTGAACAACGCGTGGTTGACACAAAAATCATGCTCCAAATCCCACACCACTACTTGTTGCACCTTGTAAGTATTAAGGGCTTTAATCCCTTGGACCCTTTATTTCCTGGATTTCTCAACCCAGCTTACCAGAGGCCTTTTTTCTGCTGTTGGGAAACCTCACCTCAAAGAATATATAGTTGTAAGAAAACACCAGGAGATTGGCAGAGGCTTGTTAGTCCCTGTGGAGGACATTGATTAAAAATACTCCATTGGCTATATGTTGGATATGGGCCTGCCATCAGATAACCTAATATGTACCTTACCCCACGTCCATATCTCAGATGAGCTGACAACAGAATATAGAAAAAGTTCATACTTTCCTAGAAGACTATAGCGACACTTTCTCCAGATCTGATAATGACTATTGCCACATGAAGGTCTGGTGACACTCCATCGATGTGGGTGATGACCATCCTATTAGGTCTAAACCTTATCACAAGTTAAAGGTAGAGGAACAGCAAATGAGGACAGAGCTCCAGAAGTTACTAGACGCGGGGTTACTAGTTCCTTCCTAAAGCTTTGTTCTTTCCCTCTAGCTATCAAAAAGAAAAACGGAGGTCATTGGATAGTCATGGACTACCACAAGTTAATACCCACACAAAAAAGGATAGCTATCATATCAACCATATTGATGACGCCCTGGCCCAACTCTCTGGCTCTAATTTCTTTACCGCCATGGGCTTGGCTAGCAGCTATTGGAAAATGAACCTTTCCCCTAAAGACCAGGAGAAATGTGCTCTCATTTATAGTGAGGGTCTCTTCCAACCCACACAATTACCCCAGCGGTTATGCAATGCACCTGCCACTTTTGCGGGTGATGGATCACATCTTGCAGAGCCTGAAGTTAACTTGTGTCATCGTTTATCTTGATGAAATCATGGTGTTCTCAAGAACTTCCAACGAAAATCTTGATCACCAGAAGGAGGTTTTTCAAAAGTTACATAAGTCAGATATTAAGTTGAAGCCTTCAAAGTGTATCTTCTTCCAGAAAAAATTGGATTTTCTTGGACACTCCATATCTTTAGAGGGAGTTTAACCCATACAAGATAATGTTGAAGCTATTGCAAAAATACCTCTACCTAAAGATTTAATGGATATTCAGGTATTTCTAGGGATGATGGGTTATCATCATTAGTTTATCCAAAAGTTCGCCCAGCTCAATAAACCCCTCGTTTGCTAATGAATAAGAGCACCCCTTTCTATTAGGGTGATGAACAAAAGGCCGCTTTTGAGACGTTGAAACAGCTTTTACAACATCGTCCTAACCTGAGGCATCCTTATTGATAATAAACCATTTATCTTATTTACTGACGACTCAAATTATGCCGTTGGGCTACCTAAGCCCAATTGGATGAAAATGGTGTTAATCATCTGGTCTCCTATTTCAGTAAAATGCTTTCAAAAGCGGAACGCAACTACATTGTTACAGAGAAGGAGTGCCTTGCCATTTTGGTAGCTGTAAAGCACTACAGCCCTTTCCTATATAGACCACCTTCACTGTAGTTATGGACAGCGCTTCGTTGAAGTGATTACAGAATATGAAGGATTCTACTGGGTTGTTAGATCGCTGGGCTCTAAAGCTTCATCATTATCACATGAAAATTATCACCATGCTGGGACCCGGCACATGAATGTTGATGTGTTGACTCGGCTACTAGTCCTTCACCTGGGTAATAGTGAGGCGGAGAGGTTACATGACCTCTTAATGACCCCCAATGACTGAGAGGATGAGGATGAGCCTGTACAGAAAATGTTAGCCTGGCACTACCATAACACCAAAGTGGAGAACGGGAAGTTGTATAAGCAGGTGGGGGCAAAGTGGTTGCCTTATATTATAGCCTTCAGAATGTGTACTTGTTGTTATGGAGGCTCACTCTACCCTAGGTCATGGAGGGGAAAAGAAAACTTATGAGTGGATTAGGGATCTTTTTTGTTGTGATGGAATTATGGAATTTATTGTTGACGTCTTGGAAGCCTGCCTACCGTGTAAAAAGAAATCCAGTTTCAAGACTAAATCAGTATCAACCAACTACCCCCCAACAACTGTTCCACACCATCAGTCTAGATGTAATAGGTCCCCTCCCTCAGACCACTAGTGATAACCAATTTATCCTAGTAGCTAATAAATCATTTTACTGAGTGGGTTGAAGCCGTGGCTCTCCCTGCCCAAATTGGCCAAGGCCAAAGCCACCTTTTTCCATCATAATACTTTCTCTCATCATGGCTGTCCTCAAATACTACTCTGCGACAGTGGTAAGAACTTCAGCTCCAAAGTAGTCAAAATCCTGGCCACTTCCATGGGAGCCCAACAACTTTTCTCAGCTCCGTACAATCCATCTACCAATGGGTCTATGGAGAAATCAAATGGAACCTTGGTATCCATCCTACAAAAAATAACCTCTTCTGATAACTTCACTGGGATAAATTCTTACCCAGTGCTCTTATGGCCTACCAGATTAGTTATCAGTGGATCTTGAAAAAGTCCCCATTACATGTATTGTATGGGTGGGAACCAGGAATACCTGCCCTCTTAGTTAAAGATGTATTCTCCTCCAGAGTTGAGGAACCTGAGAAAGTCATGAGAAGATTGGCTAAGTGCATTATTTCAACTCCAATCTGAGGGTATGACCAAATAACAAAAACGGTGACTAAAGAAGGGCAGGCTGGCAATGAGCTCTAAACCCCCTACCTACATTCCAAGTTTCTGAAATGGTATTATAATACCATAACTGCTTCACTCCTAGAAGCAGTAAGCTTGGATCAATTTGGGATATTCCTTTCCACAACACCTATAAAAGAGGCAATGAGTACTATATAGAATTCTTGGCTACAGGGACCACCATCAATTGAGTACATGGCCGCTTTCTACGGCCTTATACTCCCCCAACATTCTTGAGAGAGGTGATATCAGACATTTGCCATCTCAGCTGCAAAAGAAGAAAGTTTTAGGTAAAAATCAGCCAAAAAGGGGAATTGTCAGCCATTTATGAGTTTGGAATAATTCTAAGAGCGATTTTGATAATAATAATGATTTCATTTACCAAAAGACCCTGGTCAATTTTCAGTGGAACCACACAAATTGGATGACACAGTTTTGAATGCTACAGGGGCAAAAAACCCAAAATCAAGCAGTCAGATTACTCCAACCATGTGGCAGACACTGAGGCATCCTTCTGATGGTACTCCCCCAGACACAACCAGGTCCCTTTAAGCACCTACCCAGGGACCACCTCCTTTTATAGGTGTGGCGGGGTCCATAAAGGTAAAATAATTTTCTCTGATGGGAATTGGCTGAAGTTCATTAAGACGTTACCTCATGTTACTTATTACCAACTGCTAATTCCCCATATGTTGTTCAGCCAAAGTGAAGAGAGTATTTCAAGCTTCAATAGGCTGAATGTGCATATTTCCTTATTAAAACTGCAACAAGCCATTCCAAATTTATTCTTGAATCCCTTTGACCCTTGATGCAGTTTAAAGTCTGATTGGTCAGATATTGAAGAAGACATTTTCTTTCTTTTTCCAGTGCTAATGATTAAACTCATAAAACTAGTTTATTTATTAGTGCTTTAATATAATTTTATTAATTGTTTTTGGAATCCAGCTCATTAAGCACCAGCGAGCAGAAATAAACTGGATTCCTACACAGGAACAATTTATGTGGAGATCAAAGCCCTATGGAAAAAGTCAAGGTTGGAAATTTATGTAGCTCCAAGGGATTTTGTTTCCAGGCCTTGGAGAAATCAAATTTTGTTAGCAAATATGATTGCAAATATGATTAAGGTGATGAAAAATCAAATCGTTGCATTTTCTCATTTAATCCTGAGAACCAATTTCAGAGAATATCATGATTTAGGACAATATATGAATTTAGATTATAATATAAACCTGTTAAAATATTTATTTAATGGTAAATCATGAGAAACTTGCTGGTTATTGGAATCTCAGCAATAGGAATTTATTCAGGTTATTTGTGAGATATTGGGTGACTAACTCAAAATGATCATGATCTAGGATGTGCTTAAAACAGTATACTAAAGGTAAATATAAGAGAATCTCAGCTGGTACAAATGAGCCAGTATAATGATCCAAAGCTGCTGAGGCAGTGGCTACCAATAAATTCACTAATTTGATCAAACATGGACTCCTTGTGCCTTCCATTAAGCCATTGGCTAGTTAAATCTTGATAGTAAAAAAGTCAGGTCCAATTTGATGATTGCTATCACTAACTAAACAAAAATCATCAAGAAGAATTCATATCCATTGCCAATGAAAGATGTTGTGTTAGATTGTATAAGTGGAGTAAAATTCTTTTTGGCCATGAAGCTAATCTTAAAATATTGGCAAATAGACTTACCAAAAGAAGATCAGGAGAAGTATGGAATAAGAATTGCATAGGGTCTTATCAGCTAACTAGGATGCCATAAGGGCTTTGTAATGCACCAGCTACCTTTTTAAGTGAAATGGATTTCATCTTCTTTGACTTAAAGTTATTTTACATTTTTAGTATTTGGACAATATATAAAATTTCAGTCAGAAGTTCAAAGATCTCTTGAGCTAAAGGAAGAGTTTAACTATTGTTGATAGATAAACTGAAGATCAAGCTAAGGAAAGGCCATTTTTCAAAGAATAATCTTGGATATCTGAGTTTGTGATAAACTATGTTGAATTACAACAATAACAGCAGAAAAAATTGGCTTCAAATGTACGTCTATCATAAAGAGTATTTGAGATATCCAAGTTTTTTTGGAGATTGTTGGCTATTATCAACTGAATAATCAAAGACTTTGCCAGAACTGATGAGCCCTATTCCACTTGTTGTAGGATAAAAGGAATTTTTAAATATGAAAAGACTAAAAAATTGTTAATAAGCTCCAAAAATACCTAGTGTCCATAACCATAATATAGTAACCAGATTTTAATCAATCTTTGATAATTCAGTCATATGCTTCACCAATGGTGATCAGCGCCATTCTAAGACAAGTTGATGATTCCAGGAATCAGCTTGTCAGCCCTTGCTCGCCCAACTTGCTTAGCTGACTTGCTTAAGAGGGTTTTTGTTCCACAGAGATTAGACACAAGGTGACCTTTATTAAGGCGTATGATCATCCTCATTAAAAAGTCTTTTTCAGATATTACCTGATGTAGAATCAATATCTCTTTGAAGGTATTCATCGCCCTACTGGCAGGGCTCTTGTAACTCTTTAAACATATCTTTTATACTTTATCCTAACACAAGACTTAATGCAAACCTTAATCAACATCTTCCTTGGTATTCTCACAACCCAAAGTGTTCTCCTAAACAAGTGCCATCTTTAAATACCATACTATTTACTGGAGATCTCTTCATTCAAAACAATATAGGTGGGAAACAAGTTTAAACTTAAGATTCTGTAGCCAAAAATTTTTATTAGAAGAAATTATAGTATTCACTATAAAGCTTTTCTCTCCATTGCAATCACTTTTGCAACCCATTCAATTCAAGTCTGAATCTAGTTTGATAAATCTCATAGAGGAGATTAGTCTGCGCCCATGTCAGGAAGCAGTTGGGCAAGTAAGGTAAGAGGAGCAGGTGGGAGGCCCACGGCTTCAAATGTTTGAAAATGCCCCGGAGAAACTGGTGTAATAGAAAAAAATTTCAAAAAACTGGCAGTCACTATTTCCCCAGAAAATCCTCGCTTGGCAAGCACAATGCAACCAGTACATCAATATGCCGCACTCCCAGCCACTTTTGTCGGTGGAATATGAAGTCTGCATGTTTCTGGACATCCAACAAATGGCTAAATGGGAAAAATTTTGTGGGGATGTGCACACTTTTTCCTGACCGCGGTGTACGTTGCACCTCATTCCATGTCACGCGGTTGGCTGGACCTAGGTTTCAAAAACAAGGAGGCAGCAGACGAGGCTGCTGCAGTGCGCATAGTAATCAACCTCCCTGAAGGGCAACGGGTTGTCAAAAAAAATGCACTAGATGGATAAAATCCAACCAAATTTTCCTCACGTTTGACTTCTTGCCTACTACAGTAAAACGTGACATTTTGGAGCAACACCTGAAAGATGGTCTCACCATCTACAGCGAAATATAATCTTTCAAAATGCAACCCTTTACACTGATGCCACACCTGTGCACTGGCAAAGCCATCACAGTTCTGACCCCAACCAAGGAGATTGCGAAGGACCTAACCCAGATCCCGCACTCCACTTTTATTAACATCAAAGGGCATACCACCCACCCTTTCTGGGTAACTGTGGACAGCGCACCCCCCATCTGCACCCACTGTGACGCGTTCAGCCATAAGGCACACGCATGCCCCACCAAGGAGGGCATCACATTCCAAGAGCACCCCTCAGCGGCCATGGCCAGCAGAGAGGCGCAATATGAACCAACTGTAAGCACCAAAGAGGCTTTCCCGTGGGGAGCACAAGGCTGTAACCTTCTGGTAAAACCTATTTCCCCACAAGAGCGGAAAAAGGCCAAGAAGGCCCACAGGGCCGCGGCCAAGGAAGCAGCCAAAGTCACCACCGCTATCCCACACTCCCAACGCCAGGAGGACATCAAAACCTTCGCAGCGGAAGCAAATTGGGAATCCACCAACCAATCATATTGGGAAGCCCATACTGATTAGGCCTCCCAATCTGAGGATCCGATGGGCAACTTGAATTCTCCCAATCTTTGCAACCAAGCTCCAGTTGAAACTGACTTGGCCTTCAACTTACCTGAAAATTTTTTTGCCCCACTCGATGGTGCACCAAACTCATCTGCACCACAAAAAATTTGTCTGACGTCGGAGAAACAAAAAGCGAAGGCAAAAGCCAATGCAAACCTTTCTGCAAAAATTAACAAAAATACCGATAGTGTTGCTGCAAACACCCACACTGCCATGAAGACCCATGGGGATCTAGAGGAGGTTAGTGGGCCTGGGTGCCCACCCCCTCGCACCTAAGGTGCAATGGGGGAAACCTTCACTTTAGGGACGTTGAATACTGCTGGACTCAAGGCCTCGCCGTCTCAGGCTAGGAAACTGAGTTTTTTACAATAAAATTTACCCGTGGATATCCTGACCATCCAGGAGTCCCACTGTCCATGAGGTTCCGAGGAGGCTTGGAAAACAATGTTCCTCCCATCCCTATCCTTTTGGTCAAAGCACTGTGGGGTGCTAATTCAGAAAAATAAAGTTTTCAAATTTTTATTGTCGGAAATCTTCCTCAATGGCTGAGTCCTCATTGTCACCTTTTTGTGGGCTGACATGGTACATGCTATCATCAACATCTATGCCCCAACCTGTGCATGAGAGCGTCAGGAATTTTTCTTGTTGGTAAAATCCCTTCCATTACCCCCTGATCCCTTCATAGTCAGTGACATGAACTGTTAGCTAAACACTCCAATGGACCGGTGGCCTTCCTCCTCCCACGCCCCCCAGGGCCACGTTGAACTTCACATTCTAAAGGCCACCCTTGGGTCAATGGATGCACTGCCATGGTAAGCCCTGCTGCTCAAGAACATGATGTGCCCCCACGTCCACAACGGCCAATTAAGGTCCATGTCCCGCATTGACCTTATCCTTACGCCAGTGAAATTCCAACCCCACATATCCCACTTTAAAAAAACAAAAATGGAATTCTCTGACCATTGACTGGTCTCGATAACCTACCACCTACCTGTCACAGCTGCTAAGGCCCCACATTGGTGCAAAATCCGCCCCCCCAAGCTCACGTCGCCAGGATTTTCATGTGGGTGGAATCAGCAACTTTGGCAAAAGAGTTTGTTGCACTGTTTTGCATGGGCTGCATTTCCACATGGGCAACTTTTAAAGAAGATACCATCTGCCAATCTCGCCACCTCTTCTCCAGACACTCATGAGCCACGTCGGCTGTCATTTCGCACGCTCTGGCAGAGTTGGCACACCTGAATTCCAACATCCCGGCTACAGGATACAGCTCTGCATGGGGCCAGAAGTGGGTGGAGGCAGCCGCCCACCTCAACGCGCTCAAAAGGCAACACAAACATCGGGTTTGTGTTCAGTACAGGGCCAAATGCATCACAAAAGGCGACAAGTACACCACATATTTTTTTTAAAAATTTTTGCACCATGCCAGAGTGTGGCCTGCATACAGGTGCGAAGATTGGATGATTCCATTGCGGATATGCCAGCCCAAGTGGCAATTGAAACACAAAAGTATTACTCCAAGTTGTACCAATCTGATCAAATTCAGCTGGACAAAGTGGCAGAATTTCTCAACTGAGCCCACATCTGCACCATTTCCTAATACCTGGAAATAATGAATTTGATTACTCCAAACAAATTATGGACAGCCATTTGTGGTGCACCAAATTGAAAATGCCCAGGCTCAGATGGCATTCCATATGAATTCTATAAAAAGTACTTCAAATATATATCCCCACTACTGTTGGCCTCACTCAACCAAAGCCTGTTGGAAACGCGCCTTATACCAGGAGGACAAGAGGCCTTCACTGTCACACTCTTCAAGTAAGGGGACAAGCTAGACTTAACCAAATGGCGCCCCATTTCTTTAACTAACATGGATACAAAAATTTTAACTAAAATCATGGCTAACCATTTGGGGATTGTAGCATCTGCCACCATCTCCCCAGAACAATTCAGTTTCATACCCAGAAGGTCGATTTGGGACAGCGTGCATTTAGTGGCCAACGCGTGCCAGTCCACAGCCTCTGGGGCACTGGCATTCTTGGACCAACAGAAGGCCTATGATAGAGTAAACTGGGAATACCTCAGGGCCTGCCTCCATCAATTCCGCTTACCTCCTCACTTCATCAACTGGGTGATGCTGCTCACAGAATCTGCAACAATGGCAGTACGTGGCCCTGGCTTCCTAACAGAAGTAGTCCGCCCTCAAAGGGGCCTACGACAAGGGGACCCCCTTAGCCCACTTATATACAACTTCAGCCTTGACCCACTACTTCGAAATGTGAATGCCCAACTCACTGGGGTCCATGTACCAGGCCAAGCCCCAGTCAAGATGATGGCGTTTGCAGATGACTGTGTGGTTGGGGTGTCTAATAATAAAGACACGCGCGCTTAAAGCTCTCATCCAGGAGTATTCCCAGGTAAGTAATGCTGCACTGAACGCTTCCAAAACCAAAATCATCCTCCTTGGTCAGTATCAAAACTGCTGGGCCCCTGCAACCAGTGCCCAGCCCGGCCCATCTGCTCACAAACGCGCTCGCCCTCCCAGCTCACTCCACACCGCCCCACTGGTGCTCCCCTTCGTGCCACGCCCTACCATAGGGCCAGTCCGCCATCTGGGCGTGTGGGTGGAGGCAGGCGGATATGCATCAGCAGTAATGGAGAGTCATATTCTAGACAACGTGACAAAGCGCATCGCCTCCCTCATAGCCCACCCTACTTCCCTTACCGGCAGGGTCATTTTGGCCAACTCTATGCTCCTCTCCAAAGTCTGGTTTGGTGCCCACTCCATCCCCTTCTCCCCAAGCTTCTTCAAAGCCTTGCATGCCCTGCTGCAAGGATGGCTATGGTCAGGCCGCCCTCCACCAGTATGGTTAGAAGTCATGTTTGGCCTTCATCAGCACGGTGGCATGGGCCTGCTTGAATTCAGAGCCCATGCGGCCAAGATCTTGGGTACCTGGATTGCGGCTGTCACCAGCCCTACACTCCCCTCCCAACACTGGTCCCGCGTGGCCCGCTCCAACTTCTCCCGCGCCTTGGGCCTCAACAATCCATCGAACCCCCACTCCCTTATAAAATACCTGGCTTCACACCCGTCGGCCACAGGTCCTCACGGTACTAAAACCCACTACAAACGAATCCTACTCTCCATGCGGAGCGCTGAGTGGAGAATTTGTATTAGCGGACATACAACCAGAAGAGGCCGCCCCTCTCCTCAGTTCACACAAGAGGTACAGGGACTACCCATTCAAGGTGGCGTGTTCCCCACACGACCCCATGTCCTATCCAGGGTGGATTACCTGGACATGATGGACATCCCTTACTCCATCGAGACCCAGAAGGCTATTTGGAAATATGCACACCATCCTCTGTTGCAGCCTATAATCTGCTCCCATGTGTGGCGCTGCCTGAGGCGAGTGTACCATACAGCTGAGCGCTCTAACGCTTCACACTCATCCTGCATCGTGTGTGGACAGTATGAAACGCTGTTCCACTGCCTGGAGAAGTGTCCTACCTCTAAAGTGATATGGCGTGAAGTTCAATGTTTACTGGGCCAGAATCAAACACATCCCTTCAGTCTGTCAAGAGATATGTTTGCTTTATCAATGGCCTCCTCCCTTCCACCCTCCCTCCATGCTCTGGTGGTTGCAATCGCCATGTGGACCATCCACACAATTGTCTTGGATGCCATCGCAGGCTCCACCCCCACCTTCCCAGAAGCTGTCCACAGATTCTGGCCTCATTTGGTGGACCACTTCCAAGTGTGGATGTTTGGATACCTCCCACCGCGCCGCTGACAGCTGGTATCCTCCTGGTTCCCAGTTTGGTTCATCAAATCAGACCCCTTCCTCCACACATGTTCAATTGTGGCTACGGCCCCTTCACGCATTCCCTCCCCTTCCCCATAAGTGGCGTTCCCTCTTGCAACAAGAGATAGCATCGCTTCTCTGGGGTGCCTTCCCTGTTACTAGGTGTTTTCTTGGTTTAGTCAATTTCGGAAGTGTCCATCCCATGGTCAGCCTTCCCCGCAATAAATTTAAATTTAAAATTTCAAGTATTTTTTATAACTTTTGCATAAGATCAAGATATGAATAGATGGAAAATAAAAATAATTGATAGTATGGCTTGGCAATATTGTAGGGGCTTCACAAACCCCCTATGAGTATCTTCATGATTTCCATCTTAGTGTAGGCATCAATATTGTTCAATGCTTCAATCTGCGAGCTCAAGCTCATGGTGGAAATCTCTGCATTATGAGTTTGGTGGCCACTTGATCAATGTCCGCTTCTTGGTATGGGGTGGCAATACGTATTATGGTTATTGCTTAATTACTAAAGCTGGTGATATTCTGCTTGGGTTGAGATTCAAATTATGGCACTGCTCTGATGCTACCTTTTCTTCAGGGGTTGATTGTCTCCAAATATTGGTTGGTTACCTTTTTGAGTAAGAAACATTTGGAAGGTTGGTTGCTCCCATTGGGGTAATTTGGTCAGTTAATTTAACATCATTTTTTTATTTAAAACTATTTTTGCACCTTAGAGGTATAAAAGGGTCAATTTTCATATGTTTTCAGCGGCGTTGACTTTGCCATCCTCATATTGGAAACTTTTCTTTATTTGCAGGTTCAAATTAATTCTGGATGATATCATCCAAACTGACTGATAAATTTTTGAGGTCATTGTTGTTTATAAATGGAGGTTCGTCTCACTTATACAATCTTTGATCCTGTATATATAAATCTTGAGGTGTTGTTTTAATGGCAGGGTTTCTTCCAGATCAAAAGGAGTATTCTTCAGCCATTTATAAAAATTTAACACAATGACAGTTGTGGCTGCAGCTGACCCGCTAACGCCCTCCTCCGCCAGCAACTTCATGGGGCAACGGAGCCCCTTGTAAAGGGTATTCCTAACCCAATTTTCCTCATGATTTTGAGGAAGATGTGAAATATGAAATTGAGGAGCTTATTTTTAGTGCAAGCTGTGCTTGCATTGATGCAGCAAAAACTTCTCTTTTCAACCCCAATTATCCTGAAACCCGCCAGTGCATTAAGTCATTTGCTTGTGTGCCAGCTCTCATCATTTTTGCTGAGCATCAAATTACTCAATATGTTAAGGCGATGGACACCGCTGGCCTCATTAATGATGAAAACCCCCACTATACCTCCTTATGCCTCATGTTGCTGATGCTCCCACCTCAATGCTGTCCGCCATGGTCCACTAGCTAAAGTGGGCGCCAGACAAAAGTTTCCATAAAGCCTCCTCGTCATCCAATATGACTTCCTAGGCTGATAACCTAGGGGCTATATTAGGAATTTTTTAATTTATGATAATCGCTTTATTTGGCCCATTTTTGAATAAAGATGCGTGGTGGCTCCCCCTTTTTGGGTTGGCACCACTAGTACTAAAAAAAGAGCATTCTTCAGTATACTCATGGTATATTCCTTGACACCAGGGAAGAGCATCCAGTGGATT
This sequence comes from Massospora cicadina, assembly GCA_022478985.1. NCBI lineage: Eukaryota > Fungi > Entomophthoromycota > Entomophthoromycetes > Entomophthorales > Entomophthoraceae > Massospora > Massospora cicadina. The sequence continues at coordinate 168,720 of JAKSZP010014526.1, forward strand.
ATGAGATTAAAAAATTAGCACTGGCTGAGTAAACACTTCAACTGAGAGCGAATGCCTTGCTGTGATATACACCTACAAACAATTTAGAGTCAATATTAATGGAAAGCTCTTTTTTTAGTACTAGATGGTCCCAACCCAAGGGGGGATTCATCAATGTTTAATGGAAAGCTCTTCAAGGTTGTTACTGACCATCCCTACATGGCTGCATAAACAAAAGAACCAGAGTGAAGATTGGATCAATGGGCTTTATAGTTACAAGATTGTAATATTAAATTATTCACAAGGCGGGAGCAACCTATCAAAATGCTGATGGGTCATCAAGATTACCTACCATTAATGTCATGCATCTGCAAGCATATGAACTCTTCAAATGAATGATCAACGGAAAATAAAATGATAATTCAAGGAGATTAAGAGCTCACAGAAAAAGGCTATGGAGCACACAGAAAAGATTAAATGACAACTGTAAAAATTGTTAAATAGAAACGTTTTTTTTCATAAAACCATCGAAATTTTACAATAGTTCTAGCTGCACACAAGATTGTAGGACATAAAGGCCTTAGAAAATGTTGGACCACATTCTTCAGTATTAATGGTAATTAGTAAACTATGAAATGGAGGAACTTTTCTTCTGTTTTATGGAGTGTCAACTCCATAAGCCCCACAAGAATGTGACAGAATATTGGCTAGTGCGCCTTGGGTTTGCATGGCACACAGTGTTCATTGATTTGATAGAGCCACTGAGTGTTAATACTGGGGTGAGTAAAGTACATAATTGTCATAAATGACAATTTGAAAATATGAGTTGAAACTAAATCCTTGATTCAGATAGATCAACAGATATCATATAATCCATCCTGGACCAATTATTATACTGGCACAAATGTCAGCAAGTGTTACTTAGTGACAATGGAACCAATTTTACCTACTATGTGATACATAATCTAAATGAACTATGGGAATCAGGGAGTTTTATATGTTCCTTATTGACTGGAAACAAAAGGGAATGGTAGAAAGGGTAAAAGTTATACTAGCGAAACGTTAAGGAAATTGGTTGATGAGAAACCATCTTCTTTGGAATTTTACCTAAGCACAATAATCTTTGCATAAAATATCAGTCGTTAGACAGCAACATGTAAAATGCCATTTGTGCTTTTATATGGTTGAAGAGCTACATTGCCACCGATTTTTATACATCATCAAAACCAACCAAAAATAACAGTTTAGAACAATATTTAACCTGATTGACTAACATTATGATCAAATTGCAATCTCGAACATTTTTTAAGACGTTTATGTAAAGAAATTGAGCAAAAAGAATAAGATTATTATAACTAACCAGCTATGAAGGAATACAATGTTGGTGATAGTGTAGCCTATTGTGATACCCATGGACTAAGCTTACAAAACAAATATAAAGTTTATAATCTGTTCCATTTGAAATTATTGCCAAGTTGGCAATGGATGCCTATACAATAAAAATTTCTCCAACGAACATATTGTTTTATTTAACCAAGGTAAGCTGACCAGAGGATGAACATTACTGAAGCTTGAAGAGCAAAAAAATAAATACTCAACAAAAAACATTGAATTAACCGCCCAAAATGAGCGGATGACGCACAAAACGTGAACACAACCAACCAGGTGGGGCAGCGGGACCTCTTATCCCATCATGGCAGAAGGGGAAGGGGATTGAGGGGGCTCATCCTCAGCATTTTCTTTTCCCCAAAGCAGAAATGGTCTTAGGCAGAGAGCAAGGGTGTCAGGGCATCAGCAGGATGCTGAGCAAAGTCTTTAATGATAGGGGTGGAAGGAAGACAGCAGTTGAACATAAGAGAGACAAGCTAATTGGCCAAAGCTGTTTCAGCTTTCATGCATGCGTTGGGAAGATTTTAAAATGTGGTAAAATTGGTGCGAGTAAACTTGGCTTTGGGATTCTTCGCTACCACTGACACATGTTGGATGTCATCATTGGCGGCTTTGTGAGATTTGATCAACATATTATTTTGGAGCGTATTGGAGGTTGAGGGGATAATGGGAAGAGAAATTCCTTCTGTGAGCATTACCACTGATTTGGTGACAGCTTTTCAGAGAGGATGACAATCTGGCTTAGCCATTGCTTCAACAGCCAGTTGATGGTCGCCGCAGAACGTTTTAGAATTTTTTGGGGGAGAATAAATGAGGGAGTAGCATAGCATCATAGTCAGTATATACAAATTCTCGATTTGGAGAGTGGAGCTTCAATAATATTGCTGGTTTCATCAATTTCAGCCAATAAATCTCAAGGATTTTGTTTAAATTGAATTGGGGAATTGGCATATGACTTAGTTTTGGTTGGTTCTTTGGAGGATGCATGGGAGCAAACTGGGGTCCAAGCCAGTTCTTGATTGGAGAAAGCATTTGTGGCACTGGGGTGAGGAGGAGGCTGATTGGTGGCTGTGGGCGCAGCTGCAGCAATAGGCTTTGGGGGAGGGGAAGGTTGGATTGTACCTCATACTGAAACTGGCATGGGGTGGGTGGAAGATTGGAAGCCAGTGGACAAAAAATAAGAACCATTGGAAGCAGCTAAGAAAGTGAACTTACGTTTTAAGTGGTTTAACACAAAACATGACAGACATATCGTCCTTACGCCCTCAACACAGGCCCATAATAGATGGTCAGGGCCATAAGGAATGACAGCGTGAAGGAATTCACAAGGCAATTTTACTAAATTTTGGGCTGATCATGTCATACACTCAAGGCACAGTGTCATGGTTAAATGACATAATAGTAAGCAACAACCCTAAGGATAAGGCTAGGCTGCAGGAGGCCCAAAAGGTGAAACTTCAGGCCCTTCCTAACCTCAATCACGCATTAGACCGAAGCTGGGTACAAGCCAAATATGCCCAGGTTGGTACTAGTGAGGTGCATAATACCCAGCCCCTTGTATCGGCTCAGGCGTTAAAATGGACGAGTTATTCTATTGGCAGAGATGGTTTGATTCAGTTAAAGAAATGGGGATTTGGACCCCATTCCATATTATGAAATTATGCGCTTGGGTAGAGTACAACTTTAATCAATCACTCAAGTGAAGTTAGTATCAGTGTATTCTACTAATTTGGACAGAGATGATTGCCTATTGGTGAAGAGGTGCTTGTGACCGCTTCAGCAGACCCCAAATTACCCTGACAATGTTTAAATTTGATTTTTTATGACCAACATTCCTTGTTGGCCAACTTTTCTTATTAAACTTTCCCATTTTTCCAGTTGTATTAAATGTTATATTGGATGAACCTGTGTGCAGACCTCTTCAAGGAGGTCTCGCGCTATAATAGCCATTCCATTTTACATATGATTAGGTTATCCCCTAGTGCACCATTGGTTCGCCCAGGTTCCCTCCAACCTGGGCCGCTTACCCCTTCTTCCCCTGTGCATGGCACTATGGTTGGTCATTTTTTATAAAAAATGCACTCCTCTACTTAAGTTTTTATTGCTCCAGCACCCTCTGCTGGGCTCTATTACCTTTTGTACTAACGTCTAGTTCCCTAGCATTGGCTTTGTGCATCATTCACTACCACGCTAGGAACATTAGAGTTATAGACACTCTCCTTACACCCAGTGAGGAGGTGTGTGGCCCCATTTGGGACCACAAACTGTAAAATGGGGTTGGAGTTATAGGCTGCCAAACTGTCCATCAGCTCCTGGTGGACCACCGCAGTGGGGAGATAAGTGGGAAAACCAGCAAACTGAACCACCAAAGTGGTATCCGCTGGGAGCTGGGTCTAAATTGTGGGAGAAGGGTACCCTGGAAAACTAGGGACACAGTTGCAGCAGTGGTGGCGTCAGCTTCACAGGTGAGCCCAAGATCAAAATACACCATTTATGGGGCAGAAATCAATAAAACTTGGTGGGAATTATCACCACCTGAGCCATTTTTCTAAAGATTTGGTCTTAGTAAGTGAGAAAATTTCCCATAATTGACCCCAAGGCCAGAATGCAAGTTGCTCCAGGGGAGCATCAGGGGGCAATGAGGCACCACTAGGGTATGAGTAAGGTGGGCTTCAAGATCCTTGGGAGGAAAAAATTGTCCCAGGGGTTTGTTATATTTAGGTGAGCCAGTCCAAGAGCATTTTCCCACTGGACAGAAAATTTTAGGGGGAGTTTCACCGCTGCCCTATACTGGAGCAGCCAGCGGAGAATCTGAGGACATTGGAATGAAACTGTGGTGGGTGATTAAATTTTCTTTTTTCCATACAATTTGCTTGGAAAGTTACGCTGAGCAGAAAGAGAGTTTTTCCAATGGTCATATTGTTAATAGGGGTTATAGTAAATATTTTTAAATATTAGATTTAAAATATATAACTTAAATTAAAAAAGATGAAAATAAAATAAAAGCGAAAAATTATTATCAAAAAGGGAAATTCCACTTGAAAAATAAATAATAGAGGAAATATATAAACTTGCTATTTCTTAACTCTTCTGTGGCCTCATTTTTGGAGTATGTGCTGCCTATAATAACTCTGAGGGGAGTGGATGCACTACTATGGTAGTAAAAATATTAACAAGGATAAAGTGAGTGTGGATCTTTGTTAGGACCATTTTCTGTTGTGATTAGGTCCAATTTCATGACTCACAAAAAAGAGACATCTAATAATTGCACTTGTCAGATATATGATCCTTGACCTTGTGGGAAAACATGCATTTAAGTATTTTCTATTGCCAAATACATCCAAGTTATCTTGGTTTGGCGTTTGTAGATATAAGAACCGTGCTTGCAGGAGATGGCAGCAAAAATGATAAGGAGAGGAAGTTGATGAAACATATTGCCAAGAATATCCTGATAAAAAACAAGAAAAGGGAAAGATCTAAATCAGCTGAAGCAGGAGAATTCTATTGAACCAAAGAATGATGATTTCCATAGACAGATTTTAACTGCGCCAGCTGACTCATGCCATGGAACAAAGCGGCATCTGACTCCAAAACCCCACTTTGCCAGATAATCTGGTCAAGCTGGGGGATGTGTCAGGATGTTTATATGCCCACACTATTCTTCTATGACAGATTACTAATAACTATCTATCTTATCCTATCTATTTAACCAAGGTAAGCTGACCAGGGGACAGACATTACCGAATATATGTGAAACTAAGAGAATAACTAAGAAATAAAAATTGGGCACCCCAGGGTACTCAAGTTACCCCTGTTGCCAGCGGGACTGCCAGGTATGGGGGGGTTGGTGCACTACTCCAAGGGGGTTTCCCCTACTATGGAGCAGGTGTGAAGGAAAGGGTCTGTGTGGAGGAACCAGAGTGGGAACCATGATTCTATGAGCGCTTTTTGTCTTGGTCTCATATATCCATAGAGCCAGGCTTGGTAGTGCTCTAGTAAGTGGACATGGAATTTGTTAATAATCCCATGAATGGTTGGGACCGTGCCCTTGAACGCATCTAATGCAATTGTGTGTATTGTCCACATTGCAATGGGTATTATTAGTGAGCGGAGTGTAGATGGGATTGGTGACTTAATCTGGAGCGCGAAGATACTCTTTAATATCGAGAATTCCTGTTCGTTTTGAATCTTGAGCAGGCGTGCGACTTCCTGCCATATAGCTTTGGTTGGGGGGCATGTTTCTAGGCGGTGATGTAGGGATCCCTCCCCTCCACATACTGCACATGTTTTGTGGAGGGAGTTGGAGCGGTCCGCCATCCTATAGGTCCTTCTCAAACAGTGCCAGGCGTTTGCTCTTATCCTTGGTTGTAGGAGTGGATGGTGTGTCATTTTCCACATTGCTTTCTGTGTGGTTAAACCATAGGGAATGTCCAGCATATCTAGGTATTCTATTCTAGCTATGCTAGGGTTGTTGCGAGCATATCCCTCTGGGGGTGGTTTTCTGGGTTTCTTAATTTGAATTGAGGGCTGGGTCGTCCCCTTCCCTGTATAGTACCCATGTTCTCTATGGTCCATCCCATATGGCGGATAGTTCGGAGGATATGTTTGAAATGAGGGAAGGTTCCATGTGGACCCGTTGCAGTAGGGTGCTTGGCAAGGTATGAAAGTAGTCTGGGTGGACTATGTGGGTTGGTTAATTGGAGCGCCTGTGCAAAGTTAGTCCTTGCTGCTCTGGACCAATGTTGTTGCAAGAGGTCTGGAGCAAGGATTTCCTTTATCCAGGTACCTAGGATGTGATTGGCATGGCTCTCAAAATCTATTAGTCCCATGCCTCCGCTTGTTCGTGGGCCAAATAGTGTTTCCATCCGTATAGGAGGGTGAGAGCCAGGCCACAGCCAGCCCTGGATAAGCGCGCTAATTGAGGTTATAAAGGTAGGTGAGAAGGCTATCGTATGGCCTGGTACCACAGTATTGGGAGGATGAGCGAGTTAGCAACTGTAACTCGTCCTGTTAGTCCTGGGGTTCTTCCCTTGAGGGAGGCGACGCGTTTGGATACCCGTTGTAACAGGTTACTTTCCATTGTCTCATTAGCATATCCCCCTAATTCTAGCCAGATTCCAAGGTGTTGGACAGGAGTGGTGGTGGGAGGTGTTGCAAAGGGTAATATAATTGGGTTTTTTCTTCAAGTGTTGGTGTGAGGTTCTGATGTTGTGGCCCAATTGTTTGTGTATTTGCCCAAGAGGATGATTTCTGTCTTCCTTTTGTTCTGCGATGCATTGCTCACCTTGGAGTATTCCTCTAGAGTGTGTTCCAGCTGTTGGGCATCTTCATTGTTTGCTATACCTGTTACGCAGTCATCTGCAAAGGCCAGTATCTTGACTGTTGGTTATCCTTGTGCGGTTATCCCCATGAGACGTGAGTCAGTTACTCGGAGGAGCGGGTCAAAGCTGAAATTGTATAGCAGTGGGCTGAGGGGATCCCCTTGTTTGAGCCCTCTGTGTGGTTTAATCTTGTTTGTTAGTAATCCAGGGCCGCATACAGCCATGGTTGCAGATTCTGTTAGGAGCATCGCCCATTTTATGAATCTTGGTGGGAGCTTGAAGGCATGTAGATATTCTTTTAGGTATGGCCAGCTAACACGGTCATACGCCTTTTCCTGATTCAAGAAGACCAGGGCACCAGTTGCTTTGGATTGGAAATATTTGCAACAGGGTGAATGTTGTTCCATATTGAACGCCCTGGTATAAACCCAAACTGGTTGGGTGATAGGACGTCAGATGCAATTGCGCCTAATCTAGCTGCTAGATTTTTGTTAGAATTTTTTGTGTCAGTGTTGGAGAGAGCAATTGGGCGCCAGTTGGCCAGGTCCAACTTGTCACCCTTTTTATACAAGGTTGTAACGTAGGATTCATGGCCTCCTGGTAATAGGCCTGTTTCCAACAAACTCTGGTTCATTGACGCCAATAGGAGGGGGGCGATTTGTTGAAAATATATTTTGTAAAATTCGTAGGGTATCCCATCAGGCCCTGGGCAATTACTATGTGGTGCACCGCGAATTGTCTCTCAAAGCTCCTCCCATGTAATAAGGGATAGCATATTGTAATTTGGTGGTGTACTTTGTATTTTGGCAGTTTGAGTAAATTCTTCAATTTTTTGTGGATATGTTGGCATATCACGATATAATTTGATGTAATAGCAGTGTACTTCCGCCTTGACCTCCTCAGGGTCAGTTGCTACGGTGCCGTTGGTCTTGCGGATCTGTGTGCATGTGGGCTGGTTTCTGCGGGAGTGGAATTGGTGGAAAAAGTATGTTGAACAGGTTTCGCCTTAATTTATGAACTTACCTTTCTTCAATAAATTGATTCTGTGTTGGTGTTCAAAGATGAGATTGTTGAGTCGGGATGAAATTTCTGCCCATTTGCATCCCCAGTTAGGGCTATAGCCAGATCTCAGAGTATTTATTTCCAGGTGATCTAGTTCTGCCAAGGTATGCTTGATTGTGGCCGTGTCCGCGGTGTACTTGCGTGATGCAATATGTCAGGTTTTGTTAAATAAATTCTTTTTGAAAATTTCCCATGTTCCAATGGGATCCAAAGTGAATGGGGCTATGAATTCTGGGTTTGTAGCCTTGTTTTTGACCCAGTCGGATATCTCAGGCAATTTTATATTTTCTGGGTGAAGCTTTCTCCAAGGTGAAACCTGTGTGTGGGATTGGGTCGGTGCTAACTGCACCATAACTAATCAGTGGTCAAAAAAATTGATCTTTTTTGTTGTAAATTTGGAGATTTTTGAATGGTGGGATTGTGGGATGAGGACGTGGTCAATGCGACTCATTGATATGAGCGCTCCCTTGCATATGTTGGGTCTTGTCATATGGGAAAGGATTGGTGAATTGGGAGGAAGAGTATCCTGTAAGCCAAGAGATGCCTTCATTGTGCGATATTCAATGTGTCCAGGTGGATATCCCCTGGGATTAGGCCATCAATCTGTATTGGGGTTATCCCAGCAGTTGAAATCGCCTAACATGATGATATCTGGTGGGAGGGTGAGGGTAGAAATTTTTTCAAATTTTTTTTTCTCTTGGTTGCAGTGCACAGTGCGTAGATACATGTTAACGAAATATTTCATCTTGGCATGTGATTGTTGCTACCAGGACTTGACCGTGTAAGTGTGATGATGAATTTGTAATTTTAAATTTTTTGTTGTTTTGGACTATCACCCCACAGTGAGATGTCCATACTGATTGTGATGGTGCGACCCTGGTTGACCAGAATTCTTCTTCCCCTTGTAGGCAGTGGAGTTCTTGGATGGCCAAAATGTCTACAAGAGGTTTTTTCAGGAATGCCAGCTTTTTGGCTTGGGACGTATGAGCCCTGGCTCCCCCAATATTTAACGTCCCTATTGACACTGAGGTGCCTGTGGCGCCTCAGGAGCGGTTGGGAGGACCCTCTGGTCCTATCCCACCGCGGCTCATTTTGGCCATGCTCCACATCTGTACTCCAACTCTTTCACTGCCATTGTTGGTTCCCTTGTTCCGACCCAATGATTCAAGGGAATTGCGGTTTTTTGCATTTGCATCAACTTTTCCTGCACAGGTCTCATGTTGATTCGATGCGGGTTGTTGATTGGATTTATATTTTTGAGGTTCAACTTTGTTGCATTGTGCACCACATTTTCACCCAAATTGTGGTTGCATTGTTCCTCAGTATGTGCATGACTGATGACGCTTTGTGGCTCAGTCTGGTTACTGTGAAAATTTTCGACCTGGGCATATTGTTCTGATTGGTTGGTTTGGTGAATATCTGAAATATCCTCCTGAATTTGTCCGTGGATAATGGTGGATTCCGCGTGTGCCACCGCTTCAGCTGCTGCTCTCTTGCGGGCTTTTTGTGCTGCTTTACGCTGTTTACTTGTAACTGGGTCCATGATGGAGTATAGTCCATCTTCACCCCAGCGGAATGGGTGGTGGCCATCGGTCATTTTGGCGAAGTTTTCATTATTTTCGTCCATAGATTCTTCACAAAAATCATTTTCCATTAAGCCCTTTTTACAGGGCATGCATGTTCCTTGTGGCCCAGTGAGCCACAGTGGTTGCAAATGGGTGGTGCACGTTCTGGTGTAACTCAAAATGCAGCTGACTGGCCCCATCTGCAAAGTGAAATTCTTCTGCGCGGGGAATTCTGGATAAATCTTCTTCCACTTCTGGGAAGGGGTGATTACAGCAATAGCTTTGCCCATGCACAGGTTGGGCATTAAGCGAAATCGCTGTAATTCAAGTTGTTGGATTTCTTCATAGGCCACAAGACCTTTGCGAGGCTCCTCCTCAATTACCTTATGAGTAAGGTTGGTGGGGAGCGAGTCAAAGGAGATGAACAAAGTTTTTGCTTTGTTCCATCTGGTGTGCGCGGTGCGCACATTTTTTTTCCCTCAGGGAGGGCAATTTCATGCAGATTTTTGCTGCGGCATCAGCTTCATCAGCTGTTTCAAAACCAATATCGATCCAGCTGCATCCCATGTTGTTGGTGGCTATGTACACCGCGTGAGGGAAAAGTGAGGGCTGTGCCTCACATGTTTTCTCCCACAGGGTTGGTGACTCATCCCCAAGGAAGAGTCTGATCCCGTGTTCCACCTTTGAAAAAGGTTAGTTGAATTGAATGTACATGTATTGCACATGCTTTACAGTAAATACCATAGATCCAGATGGTGTCTGAGTTTGCGATTTCTTTGCAGATTGGGTTCCTGGTCCCCCTCCAGGGCGTTTCTTGCCCTTAGTTGCACCGTTAAGTGCACCGCTTGCTGCGACGCTCGCCCATGTTGTATTATTTTTGTTATTAAAGTCGCCCAGCTTTTCTGTGTGTGATTATCCAAATTTACTGTTTGAATCGAATTTTAGTAACTAAAGTGATTGTTACAAGAAAGAAAAGCTTATCTATCTTATCCTATGTTTGTTATTTTCTATTAATCAATCTAAGAGTATGTTGTAGTTATTGATATTAGTAATTAATCATAGGGGATGTTGTAATATGAGACATTAATTTAGTTTATTTTTGAAAATCAATTCTAAACTTAACTAAGGGCTCATCAGGGATTATCAACAAAAATTTCTAAGGAGTTCAATTGTTGTTTTAATAAACATCAATTCACTTTCTTATGAAGATCTATTGAGATTTTAACAATCAATAAAGAGGTTTTGGAATCACTAAAGCGTTAACAACGCTTTTTTTAAGTACTAGATGGTCCCAATTTAACAACACTTTTCTTGGCGATAACTTGCAGTGTAGCCTGGGTGATGCAGCCTGCTGCAAATGAGTAAATTTTCACGTTACCTAAACAGGCTGTTAGAATATTAAAGGTCAATTTTCTGGTGCTGGAAAAAAGCATTGGGACACGCTATCTTGAATCCACACCATGTAGGGTCCTAATCTAGTTGTTGGTGGATAGTAACTAGGTGGATGAAGTAATCATAATTGGATGCGATTCTTTAGGGCTAAGTTCTCTGGAGAAGGATGTCTTTTTCATTGGGTGCCAATCAAAGGGTTGAGCAATGAACTGTCTTATTAAGACAACTTAATTTTATTTCTCAAAGACAAAAATTCCATATATAAGAATTACTTTTAGATCAATATTCTCTTGTGTGAGAGTTAGAAGAAGTGTTTCACTTCGCTGTTTTTGCTCTCAAGTTACCTAAAGTATGGTCTCCATCACCTGTCTGTAAGAGGATATATTAGTGGGTTTGAAACCACTCGTAAAGAAGAACTCAACTGTTAGGATGTCTTAATAAAACTAGCAAAATTTTTAATCCTGTTAAATCTGTTGCAGAACCTGTGCAGTAAACCTAAAAAGTTCACAGGTGCTTGAAGCCACCCTTTGACCCCATCACACCTGGGTCAAAGTCAAAGAGATTCTTATTGTAAGTTTGGAAGCTCACAGGATGTTTAAAGTATGAAGAAAGAGATCCTCACTATGAAAAAAGGGAATATGAGCTTATTGTGGACCAGGCAAGCTGCTTATTACCTTGAGGCCCAACAGCTTTGGATGACTAGAGCCTTGGATATAGTCACCGCAAAGGCCATCTTATTTAGTTTACTTAAATCACACATTCAAAACTTAATTCATATTACCTTGGCTGTGAAACCCGCCAATTCACTGAAGTCCAGTAAGAAGGCTTTAATCGATGTCAAAGCTGCTTATAAAACAGAATTAAGACACACAAACGATCAGCAACGCTGACCAGATAAAAAGGATGTCTACTATTATAGTTAAAGATTGCTAAAATATACTGTTCATACAAGCTGGGAATGCTAGTGCCCAATGAGTGACCCAGAATGCCAAGGGCTATCTGACCTAGAGACTTATTAGTGGGAAGTTCTAGAGTAAGATGGTGAGTAAATCAGTTTAACATATGAAGCCCCATAACAAGCCAGAAGGCTGATATGGGGCAACCTCAGGTCTTACTGGGGTAACCCCATGAGAGGGAGAGGCTGGGAGGTTTAAAACCTCTCCATAAAAAGCGGCTATTGGTTATTATAAACCAAATCAATAAATTCAAAACATTTATCAGAATTATCATACCTAATTGGTGACAATCAATAGAATATATTGAAACAAAAGGTGGGCATGACATGTGTAATGGATTGGATAGTGAGATTAATGACATATGTTCTAAATAATTTATTACAGTGCGGAATGCTGATGGATTAATGGATTGTAATTCCCACTCCATGCATGTTAATGACACTTTGCAGATGGCAGCATGTATTCTAAAAAGATGTTGTAAAACAAAAATAAGATGTGGAGGATAAACTCCACACAAGCTAAATTATATGTAGGATTAATTTACTAAAAGGGAACTCAATATAAAGAACAAATTGACAGCCTACCCTAAGAAGAGCAGTTGTCTTTATAGTAGAAGTGAGGAAGAATTTAAAGGAAACTTAGGAGCAAACCTTCACCTTAAACTCATCTGAATTATAACTGAATGGGTTGGAAAAAGTTCTCTAATTTGGAGAGAGGCTTCAATAGGTTCAGATTACATCATAAAAATTTGATATCGTGAGCTTTAGAGCAAAGGTAATTTGAGGATGCTACTGCTCTTGGATAGATCTATCATGTTCAGTTAACTGTTGCTGCCAGTTTTGTAAAAAATTTGGTCCATAGAGGAAATTGATCAAACAAACATTTGGGATAGATTGATTGATCAGCTAGTTTGATCTGAGAGTTGTACTAAAAACAAGATATGACTTTTTGGAGTACTAGGGCTTATATGGGGTTCTGGATGGGGTTGTGCCATCTATTGAATATAAGAAGTGAATAGGCCCTAGTTAGGATGATCCTTAGAGTCCTTTTGGAAGCCTCTAGACTGATCAGCCTCACTGCAAACCCTTTAATAATTTTCAACAAAATAGAAGAAGAATAGGAGGCAGGGACGTAAGACCCTCGGGGGCCAGGGCAGTATTCATCGCTCATCTACCATGTGAGCTAGGTCACTAATCTGGGAGTGAGGTTTTACTGGAGGCTTGTGGCCTTTCATACGCCTATGAGAAGAATTGTTCATGAGGTATATGAAGGGCAAGTCATCTTACTTAAATTATCCTTTCCCTTGAGAACAAAATTCCTCAAATTAGTATATGGGAAAGGGCATATTTTTGTGCCTCTTGAAGAGCTTGATGGAAAGAAGGTTCAATATATTATGAGGAAGGCGAGGTTCATCAGAATGGTATTTGTGAAAGGCTTCCACAAGTTCCATTTAGCTAAAAAACTTCAAAGATCATTCAGTTAATTTTCTGAGAAAGGATAGCCCTTTATTTTTAGCTTTTCACAAAAAAGCTGATTGTAAGAAAATGGGTGCCAGAGATATAGGAATGGGAGCTGTGAATGATATATGGGATAACTTAATTCTTTGTAATGGCTTGATAGAGGCGATGGTTTAGTACTTTCGCTTATTTAGGGTCTGGTATATACAAAATCCTGGGCTACAAAACTGATTATTATAACTATATGAAGCAAAGCAGTATAAATTTTGTTAATGAATTAAACAATAATATATTGTTAAAAGCCTCAAATAACTATGGGATGTGTAGGTGCCTTGTGACGGATGGGGTGCTTAAGTCCCCTTTGTTAAGGATCTTTGCTTCTCATCCAGTATAAAGAATTGAGCTGCAGTCTTTTTTTAATTAGCTTTAGGATTGTTGACCTCTCATTGTGCAAGGGCATCCAGATAGCAAATACTGGCAACGATATGGAGTCTCATCTCATGACAATTCCTAAATCTCTTATTAATTCTTACCCAGTTAGAGGCAATGTATATTTAACAATAATACATTCAATTATAAAAGTTCATCCCCATCAGAGGACAATCAAACATCTTATTAGTCCTATCCTGAGATAATTTGAACTGTTCTGGAATACAAACGCTGAATCAACCCCTAAATTCCTGGAAGAGGGAAAATAGGGCGCAGGAACCTAGCATGTACGTGGTGACTACCATACCTTGAACAACACCAGTGATGGGGTATTAAGAGCTACCTATATAGTTTATGTGATAGGGGCCTGACCTGAAAGTAAGTACAAATTTAAGCGACTACCAAAGCGTTGATGATAGAATAATATGAGGTCCTCAATGTTGAGTAAGGGGAGAGCGGGATGTTTAGGCATTCAATTAGTTAAGTCCTTGGTAATGGTAGTAACTATCCCTTAAGTGGCTAGCGCCTGTAGCCTAACTAACTCATCATCTATTCCTCTCATCATTAATTTAGCAGTACAGTGAGAGGCAGATTCTAGTAAATGGTGGACAAAGCTAGACAGTTGATGCTACTACCATAAATTGCCTGTAGTGAACATTTTTATCACTTTAAGGTAGCTGATCTAATAGGCTAGTAAAGCAAATGGCAGGTAGTGTGCATGGAGCGCGTTGATGATAATAAGACCAGCCTGGAACTCTGGGTGATTGAACACACAGAGCACCAGCCAGAATACCTCAATTACAACCATCCAAAATTAAGGATGAAAAAGGCAGAATGCAGCTGAGAGACCTAGCCAGGGATTTCCAGAATTGGAAATCATCGCCACTAAAAGTCTAGCAGAACTCTAAAACTAACAAATAATATGGATGTTATTTAAGATTTCTTATTAAAAACAAAAATGGAAGAAGGGGGAAAATGGAGTGATAGAGGAACTAATTAGGGTCTGTTGCCTTAAAAGCTTACAAAACAAATCAGGGAACTGAACAATCTCAATAACCATCGGGAATAACTCTGCAATTTGATTATGGTGGATTGACACACTGAAATTTTTATGACGTCAAAAACTAACCCCAGACTGGCCATATAACTTGCGCTCAAATTTTGCCACTAGCTTTTTCACCTGATGCAACTTTGCTTGGTGGATTGACATCACTTTGTCTGGTAGGCGACTGGATGCGCCCATGGCCAGGCCACTTAGGTCTGGCCCTAATGAGCTGGGAAGGGGTTTATTTAAACTATACCTATCAGGGATAGGCTCACAATTAATGGTGACAAAGGGGCATGGCGGTTTTAAATTCCCTCGCCCAAAACCAATTTACTTGGTTTTTTTGAAAAATTACTATTTAGTTATATTGGCAGTACTCAAACCTCCGTGAATAGCATTTTGTGGGAAAATCTATGGAAACTCTTTTCTGGTAGTGGCCACTGGGCACTGCCACTCCCTACACACCCTTGATTTTCCACATCATCTCATGGGCGGTTGGCATGGAGGAAAACAACGTGATCTTCAAGTGATATTCCTTCACCCACCCCTCAACTACATTATGGGCTAAATCGCCCAGGGTGATGAGAGGGACAACCGCTGACTTTTTCCCCTTCTTAGTACGAAATGGGAATATCACCTTGTCACGCCACAGGGTTGCTCTCCAAGACTTATATTACCATTCCATTTTGAGTTGGAGGAGCACCCCCACCAGAAATCTGGGAAAACATAACGTTTTTGTGTGTTTTTGAGAGCTTGATTTACAGGATGGAGGCAACCTTATGGGGAGGGGAGCGTCCAGGTGTGCAATGTGGAAGGCACCCACCAACTTGCAGAATTTTGAACTAATTTTGGCACTGTCCCAGCTTTTTTTCACATGAGGAATATATTTTCCACGCCACCAAGTACTGAATTGAATGACTTACGCGACAGGATGCCCTAATAGCTTCCACCCCACATCTGCCAAATCTTCATTCACTATTGACTCATGATCCATAGGTAAAGTGACTTTAAATGGCAACAACTGGGAGCATTTAAAGATGGTGTGCTGTTTCCAATGCGTGTGGAAGCGCCAAATGAAAGCCATTGTTGCTTAAATTTTCCTCAATTATGGGAGGGTCTGAATGTTTTCTTTCAAACTTCTGTGAGAGCACCTTAATATGAAAATGGAACGTATCAAGCATAACCGATGACCCACTGTAATCTCATGGATGGGAAGACGTTTCAATCCATGGACCACTTGTAATCACTAATGACTTTAATTAGATGCTCTTAGACACGGGATTGAGTGCTATGAATTTATTGCACATGATCTTCTGCATCAGGAACCTCAGGGCAAAGGCACAACTCAGTGTATAATGAAGGGATTATATGCTAATTTGGCCTTGTAAAGTGAAAACCCAATAGATGCGTAAGAGCCATTATTATATGCAAATTATGCCAACAGAATGTTATCCGCCCAGGTATTCTGCATGGCAGTAGCTTAACTTCAGAGATAATGCTTGGAGATCTGGTTGACCTGCTCTGTTTCCCATCAGACTGTGGATGTTATATGTGGAATGGCGCAGCTTAGTTTTCAAGATAGCCAGAAGGGCTATCACAAAGCGCACCATAAACTGCGGCATCAGTCATTTACAATTTCTTGTGGCAACCCAAACATTATAATACATGCTACACGAAGAGCTGGGCGATTTCCTTGGAGGTAATAGAAAATGAGGAGGGAATATACAAGGAAAACTTGACAAGAAGTCTACAATTATCATAATCACATTAAACCTATTAAATCTGGGAAGCCTAACAATAGAGTCTACAGATCCCGAGGTCCACAGACCTCAGTCTGCTGCAAGGGATGGAGAAGACCGTTATGATCTGAGTGATCGGATTCCACCCACACGCATATTTTGAAACTAGCAATTCATGCTGGGATTCCTTGGAAATCCTCAGCCAGTTTTACGTCCACTATATTAACTCAAGGAAACTTTATTGCCCAGATGACTCACAACCAGAGGGTCATGATGAGCCTGAATCACCTTGTCGTTATGTTGGTGCAAAATCAAACTCAGTATTTAAACAAAATTAGTTCCCTCCACTAATGAATACTGAGAATGTTGATGCTTGGAAGCCCCAGATGGGTAATTTTTTTAACATCTCCACGCAAGCCGTTTGACCAACTAATACCCAAGAGACTAATAAAACCTCTAGAATACACTCTGCCACTGAAACTGGGGGAGGAGCAATGTTTAGACTTTGGGATGGAAAATTACTGTGGCGAGCTCCTATCCTTCCTCCTCTATTGAGCCCAACAATGGGTTTTAGCTCAATTTTGAGGAGGACATGTAAGGAACCCTTAAAAATTAGTATCAAAAATTAAAACTGCAGTGAACGCAATAAATCTGGGCCTGTCATTGGGCCAGCTTCTACGGTTTTCAGAAATACATGACGGCCTTAAGATTCAACTGCATGGTCATTTCATTTAAATACCTTGTCAGAGGTACCACAAATGTGTAAGTGATCACGCCATGGCAGCCAACTACTTTCTGTAAATGGCTCAGGACTATTTGGATGAAGCGAATCTTTGGGTAAAATAGGCAACTATATGCTACAAATCCTGCTCTTGAAACAACACTTCCTCCATGGCTGCCAACATTGCATCACATGTTATAATGAAAGCTGGGTGGGTCAACTTGTTTGAGAATGGGGATGCCATAAAAACATCCTTGATGGCGTCAAACACCCATTGGCATTCTTCCATTCATTGGAATGAAACATTTTTCCTTGTTAAAGGATGCAGTGGCGCGGCCAGACGCAAGAGTGCAGGAGAGATTTTTTAAATTAAGATGGTGCCCAAGAAGCCTACAACAGCTTTTGGGTGAAAGGGTGGGCCACGTGAGGATGTCCTCAAGCTTGCTGGGAGGGATCATGTAACCATCCTTCAGGACCAAGTTACTGAGGAAGGTAACCTCATCCCTGAAAAACTTCACTTAGAGGTTTTACATAGTGGTCATCCTTGTGCAGTACAGCCAACGCCGCCTCCTGGTCTTTCTTGTACCGCTTATGAGTGGAAGAAGGCATGAGGATATCGTTGATGTACTCCACTGCACAGGTAAAATTAAGGTCGGTGAGAATGTCATCAATCATCTTATGGAATGTAGCTGAGGCTTTTTCAAGCTGAAAGGTATCACGCGATACTGAAAGATCCCTATCCTGATTTGAACCGCTGTAAGCCACTCATGACCTTCTGACACCTGAATCTTGTAGAACGCATTACAAGATCAAGCTTTAAATAAACCAGGATTTTTCAATTGCCTGGCTAATCATCTGCTCATGGGAAAATAAGGATCTTTCTTTAGTACTAGATGGTCCCAACTATAAGGATCTTTAACAGTAATGTTATTTAGATGCCCATAGTCCATGCAGGGGCGCAATACCCCTTAAGACTTCAGGGCGAAAAATGTGGGAGATGTGATAGGTAAGGTTCATTTATACACCCAGCCTATCGCGAGCATGTCATCCAACCACACTTTTAGGTTCTTGTCTTCCCACTATGTATAAGGATACAGGTGACAGTTGATTTTAAAAGCTTTTACAGTTAGCTGGAAGGCCAGATTATACTCTGAGTGGGAAGGAAGAAGGTTGGACTTCTCCATTTCAAGAATGTTCTGTACTAGTCAGAGCTAGAAGGATAGTATATTGGCAACGCCAAAGAGGAAGGAGTTTGACACAATCAATCCACCGTTCCCAAAGGAGAAAAGGAACCATGTGGAATTTCATCCGCCAAGTGGGGATTCTCAAATGAAAAAAGGTTGGTCTCCAGGTCAATAAAAACCAGTTGCCGCCACCACTAACGAAACCACACGATAATGGAAAATAAATCGGGCACTTTGGTGAATCAAAAACAGAAGCCAAAACTATTTACTAAGAATGGTACTGGACGTCTCACCGGATAAAAGATCATTAAGGCTAACAATGTACTTAAAACCGAGGATTCTACATCCAGATCGATATGAAACTCCTGAGTGACTTGAAAATTCAGAAAATTCACTGCGGCTCCCATGTCTAAGAGATCCTCAATAGAGATCTTGTGAGCACCCCACTGGATCTTGACCAGTAACATAAAGTAAGCATATATTTCTTTAGATAAGATGTGAGATGCACTTGGGATGGAAGGGATATTCACCAAACTTCCCCAGGTCATACTCAGGAGAAGTGGTCTTGTTTTCCACCATCTTAACATATCCTAACTCTGCTGCTTCCACCATTGTATTCATGTACAACTGCACCCTATAGCAGTTGCATCAACTGCGAGAATACAAGCATCAGAACTCACAACTTTAGGATGATAGATAGATCAGTGACCACAGGAACAAACAATACACCCACGCTTGCAGCTCATTCCTGCCTGACCACTTGAGGGAAAGGGGAAAGCCTAGGTACTCCTCTAACTGACCTGGGGTAGACCCTACTTGTGTTTGAGCCAGGAATTATGTTCTAACCCAAGCATAAAACTACATTACCATGAATGAGCCAGCCTCTCTGTAGACACCACCATAGATGACAGTCAAAAATTTCATTTAAATAATGAAACCTACATAGTACTTCACCCATAGGGCAGGATAATAATGGATGAGAAATTTTGGTCACTCCATTATGTCATGGAGCGTTCTAACAATAATAAGACCAGCCTGGAACTCAGGTGATTGAACTCCCTGAACCACATCCAGTATACCTCAGGTACATTCATCCTAATTATTGGATGGAAAAGGCATAAGGCGCCACAAGGGCTATCCAGGGATTTACAGAATTATAAATCATCGCCACTAAAAATCTAGTGTAACTCTCAACCTTACAAATAAATTTGGATGTTTTTAGGAAGTTTTATTTAAACTAAAAATGGCATAAAGGGGGAAAATGGATTGGCAGCAGAAATTATCGGGGTCTGCTTCTTTATAAGCTCACAAAACAATTAGGAAACTGGACAATTTCAAAAACCATTAAAAAGACTATGCAAATCAATTACGTCAGATTGACAGCCTGAAAATTTTACAGTGCTAGATTGATCTTAGCCTGGCCAGCTGACTCACGCTCAAATTTTGCCATTAAACTTTCTCTTCTGATGCAATTTCACTTGGCGGCTTAGCATTTCTTCATCAGGTGTAAAACTGGGTGCGCCTATGGTCAGGCCACATATTGCTGGCCCTATTGAGTTGGGAAGGGGTTTATTTTTTTATTCAAGGTGTGCCAACCTTATGACAAATATACTGCATTAATAGAATGGTTTGAGAGTAGGGAACAAAAATATAGGATTGGAGGACAAAGCCCAAGTACTGGGGGTAAAACCTTCAGGTGCGTGTTCTGATAAGCCAGGATTACATGATCTAACTTCAATAGTTCGCTTGGTCTGACTGAGGCATGGTGCGCGAATCCGCATGTATTGCTATCCTTTTGACACAGAAATAAAATTTCTGCAACAACAGGATTGGAACCCGCATCATGAGTGGTGATAGTGGGACGCCCATCCCAACTATGCCACACCCCCTGGGAAGGGGTTTATTACACCCGTACTTATTAGGGACATGCTCATAATTAATTGTGACGAAGGGGAACAGTGGTTGAAAGAAACCAAACTTGTAACAATTTATTTGATTTATTTTTGGTGGATTCCAATTTAATTATATCAAAGGAACTCAATATGCCAGAGACAAACTTTTGAGGAGAAGAATCTCTGGCAACCCTCTTCTGGTGTTGGCCCTTAGCCACTGACACACCCACAAGCACTTGATTTTCCACATCAGCTCATGGGTGGATGGCATGGAGGAAAACGACGTGATCTACAAGGGAAATGTCATCACCCACCTCACATCTACCACATGGACTAAATCACCCAGGATGGTGAGAGGGACAGCTGTCATCTTTTTTCAATTCTTGGTACAAAAATGAGAAATAATTCCAGACAAGCTGCAGGGTTACTCCCAAAACTTATATAGTGATTCCATTGTATGGGGTCTGTGGCAGCCATTTTATAGATTATAGAGACTAGGGTGCCATTCGCTCACTCAACTGTACCATTTATCAAAGGGTTATAGGGTACAGTAAGTTTTTGTTTAGTATCAGATAGGCATGTCAATCCATGTTCAATTTAGGAATTGACTTTAACCCGTTTCTCAATAGCAATACTCTGTGGCACCCATTTTGAATGAAAACAGAGCAAATCAAGAATAAGGAGATAACCTTAAAAGTGGATGAAGGTACTGAGATGGCCTCAACCCACTTTGTGATATGAAAAATGGATTTGATGATGTAGCTAAGGCCATGTGGAACCATGCGTAAGGGCCCTACGACATCCATGCTAACAATGCTAAACGGCGTGGATGTGGCGTCAACTAAATGCTGGAAGTGAGGGGTTGGCTGATCTAAGGATATGAACATCAAGAAAGCATCTAAAATCTCCTAAATACTCTCAATATTTGATCCCAGTAGCATTGCTTTCTTAAGCACTTACATTTTTCTTGTTCGCTTCATGGATTACATAAGCGTGTCCTTCCAGAATAACTTTAGCCCTTGAGGAGGGTTATAGATAGGGAGCTACACCCCATAGACCTTATTATACAACTTGCCATTTTGTACTTGAGTGTTTTAAAACATTGAGTGTAGAACCTTCACTGTTGCTGCGGGTTCCAGTTCCCATTGCTCCAGCCATCAATCATGTCATACAAGAGGTCTTCTTCAGGTAGTATTCAGCAAGGGTCGGCATCCTGGATAGCCCATCTGAGTTTTGATGGGTTATGCCCCCCATTGCACTATCAAAACGTTGTAACTCAGTAGCTGAAGGGCCCACTTGGCCAATTGACTTTAGGGATGCTTCATCTGCTGAAGCCAACTTAAGGAAGTGTTAATGGAGCCAATTACAAAATGGTTCCCATATAATTATGGTCAGAAGTGTTTTACCGTAAGCAATGCTTCTAAAAATTCACGTTCAGTGATTCTGTAGCCCTATTCATCTAATATGTGGGGGTTTCTATAATAAGCTATGGGTCAGTATACTTGGCATTCATCCAGTTAGGATATGATGT
Organism: Massospora cicadina; assembly: GCA_022478985.1. Taxonomy (NCBI): domain Eukaryota; kingdom Fungi; phylum Entomophthoromycota; class Entomophthoromycetes; order Entomophthorales; family Entomophthoraceae; genus Massospora; species Massospora cicadina. Next base: position 190,382 of record JAKSZP010014526.1, read on the forward strand.
CCCCTATGGCGACGTCGCTGGAATCAATAAACAATAAAAAGGGTTGATTGAAGTTTGGGTGAGCTAGAACAGGCTGAGAGTTGAGTGCAGTTCTAAGAAAATGAAAGTCTGGTTCTGTTTAGGGTTTATTTAAAGGGTATGTTCTTGTGTAACAGATACACCAAGGGTTCAGCCATGTCAGAAAACTGGGGCATGAATTTCCTGTAATAAACTACCATGATGAGGAACACTTGATTGTCATAAAGGCTTTGAAGTGGCATCATTTTTTCTATGGTGGCAAACTTTTCTGAAAAAGCTAAACCCCTTGTTAGTAACCTTATGCCCTAGAAACTCCATTTCAGGTTGGAGCAATGATCCTTTGGAGGGTTTGAGATTTAAAGAAGCTCCTTAGAGGAGATTAAAAACCTGATGGAGATGATCTAAGTGGCTGTTGAAGGTCTTGGGGAAGATGGTAATATCTTCAAAGTAGACTAGGACGCAAGACATCCTTATCACCTAAAATCCCATCCATAGCTCGTTAAAAGGTGGCATAGCATTGAAGAGCCCCTGAGGCATTTGAGTTGGTTTAAACAGCCCCTCACTTGTAAATAAGGGCGCACTTGGATTGATACAAAGAGTCAAGATGATCGGCAAGTACCTGATGGTAAGGTCCATTAGAGAAAAGTATTGAGCTCCTGGTAAGAGCCAAAGGGAATCGTCAATTGGAGGTCGGTGGTAGCTATCTTTTTGCATTAATGCGTTGAGCTTACTTTAATCCATGATGATTTGATGGCTCCCATTTTTTATAAGCAGGAGAATAGATGCCCAAGGACCTCAGGAGGGTACCAACAACCCTGAGGTTAAAAGCTCCATAAGTTTGATCATGACATAAGCCACTTCCACCTTGCTCTTTTAATACGGTAGTGAACATATTGGTTTGGCGTCCTCTAATTCTGCATTTTTGTACAACTCCCTTAATCTTGCTAAAGTTGTACGTTGACGTGGAGAAAAGGTCTGATTATTCCTCAAAGAGCTCATAAACTTTCCTCATTTTTTGGGATAGGTTCTTCCCCTATAGAGGTGGTGACTAGATATATGATGAAATGATCTAATAAATCAAAGTCACGAAGGGTTGTGAAAACAAGAAACAACTGATGCCATTAATTGATACTAAACGATGGTAGGTTATTGGCGTATTACTGTAAATGAGTTGGGCTTTTAGGGTCAAGTTAACCAGCAACATAGAAATGGAGACATCATATGTGGGGTCAAGGATGCCCGGGAAGGTCAAGACCTTCTTAAAAGATACAATTTCAGCCTTGAGGATTTTTAGTAGGCTCCTAGGTGGTATGTTCACACGAATCTGGGTGGCCAATATATTCTGCAAATGTGGAAGAATTACCTTGGATTTGGGAAAAACAGACATCCCTTCTGCCCATCCACTACTCTAGGGGGTAGTTTCATCCTTGAGCTTTGGACGTGGCAATCAGGTCAGTCATTACAGTTCCCTGTTTCTAGAAAACATGTCCATACCTTCATGAAATCCTTGCAATCATTGGATGTCTTGAACACAAAGTGTATTCAGGTACTAGCAAGGCTAGAAATCCTTAAGCATAATGGATGATGGATTCATACTCTCAGAGAAATTGTGTGAACAGAATAGGTTTAGATAGGGTTGTCCAGATCTATGGCGCCGCAGTTAATGTTATTACCCAAAATCAGAGGGGGAGCACAGAGTAGGTTTCTATAGAGCGGGTGCATTGAGAGCCAGCAGTACCATACTAGATATAGTGGGTAAGATTGGGCGCAATATTTATTATTTTAATTAATTTAGATGGAATTACGTTTAAATGAGATCTGCTATCTATTAAAGCAAGAAAGGGAATTTTTTGAACCCTAATTGTGACTTAAGTTACCAAACTATTAAAATGGGGTGGAAGGGTGAGAAACATTGCCAACTCTTCAAAAGAATAAGCAGAATCAAGTAGTTTTTATTGGTAATGTTCATCTCATATGTCGGAATTTTATCCAGATGGAATACTCCAATCATTTAACGAAATTTGGGAGGATATGGCCAATCCCAGAATAATGACTCATTTATAGAATTTTGTGGTGTTTAAACCAATTTCTGGTTAGATGCTCCCCAAATTGGATAATTTATATTGGTATTCCACCAAGTTGGGATGCTAGGTGCAAGTGGGGCCAATCAGTGGTCCTAAATTAGTATAAGTATCACTGGTGACTAATAGCTGAGGCTGATCCAATTAGTTAATTTAGTTTACGTCAGCGGAATCTTAGTTTTATGTTGACTGCCAATTGTGGCCAATTGTGGGATTTGTTGGTGGAAAACCAATGTATTTATTATCAATTATTTGGCTATGATTTTGCTGTCCAAATTGGAGAACTGAAGACTTATGCCAAGGATGCTCTAGTTGATTTAATTATTGTATGCTGGTGGAAAGCCAAAGATTCCAAGTCAAGGCAGTTGAGGATACTTCTGGAGTCTCATTTCTATATTTAACTATTGCCTGAATAATGCAAAACCCTGAGTTATTAACTACAATAAATTGAAGCATGTTTCAGCATGAAGCTGAGATATTTCTAGTTTATCAAGCGGCTGAGTATGTTTCTGGCATATATTTACAAAGATGAATTTATATTCTATTTTTATTTATATTATAATCTATATGGCTCACAAGCGAATGAATGCTGAGGATGAGCTGAAATTAATAGTTGGTCATTAGGTTGGACAAGGCGAGAAGGTCAACACCAGGGTGGAGAGTAGCGAAGAGGAAGGCTGAGAGAATGGTTGGCTGGAGAGCCAACTATGAGCCTATAGGTTGGCTGTGGGCGCAGTAGCCCTTTTGTTAATATAAATATCTGGCGCTTCCCTTTTCAAAAACTTCTTTCTTTGCCTAACCTAACTTTTTGATTTAAGTTTATCTTCGTTGTTTGGGGTTAGGCTAGTGGATCCCCAAATGGTGCAGGCGATATGCCAAGGGGTCATCTGGCGCTGCTGGCCCCAAGCCTAAGGCAAAATGGCAAGGGCTTAACAGTCTTCATACTGGTTGGCCTGCCAACCAGCGGAGCCCTTATTGTCAGAAAAAGATTTTCTGACAGTGGTTCTCACTACAAGGTTATCAGATATTTGACCTCTCAGCTACAAAGAAAGAATGTCTTGGTCAAAACCAGCTGAAAATGGGAAATGTTGGCCATTTACGATTTTCTGATGATTTTATGTACCATTTTAATATTAACAAAATAGTTAACCAAAAGACCTAGGTCAAATCTCAGTGGAACCCCGCAAATCAGGGTAGCATGATTTTAATAAAAACTAAGGAAACAACCATTAAGTTGAGCAGTTGGACTTCTCTGACCACACAGCAGACCCTGGGGCGTCCATCAAATGGAACTCCCCCAGCCACAACTAAGTCCCTTCATGCACCTACTCAGGGACCACCCACTTTTATAGGCGTGGTGGAGGTCCCCTGAGGTAAAATAATTTTCCACTAATGGGGATTGGCTGAAGCTATTTAAAGCATTTCTGCATGGGTATGTAATGCCAGCCGTTAATTCCCCATTTGCCATACAACCCAGGAAAAGCAAGTGTTCTAAGCTTTGATAGGCTACTTTATCATATTTCCTAATTTGGAAGGTAACAAGCGCTACCAAACTCACTAGTAAATTCCCTCCAATCTTCAATATTTTAAATAAAGATTGGTTAATTATTAAAGGATCGTTTTTTCTTATCTTACCACTCACTACTATTAAAAACACTTAAAACCCAAGTTTTTATTAATGCTTAATTATTGAAATTTTATAACATTTGTGGGATCCAGTGAAATAACACCTGAGATCACAAACAGGCTGGATTCTCACAAAGGGTTTCTGCTATTCGGTGCCAGAGTAACCACAGGTTGATGAGGAGGTGGTGGGGATGAGCCACCAGTTCAGCTAGGGAGGGTAAGAGCACATTGGTGTGACCTCAACTCTGGAGGTTTGGTTCAGGCGTTGTTGGTGGTGGGGAGGGGCAAGCTCTGAGCGCATGCCCCACATACCAAGGCAGGATATAGGAGGATTACCATCTGGTTAAGTGGGTTGAAATGTCAGAACTTTAACCAGATGGAATCCTCCAACAATTTATCAAGATTTGAGAGAATATGTCAATCCCAGCAGAATGGCTCATTGTCTGAATCTCGTTATGTTTGATACAATTTCTGGTTAATTGCTCCCAAATAAGGTTGAGACAAATTGGTATTCCACCAAGTTGGGAAGTTAAAAATGAGTGGGGCCAGTTGGTGACCCTGAATTAGTATAAGGATCACTGCAACTAATAGCTGAGGATGATCTAATTAGCTATTTTGGTATATGTCAGCGAGGTCCTAGTTTAACACTGACTGTCAATCATGGTCAATTGTGGGATTATCCACCGGAAAGCTGATGTATTTGTTGTCAATTGTTTGACTTTAGTTCGCTGTCCTAAATTGGATTACTAGCAACTTATGCCAAGGATGCTCAAATTGGTTTAATTATAGTATGCTTGTGAAAAGCCAATGATTCCGAGTTTGATGCAGCCAAAGTTGTTTAATAACTCATTTATATAATTAACTATTGCCTGAATAAGGTGAAACCCTGAGTGATTGAATACATTGGTCAAGGTGTGTGTTGGCGTGAATCTGAGATACCCAAGTATAGCAAGCAGCCAAGTATGTTTCTGGCATATATTTACTAAGTCAAATTCAGATTTGATATTTATTTATAAAATAAATTATATAGCTTACCAGGGACTGAATGTTAAGGATGAGCCAAAACTAATTAGTCATCAGGAAGGATGAGGTGAAAGGGTTGATTCCAGGGAAGAGAGTAGCGCATTGGAAGGCTGAGAGAATGGTTGGCTGGAAGAACCAGTGATGAGCAAATAGGTCAGCAGTGGGTTCAGTAGCCCTTTTGTAAATGTAAATACCTGGCGCTTCCCTTTTGATAAACATCTCCCTTATCCTAATCTACCTATTAATTTATGTTTATATTTATTTCTTTGGTTGGAGTTAGGCTAGGGGATTCTCAAATGGCTCAAGTGATATACCAAGGGGTCTTCTGGCGCTGCTGGCCCCAAGCCTAAGGCAAAACAGCAAGGGCTGACCAGTCTTCATACTGGTTGGCCTATCAAATAGCGGAGCCCTATTGTCAGAAAAACGATTTTCTGACATCATGTTTCCAGAGTTCTCCAATAGTAACCTCTTTGTGGCTTTCAATTTAAGTTAGAGGCATGATAGAGGATAGGTCATCATGAAGAGCTTATGCTTTTATGACGACCTCACTTTTCCTGACAGTTTGCGTTTTACCTTCTGCATAATGTTTATATCACCCCTCCTTAGTTTATCGGCGGCCTTTGAGTAAGAACATGTAGTATCCCTAATTTTGTTAGCCTTTAGCGCATGCATTCTAGTCTAGTTAGAGCCTGAACCTTGGAGGGTTACTTGTTCATTATAAATGCAGGAATCTCGTTTAGGCCTCCTTGATGCCATAGATGAAAGTGAAGGTGACTTAATTCCCACCACATGAAGCTGAGCTTCAGCTATGACTCTAGCTCAGAAAAATGGCATTGATAGCGTAATCTAAAGTAGTTTGATTAGTAGTGACTAGAGGCTGTGAACTAGCATAGAAACGTCTTGAAAAGTCAGAGGGGTTTAACTTTTGTTGAGGAAAATGTCCATGAAGGCTTTTTGACTCAAGAGGTTCTTACAAACGAAATTTACTATATGAGAAAAGACTTGAACTGGAATCAAGTCAACCATTCCTGAAGATGAGGAGTCTTAATTTCCTGGGATTTCACACATAGGCGGAACGGATATGCTTGATCTTTTGGCAACTGGAGGCCTTTTCCTATAGCGCTCTTACAAAGTCTTTTATGACGCAATGCTTTCTTGCCTGGAACAATTTGTTCCTTAAAGCTAGGCTTGAAAGCTGATCCAACTAGTGTAGAGAGGGCGTGGATGCTACCTTTATTATATGGCTAGGTTCAGTAGACACTAATTCATCATATATTTGTGTAGCCTTCTATTACATTTTTATTCTTATCTTCTCCAAGAAATCCAGCAATTTATCCCACCATTGATTGAGAGCGCTGGCGTAAGCTTTTGATTAATTTGGGATTTCATATTCAGATCCTCAGGCTCACAGAGAACTGAAGTGATTTTCCAAGCTTGCATCTTTCTGTTTAATCATACCATAAAATCATTGGTAAATTTTATATACTCCCTTACAAAACCCCATTTCAGAGTTTAATTCATCTAGGGTAATGGCAGACTTAATGGGGCTCCCATCAGAGTGAACTCCACACCCTCAAACAATTTTTTTTGTTTCTTTGACTCCTCAAATTTTTTGAACATCTCACTGCATATGGGGCCCTTGGAGCCTTCAGTCTGGAGAAAGTTTAACCTATGGGTGTCAGGCAAACAGCAAGTAGAATTAGACTGGCCTGCCAGCCTGAGTGCCGAAGCACCCAAATGGCAACTCAGAATTCCAGAGGCTCTGCTTCTGTATGACAATTATGGAACTAGGAAGGTGTTCCTTCAATAAATGTGTATGAGCCATAATCGCATATAACACCTAGTAAATTACCAGATTATCACGGCCATAAACCCCAAGGGGTGTTGGAATACCAGTGGGAAAGGCGGTTTGGTTTTCAACATAAAAACTGAATTTGGGGAAAGGATTTTTTGTTAAAAAGATAAATAAGAAAATTAAAAAACAATTTTCCAGTGAAAAAACTGATTGATGTAGTTTTCAATTGTAGTGAGTCTAAGAAGGGATCAGGTCCCTCAAATTCACGTAACCTGGCGAATTTTTTGCGGAATGGGGCAGAAAATCTCAATTGGATCCAACATCAAAGGATTCAGCAGCAGGCTGAGTCACTGTCAGTTCGACCACAAATACCTGAACCAAGGCTCTTCTATGTTTCTGTCAGTTGGCACAATGGCATCTGACCTGACGAGCAACAAAAAATCCCCAGGGCCACCCCACATAAGTATGGTCCTAATTGGTTGGAAACAGGTTTGGGATGCCCAACCTGCCTGTGCCCAGTTACTGTGCCATTCTTTTGGTCAAATGAGTTATCAGACATAACTCCTAATTTGCTAAATAGGGTTTTTGAACTGTCAGCAATGGTTTCCAAAGAGACCATCTGCACATTGGGGATCTTCCACCAACAATTTTGAGAAGGGGTTGGTATCAGTGATCATATTGATGACTGAGTCAAAACTGTTTACAATTCTGGCCAATAATTTAAAATTTGTCCCTTTTTGAGTTTGCATTCTCCGATCATCTGGCTTTGATCCTGTTGGTCTCAGACCCTTAAACTTTGATTTGGTGATCTCATGGCAGATTTCCTTAATTTAGCCAACAAGTTAGGCTGAGATGAGCGAGGGTACCACGGGAGGAATCCAAAGAAGGAAGGCTGTTACCCAGCGCTCATCTACCACGTGGGCTAGGTCACCCTGGGTGATAAAGTGTACAACCTCCCTCTTTGACCCCTTTTTATTTGGAAACTGAAAGAGCGCCTGATCCATGCATAAGGGACGTTTTCCTGGACTTAAATTACCCTTTCCTTTTTCCAAAGGAAGAGAACCACCGCTGTGAACCTGCATGAGGGCCACATTTTTATGAGTCTTGGGCAATTTGATCACCATTACAGTTGCAACTTTTTTGGGGGGGACAGAGAGCGTCGGGGTTGGACTCATGGAGTGCCTCAACAAGTTCCATGCAATTAACACAATCGCGAGCCTTGACCTAACTGTTCTCATAGGCCAGATACCCCTTCCATGCGACAAGATATGGAACTGACTGCTGGGATTTGCAATATAGTAAGATGTTCTCCACATCAGCATCTTCTGCATCCTCTATCACTATTGGTTTTGGTTTGGTAGGGTATCCCTTTAAATGGGGATAACTGAGACACGTGGAAGTTTGGGTAATGTTTTTAGAGTGGCATTTCTAACCGGAAAGCACCATTGTCCAAGACTTCTTCTACCAGGTGGCGACCCAACGCTTGCTTGTAAACTTCCAGGAAGGTACCTGCATCCACATATGGCGAGTATCTAATATAAAATGAGAGCCCACCGCTATATCATGGCCTGGAAGCCGCTTCTAATCCGCAAAACCTTTTATAATCATCAATAGCCTTTGTGAGATACTCCTTCAGTAAGGACTGGGTAGACTGAATGTGCTAAACGTGATCTGCGGCAGCAGGAGCCTCTGGACGTAGACAGGGACTAATCGAAAAAGGGGGATTATAATCCAACGTCACTTCATAGGGAGAAAACCCCGTAGAAGCGTGAGTACCGTTATTATAGGCAAATTGGTTGAAAGGGAGGTCATTGGGCCAGGTATCTTGTGTAACGGATGCATAAAAATGCAAATGCTGTTCCAAAATCTGTTTAACCTGCTCGGTTTGTCCATCAGACTGGGGATGGTACATGGTGGAACGGCAGAGGGTGATTTTTAAAATGATTAAAAGCTCATTCCAGAACCGCGCTGTAAATTGGGGCCCACAGTCACTGATGATCTCCTGCGGGAGACCAAACATAGAGAATACATAGCGTATGAAGAGCGAGAAAGATCTTCTGATGTAATTGAGGAATCACAGGGAATAAACAGGGAAAATTTTGGAGAAATGATTGACCACCACCATTACCGCTGTAAACCCATTAGAACAGGGGAGTTTGACAATAATGTCCACAGACACTGATGTCCATGGACCCTCCATCTGTTGTAAGGGATGTAGGAGGCCATTTCTTCCTGAGCGGTCTGACTTAGCTCATGCACATGTAATGCAATCGGTGATCCAGACTGGAACTTTCTTAGTTAAACCCGCCCAGTTATAAGTCTGCTTGATCAATTCAATGCATTTCTTGTTGCCTGGATAGCTAATTATGGGAGGATTGTCATGCGCTCAAAACACTTTGGCTGAAAGGAGAGGAGGAACCCAAAGCTGAAACCTAAAATAGATGAGACCCTTTACCAAGGAATACTGGGAATGTTTGTGGTTCTGAAGAGATAATTGTTCAAAAAAACTCCAATCCTTCGGGGCAGGACATCTAAGTGGCCAAACCTCATGTGATGAGCGGAGCTTCAGAAGCTAAATCTCCTAAGGCGACCACAGGCGGGACAATAAATAGAATTTGGGTGGTGGGGATCACGGTAAATAGGTCAACTTCCTCCAAGTCTGTGGGGCAATGGGACAAGTTGCAGATAAGGAAGTCAGAAAGCACATTTAAAGCACCTTTCACAAATTTGTATCTAAAATTGAAACTGCATAAATCTCAATAGGGTACGCGCCTGCCTATGTGCCAATTTTTGTGGTTTGCAGAAATATAAAAGAGCTTTGTGGTTTATACGCACAGTTAACTCATGCAGAGCACCATGTAACAGGTACTTCCAATGAGTCAACGCCCATGCTACGGTTGCCAATTCCTTATTGTAAATGGCCCATGATTGCTTAGTTGAGGAAAATTTCTGGGAAAAGTGGACAACCAGATGCTCTAAACCATCATGCTCCTGAAGCAGAACTGCCTGAACTGCTACTGCTAAAGCATTACAAGAGACAATATGCAGTTTGGAGGGGTCCACATGTTTTATAATAGGGGTGCTAAGAATACATCTTTAATTGACTTGAACACCTGCTGGCACTTTAGGGGTCCAATGGAAAGGCACATTTTTACCCGTGAGGGGGTGGAGCGGAGCAGCTTACTGTGAAATGGCAGAGGAAATTTTCTTTAGAAAAATAATGGTACCCAAGAAAATCAATAACCGTTTCTGGGTTGTTGGAGTCAGCCACTTTCATATGGCGTCCAACTTGTTGGGCGGAATCACATAACCATCTTATAGGACAGGTTCCTGAGAAAGGTAACTTTATCCTTTTAAAACTCACATTTTGAAGGCTTGACGGACAGCCTGCCTTGTGCAAAGCATCTACAACAGATTTTAAGTCTTTACCGTGTTGTTCAGGAGTTGGGGAATGAACCAAGATGTCATTAATATATGTGACTGCGCATGTAAACCAGAGGTCACCCAGCACACTATTGATCATTATTTGAATGGTGGCTGGTGCGTTCTTCAGCCTGAAGGACATTATGCAGAACTGAAAGATACCTCATTTGGTATGAATTGCAGTAAGCCATTCTTGACCTTCCATCACTTATATTTGGTTAAAGGCATTGACAAGATCAAGCTTGGAGAACACATGAGACTTTGCGATCACTTGACTATTAGTCTGCTCAAGTTGTTAAGGGTAGGGATCGCTCACTGTAATTTTATTTAGGTGACCATAATCCATGCAGAGATTGAGATAACTTTGGTCTTCTTGGCAAAAACAATGGGTGAGGCAATTGGTGACATCTCTATAAACAACCAGCATTTTTCAAGGATATCGCCTAAACAGGTTTTAAGAGCAGCATCCTCTTCTGCTGTGTGTAGATACAAAGTGCAGTTGATGTTGACCAACTGTACCATTGTTCAGAATCCTAAGTCAAATTTAGTGTGAGAGGAAAGAAGGTCTGCCTTCTCAGATTCAAAGATACTTTGTTAGCACATCAATTCCTTTAAAAATCAGATGGAAGGTTCAAAGGGGAAACGAGGGAAGTAATGGAGCTGCGGCCTTGTGTTTTCTTAAGGGTATTAACTAAGGGAAATTCTCCCTCCGCTTGAGCATTAGCAAACGACAACATACTTGACTCCAGATGAATCTTAATTTGATGCTGGCATCACCATCCAACTCCTAAGATAGCTGTAAATACCAAATTTGGCATTTCTGAGAACTGATCACAAAAGCTAAGCTGAAATACTGAGAAAGAAACTGGCTGACGGATTAATTATGAGGTCTGGGAGGCTGAAGAAGCAACCATGACCGAAGGACCTTCATACAGGTCAAGCTTTAACTGTTGGGCTAGTTCAACACTCATAAAATTGCCCAAAGCTCTGGTATCCACTAAAGACTCAAAGGAAACGTGATGGGACCCAACACTAATTTCCATGGGCAGTAAGAAGTAAGCGAAGTTCTCTTTATTAGCAGCTGTAGTTGAATCCAGAGATAAAAAAGATGGTAATAGAGTCGGGGGCAACCACTAGGTTCATAGTGGGAATTAGCCCTTCACAAGGCGGGTTGTCAGAACATACTGACATGGGCATGATAGCTGTGGCAACTATGGGATGTGGATCGGACGTTTTAATTGGTACTAGGCTAACATGGCCAGAGTAAAATTTCTTCACAACTTGGTTCAGCTAAAAGGAAGGGGCCATTTCTATGTCAATATCTACGAGAAAGGCGGAAATGTTAGGAATAATGGTTGGTTGATTATGTCAGGCAAACATAATGTTAGAACTAGACTGGCCTGCCAGCCTTAGTGCCGAAGCTCCCAAATGGCAACCCAGAATGCCAGAGGCTCTGCTGGTGTATGACTATCATGGAACTAGGAAGGTGTTCCGCCACTATTGTGTATAAACCATAATCGCATATAGGCACCTAGTAAAATACTAGATGAACACGGTCATAAACCTCAAGGGGTGTTGGAATACCAGCGGGAAAGGCAGTTTTTTCAACATAAAAACTGAAATTGGGTAAAGTGTTTTTATAAGAAAATAAGGAAGAAAATTAACAAACAATTTTCTCAGTGCAAGGCAACTGATTAAGTAGTGTTCAATTTTACTGAGTCTAAGAAGGGATCAGGTCCCTCAAATTCACCTAACCCAGCAAATTTTTTGGGGAACAGGGCAGATAATCTCAATTGGAACCAACATTGAAGGATTTGGCGGCAGGCTGAATTGCTGTCAGTTTGTCCTCAAACACCTGAACTGAGGCTCAACTGCGTTTCTGTCATTTTGCACAATGACATCTGGCCTGACAAGCAACAGGAAATCCCCAGGGCCACCCCATGTAGGGGCGGTCCCAATTGGTTAGAAATGGGTCCAGGATGCCCAACCTGCCCTATCTAGTCGCTTGGACCTTTGTTTGGTCGAATGAGTTATTTCAGCCACAACTCCCAATTTGCTAAATAGGGTTTTTGAACTGTCAGCAATGGTTTCCAAAGAGACCATCTGCACATTGGGGATCTTCCCCCAACAATTTTGAGAAGGGGTTGGCATCAGTGATCATATTGATGACTGAGTCAAAACCATCCACAATTCTGGCTGATAATTTGTTATTTGTTTCTTTTTTGTATGCGTTTTCTAATCACCTGGCTTTGATCCCATTGGTCTCAGACCCTTCAACTTTAATTCAGTGATCTCAGTGCAGATTTCCTTAATTAAGCCAACAAGTTTGGCCAAGGTGAGCGAGGTACAGGGGGAAATCCAAAGAGGGAAGGCTGTTACCCAGCGCTCATCTACCACGTGGGCTAGGTCACCCTGGGTGATAAAGTGTACAACCTCCCTCTTTGACCCCTTTTTTATTTGTAAACTGGAAGAGCGCCTGATCCATGCACAGGGGACGTTTTCCTGGACTTACAATGGGGATAGGGGCCTTTGGAACTCAGTTATCCCTCAGGCCATCAGGACCTGAACCTCTCAACCCTTTGGGGCAGTTGAGTCCCATGGTAGTTTTGCCCTTCAGTGACGGTGTCCCTCTGGGGCTGAAGTTGATCAAGCAAGGTTTCTACTTGACTCAACCATTGCATCAAGATGGATTTAAAAGCCTGGATTTGTGCAGCAGCCTTTGACATGGAATTTTAGACACACTTGAATACCACGGAGGTCATACCCTGTAGTTGCTGAGAAAATGGGTATCTACATATCCAGAGATCACAGAGTTCAACAGCGTAAATTGACTACTGGATTATTAATTACATGACGCTTATCCTGGGTAGCTTCCTAATTCTTCAAAACATAAGTGGAGGCAACCTCATAAAAATTGACCTGGTTGGAGTTAATTCCCTGCAATATTCCCAAATGGCATATGGTTTTTTAATTATGTAACTCTATCAGTTGGAGGTGACCTATGGAGGGCTGGATGTACAAACTGCCACAAATATAGTTCTGCTTTTCCAATCATCTCTTTGCAGCCTAAAGCTGTCAAGGATTTGGCTAATAAGAACTAGACTGGGATCCCATTAGGGTGCACGAGCACCCTTTGGAGGGCCCAGAAAGCCATAAGCATAGCGGTCCAGCGACTAGTAAGAGTAGGGTTCTATTGAAGACATGAGAAAAGTAAAAGTTCTGTAATGTACTGAAGGCCCCTAAGGCAAACCAAATGGTTGCATTGGGGGCAACCGTGAGTCTTGTGGGGGCTACCCCAAGGGCGGGAGATGCAGGGAGAATGACGACTCCTTCAGGGTTAGTGGTTGCTGGCCTTCAGATTTGAGTAGGGTGGCTTGCGCGCCATCGAAGGACAGCATAGTGGCTGCCAAGTGGTTGGAAGTGAGAGCAGAGGTAGAATGTGACCCATGGGAGGGGTTGGAACTGAGCTTCCCCTGGCTGGGGTGCTCCAGGTCCCACAGGCGGGCTGGGCCATTGGCGGCTGAGGCAGTTGTGGATCACAAGTCCCTGAGTGGCGGGACAGGGTGCTCAGGTGCTACTCTATCTGGGGAGCAGTTCCGGAGAACTTGTCAACCAAAAAAATGGGAGAGTTCCTGTTAAATGAACATGTGGTAATGGTGAAAACAGCAGGTTAATTGTTGGGGGTGAGGCAGATTATTGTGTTTATTATCCACTGCTGTGCGGTGTGGTCAAGAAACCGGATTATCCATTCAGTAAACATCGGTATGAGAACTTAGGTGATGGCGTGTTATGTCAGATTGATCAGTGGAAATTTCTAGAAAAATAGTAAGGCATATGGAGGCTGCGGCTAGCTAAATGGGGGATTTGAATTATATTAAGTAAAAGTGCGAAGGATAAGAGAATAAACTGAAAACTGCCCTGGGCAGGGTAGTTGCCTTAAGTACTTGGTAAAATGCATGAGGAAAGTATCATGGGATTGGGCTTTTGGGGTTTGGCGATGGGACTGATTGGCTGGCTTGGAGGGGGTAGGGTGATGCTTCAGATTTCAGAAAAAGTCAAGGAAAACTTTTGCAAATTTTTCTGCATTCCTGGGGCCAAACCAGGTCAATACTACCAATCTGGGCCCTGGTCATCCGATTTGGCCTGTTCTCATGGTTCAGGTGTTTCTGGATTCATCCCAGGGGGCAGGGTCCCTTGGATAAATTTGTTTGCCACTCAAACAAACCCTCAATTAAACTAATTGTGTGATCTGAACTTCCTGGATCCATTTCAGAGCATTATGGGAGAGGTCCAAGTCATTTGGCACCTGGTATAAGATCTGAGCTGTACCCTGATTTGATTTCTGGTGCTGGTCAGTCTGGACTGGCTCCCCCAGACCTGAATTTGCAGGTTGGGCTCTAATGTTGGGAAATGCTTTTTCCCCAAAATTTCGACATATTTTTCCTGAGGAGTGGGTGGTCTCAGGGACCTATCCAAGCCTCCTGGTGTGCGCAATCTCCCTGCAGACTGCTTCTATAAAACTTACCGGGGTTGAGGAGGGGGGAAGAGGTAGTAATGAGGTATCCTTGGGTGGAAGGGCAGTCACCCAGCGCTCATCTATCACATGGGCTAGGGCTCAGCTGTGACAGAGGGTCCACTGGAGTTTTGTGACCCCTTTTTGTCCGGAAGAAGTGTTGATCCCTATCCAGTTGCAGGGGCTGGTCCCCGTGACTTACACTACCCTTTCCTTTAATCAACAAGGAGGATTCCGCCCCCAGGGGCATGGCCAAGGCATAATTCTTGTGCTGCTCTGGTAGCTTTATGGCCAGGATGGCTGTAATTTTCTTAGGAGGGAGAAGTCTGTCAGGTGGGAAGTGTGGAATTCTTCTATCAGGTCCTTGCAGTTCATACAATCGTGCGCATTCACCCAGCTGTTCTCATATGAGGGGTAACTTATTTAGGCGACCAAGTACTTAACGAATCAGCGGGACCTCTGGGAATCCAAAACGGCCTCCACCTCCACTTCCTGGGATTCCATGACAACAATTGGCTCTGGGGATAAGTTGGACTTTCCCCCTTGAAGGGGGTTAGGAGGGAGGTATGGAAGATGTTGTGCTGCTTCCAGTGCGCAGGCAGTCTCAAGTGGTAGGCTCCATTTACTAATTTTTTCTCGCCCTCAAAGGGTCATGAGCATTTGGTTGCAAGATTACGGGTGGGGGCTTTCAGGGGAAGGTTGTGGGTATCTAACATGACAAGTGAACCAACCTTGATCTCATGCCCTGGAAGGCGCTTCTGATCAGCAAACTTCTTTTATTCCTTGATGGACTTTGTCAAGTGTTTGCAAACTAGGATGTGCATCTCACGGAGTGAGCTGACATGGTCCATGGTGGCGGGAACTGCTGAGGAGAGTGGGGGCTAATCTGGAAAGAGGGTCTATACCCCAGAGTAGCCTCAAAGGGAGAGAAGTTGATTGAGGAGTGGAGGGAGTTGTTGTACGCAGACTGTGCTAGAGGCAGATCCTTGGACCAGGTGTCTTGCGAGGCTGTCACATAGCAGCGCAGTTACTGCTCCAGTACCTGGTTCACCCGCTCAGTCTGCCCATAAAACTGGGGGTGATAGTGGATCTACAGGGCTTGATGCTAAGGAGAGTTAGCAACTCTTCTCAGATCTGGGCAGTGAGCTGGGGTCCCCTGTCACTCACTATCTCCTTGAGGAGACCAAGCATGGCAAAGACATGATTGATAAATTAAATTTGAGGTCTCCACCACAGTAATAGAAGAGAGGCAGGAGATGAAAAGAGAAAACTTGGTAAATTAGTCCACGAATATCATGATAGCATCTGAGCCACAGGAATGTGGGAGCTCCAGAATGGAGTCCACTGAAACTGAGTTCCATGGGCCCTCAGCCTGCTGCAAAAGATGTAACAATCCCTCTTTCCCAAAACAATCCTATTTAGCCTGGGTGCAGGTGACACAACGTGAGATACAAGCAGGAATGTCCTTTGTGGACCCAGGACAGTTGTATGTTCTCTTTTTGTGATCTGCACACTTTTTGATAGCAGGGTGACTAACTGTCTGGGGGACATGTTGTTCCTCAATAACACGGCTGCGTAAGGAGGGGGGAACCCAAACCCAATTGAAACCAGATTGTTCCATCCTGCAAACTATATGGAGCTTTCTTGTGACTCATGGACTCTAAGTCAGCAAAAAGCTCGATTCCTTCAGGGCAACAGGTTTGGGAGGTGAGGAAATGGAGGAGGAGTGGAACGTCAGGGTCCATGTCAGAGAAGGATACAGTAGGGGGGCAGATGAGAGGATTTGAGAAGGGGAACTACAGTCATAAGGTCTAGTGGGTCTTCCCCCCATTAGGAGACAGTGAGAGATTTCGGCTGAGCATGTCCAGAAAAACGTTCAGGGAACCTAAATGAATTCACACTTAAAAATAGAACCCACAGAGGTCCTGATATGTGCAAGTTTGCCAATGTCCTAGCCTACAGGGTTTGCAGTAGTAGAGCAATGCCTTATGGTCTATCTGAATGGTAATTTCATGCTGGGCGCTCTGAAAGAGGTATCACCAGTGGGTGAGCAACCACGCCGCTGCCGCTAATTCCTTGTCATATATTGGCCACACTTGCTCTGCTGCGGTGAACTTATGGGATTAATAGGCCACTGGATTCTTGGCTCCCTCATGCTTCTGTAGTAGCATGGCACCCACTGCCACTGACGAGGCATCTCAGGCTACTATGAAGTGGTGGGAGGTATCGGCATGCTTTGGATAGGGCTTTGAAAAATACCTCCTTGATAGCCTCAAAGGCCTGATGGTACTCAGGGGACCATTTGAAAAGGCATTTTTCCCGGAGAGGGGGGTGCAGGGGTGCTGCCAGTTGGGCAAAATTGGGGAAATTTTTTTTTTCAAAAAGTTGATGGTTCCAAGAAAGCTGCGAAATTGATTTGTGTTGTTGGGGTAGGTCAAGACTGAATAGCCTCCAGCTTGCAAGGGGGACGGCATATCCATCCTTTAGAACAAGATTCAAAAGTAAAGTAACCTCGTCCTTGAAGGATTCACACTTGGAGGGTTTCACAAATAGTCCTGCCTTGTGGAGGGCTGATACCACTGCTTCCATATCCATGGCGTGTTTCTCTGGGATGGGGGAATGGACCAAAATGTCATTGATATAGGTCACAGCACATGAGAAGCGCAAGTCCCCCAGCATATCATCAATGAGGCGCTGGAAGGTGGCTGGGGCATTCTTCAGGCCAAACGGCATCACCCTGAACTGAAAAAGCCCCTGGCAAGTGTGGATGGCTGTGAGCCACTACTGTCCCCTCGCCACCCTCACCTGATTAAAGGCTTTCATAAAGTCAAACTTTAAGAAGATGCGGACTTGGCAATGGCTTGGGAGATGCTCTGCTCTAAGGGTAAGGGGTATGGGTCAGGGATGATAATGTTGTTGAGGTGGCCATAGTCGACACAGGGGCGCAGAGATCCATCTGCTTTCCTAGTGAAAACTATAAGGGGCGACAGAGGAAGACTTCTTGATGAGCAACCCTTCCCTAGCATCTCGTCCAGCCAAATGCCCAATGCCCTAACCTCTTACTCTGTATAGTGGTAGAGGGGGCAGTTGATTTTAACTAGATCAACTGTCAGCTGGCATGTCAAGTCATATTCGAAGTGTGAGGGGAGCTTGGATGCCAGTGACATGTCAGAGATGGCCTTATATGGGGCTAGGAAGGAAGAGAAGTCTGAAGGGAGATTGACTAGGGTGAGGTCAGGTGGGGAGATGGAACCAAGAGATGTGCCCTGGGGAAGGTTTTTTAGCAAGGGAAACTCACCACTCAACTTGAGTTTTGTGAACAACAAGGAATTTTTTTTAAAATTAATGTGATCTTGTTGGCGGCGCCACCAGCCCACCCCCAAAATTACAGGGTAGAGCAAATCCTGTACAGCTATAAATTGGTCGGTAAATCCTAAAATCATGAACTGAGAAGTGTAGTGGTCATTGGATGTGGTAGGTCTTTATGGACTCTGATAAGGCGCCCAGGATAGATGAAGCTTCCTCCATTATCAGGTCCAAGGACTGTGCCACACCAAGGTTAATAAAGTTATGCGCCACTCTGGTGTCAAGAAGAGCTTTCACTGTGATTTCCCCTGACTCATAGGGAAAGGAAATGGGTAACAGGAAATACGCTTGATTTTCTTTATTGGGATAAGCAAGAGAGAGGGCAGCCGAGGAGGGTGCAGGACCCATCCAGAGAGACTTGCCTGGAGGCACAAAGGTGTAGTGCAACTTATGAGGGATTTTCACTACTTAGTTGTCCCAAATGGGTAGGCGAGGGTTAATGCGTACACCCGCTCCACTCTCTTCAGGTGGGAGGTGGGGTCACCCAGTGGAATGATAGTGCCAAACCAAGCAGAATCTGTGCACTGGGGACCCAATGACCCAGCCTTCTGATCCGGGCAGGGGCAGGAGGTGCTATAGGAATGGGTTCCCCCAGGGGTAGGGTACCTGAGGTGGCCACCGAGGGGGGCAAAGGGTGGCAAGTCCAGGGGGCGCTTCCCTTGTCTTTAACCACTGGCAGGGAAAGTGTAGTAAGGGGTACCTTGGGAGCAGTGATGGCATATGTGGGGGTGTGAAAGGGCCTGGCCCCAATTGCACAGTCCACAGATAACGCAACTTTTAAGGATCCAAGGAGAGGGTACCAAGCTGTGTGGGCCTCCGCGGTGGGGTCCAAGGCAGCACGGAAAGCAGAGATGGTGATTTTGGCAGGGATGGGTACAGTGAGAGCCAAGACCACAAAGGCTTGATCATGGTGGGTAAGTCCCTGGCTGTCTGTCCCAAGGTAAAAAGACAGAGGAGGCACGTCAGTCTCAACTCAGGGGCCTGGACCGCCGAATTGACCAGTGCCAAAAAGAGGGTGGGGTTGCCAGACTTGGCAGCAGAGTGTAGCACTCCCCTGACCCAATGACAGGCGTCCTTATCCAGGGCGTCGAGGAGAGCCACACTCTGCTGTGCATCAGAGGGAAGTGGGGATTTCCCACATTGGCAGTAAGGCGCATCTGGAGTTCTGCCAGGACGCCCAGGACTTGATAGGCCACCTCATCAGAGGGGACAGGGGGAACACCAACTCTATCACGGTAACTGATGGTGTGACACTCGTCACTGGAGCCTGGTGGGGTGAGGACCAATTTAACAGAGCCTGATGGCAGGCCTGGATGAACGAGGCCACCAACCAGCAGGATAAGGCTAGGTCACAGAGGGAGAGCAAGTTTAAAGTGAGAGCGTAGGCCGACGCTTTGGCAGTGCCACCAAGGAGGGCAGAGAAGTCTGAGAATAGCAGTCAGTTCATTATGTCATGGATCTAGCTAATAAGAACTAGACTGGGCTCCCATTCAGGGTGCACAAGCACCCAGTGGAGGGCTCGGAATGCCATAGGCATAGCGGTCCAGCGACTAGTAATAGTGGGGTTCTATAGGAGACATGAGGAAAGTAAAAGTTCTGTAATGTACTGAAGGCCCCTAAGGCAAACCAAATGGTTGCATTGGGGGCAACCGTGAGTCTTGTGGGGGCTACCCCAAGGGCGGGAGATGCAGGGAGAATGACGACTCCTTCAGGGTTAGTGGTTGCTGGCCTTCAGATTTGAGTAGGGTGGCTTGCGCGCCATCGAAGGACAGCATAGTGGCTGCCAAGTGGTTGGAAGTGAGAGCAGAGGTAGAATGTGACCCATGGGAGGGGTTGGAACTGAGCTTCCCCTGGCTGGGGTGCTCCAGGTCCCACAGGCGGGCTGGGCCATTGGCGGCTGAGGCAGTTGTGGATCACAAGTCCCTGAGTGGCGGGACAGGGTGCTCAGGTGCTGCTCTATCTGGGGAGCAGTTCCGGAGAACTTGGCAACCAAACAAATGGGAGGGTTCCTATTAAATAAATGCACAGTAATTAATGAAACAGCGGGTTTGTTGTCAGGGGTGAGGCAGATTATTGTGTTTATGATCCACTGCTATGTGGTGGGGTCAAGAAATCAGATAACCAAGTCAGTGAACATTGGTATGAGAACTTGGGTGACAGCATATTTCATCATATTGTTTAGCAGAATTTTTAGAAAATTATTAAAGCAGACGGAGGCCACAACAAGCTAAATAAGGAATTTGAATTTTATTAAGCATTAAGTGCGAAGGATAAGAGAATAAACTGACAACTGCGCCTGGGCAGGGTAGTTGCCTTAAGTACTGGAAAAATGCATGGGTAAGGTATCATGGAATTTGGAATTTGGGGTTTGGCGAAGGGATATGGTTGGCTGGCTTGGAGGGGGTAGTGTGATGCTTTAAATTTCAAAAAAGTCAAGATGACTTTTGCAAATTTTTCCGCATTTTTGGGGCCAAACCTGGATATTACTAACAATCTGGGTCAAGGTCATCCGAGTTGGACTGTTCTCATGGTTCAGGTGTTTCTGGATTCATCCCAGGAGGCAGGGTCCCTTGGGTAAAATTGCTTACAACTCAAAAAAACCCTCAATTAGACTAAATATGTGATCTGAACTTCCTGTATCCAATTCAAAGCATTGGGGCAGATGGCCCAAGTCATTTGGCACCTGATTCAAGATCTAAGCTGTACCCTGGTCTAATTTCTGGTGCTGGCCATTCTGGACTGGCTCCCCCCATACCAGAATTTGCAGGTTGGGCTCCAATGTTGGGAAATGCTGTTTCCCCAAAATTCCGACATATTTTCCTGATGAGTGGTTTGTCCCATGGGCCTATCCATGCCTCCTGGTGTGCTCAATCTCCCTGCAGACTCCTTCTATAAAACTTACCGGGGTTGAGGAGGGGGGAAGAGGTAGTAATGAGGTATCCTTGGGTGGAAGGGCAGTCACCCAGCGCTCATCTATCACATGGGCTAGGTCGCTAAGCTGTTAAAGAGGGTCCCCTGGAGCCTTGTGACTCCTTTTCGTCTGGAAGGGGTGTTGATCCCTATTCAGTTGCAGGGGCTGGTCCCATGACTTACAAAAGCAGCCAAGCTATAAAGTCTTTGTATCTAAGAGGGGTACACTGGAAGCTTACAAATGGCTGGACTGGATCTCAGCAGAATAGATCCCATCTAGAAGCTGCTGGATTGTTTTTATGATGTTGTCAGTTTTGAGATATAACTGGCTGGGGTTTGGTAGGTTAAGGTCGAACTAAAAGGTAGCCCATATTTCCAAGATCTCAGGCTGAATTGGTTGTACTTAAATTGTGAAGTACTAACCCGCTGAGTAATTATCCTCCCGCATTAGAGAGAGGTATCCAATATTAGCTTACTTTCATGCTTTATGATTGATGATTTCACTAATTACATCTTGAGGCTCCCTGTAGTGATCACCAGGTTTAAGTTAGTCATCAGGGAAAAGTTGAATATTAAAATTTGCGGATGTCTGGAGTTTTAGGAAACAGAAATCGTGAGTTGTCTTTAGAATGGCTTTGCATATTGATTTTTTTTTGATTTTGTTTGAGTAGCATTCTTGCTTCTTCATGGTCCAGGTTATATGCACTATCCTTGGTTACAGTATTATATATTGTAAATATGCAAAGAGGTAAATGACATAAGAATTTTTAAGAATATATATAATATTAATTTGTTAAAGCTTCCATTTTTATAGGCAAGGTGTCCTGTGGCGCATAAGGCTCTAAACACTCTTTGTTTAGGATCCTCGCTTCTTAGTCAGTATGGAGGTCAATATGCAAGCACTTCTTTTAATTAGGCTTGGGATATTGTCCTTTTGGTGTGTGATCATTTCAGATGGCATATCATGATAAGATAGAGTATCACCAAGTGACCCTTCCAAGAATACCTTATCAATCCTCGCCTGTTTAAGGGCATATTCTCATTTGGTGACAATCAAGTCAGATTTTGGTATACATGACCCTGAAATAGAACGTCTAAACAGTTTATTGGCCTGATTCTACATAAATCGGAATTTTCTTTAGTATAACCGCCAATACTAGCCTTGAAGTCTAACTCCTCATGGGTATTTTCTGGATTTTCTTAAAAGTCATGAAAGCCTTGTCACCTGAATGGGTGCTTTTACATGGCTTTTATTGATGGCTTATATTGAAGAGTTAGGACACAATCTATATACAAACCAAGGAATACCTATAACCTATGAATTAGTTTCACCCCTAGGAAAAACGCAGATGTCCACCAATGCCTCATTTCCATATTAATACCAGTGCTCTCACTTGTGAGGGTACTGGCCAATTTTGATCATATTTTCTAGTTTAAACCAATAAAGAGATTTTCCATACCAAAAATTTCAGATCTTCTACTTTTAAAAGCATTTTGTGCATCTGGTGTGCATTGAGGCCAACATGAGCCCTCAAAAGTATATTACCTCTTGCAAATAAGAGAACATTGAGTCCATAATAATACTAGCTGCTTAGTTACTCAAGTAATTTTGTGGGAACTGTGAGTTGACAACCACGTAAACTTGGGCTCCCCTGACTCTTGTATAAACCACTCAGTCTACATCTGTTGCAGAGAAGCGTGAACCTCCCAATATCACTCATCCTGTCCATTCAGATCCTTTTCCAAGTAATTGGGTTTGATTGTTGGTCTGCGTAACTCCTCATGCTGTTCCTACAGCCACCTTCCGTAAGCTACTGCTCGCTATTCGTTGGTTCCATACTAGAATTTGTACTTTTTTATTTTCCAAAATAAGGTCCTTATTTTCCTCTGGCTGTTCTTCTGAGACTGAATGGTAGGTTGTTTTCATATATCGCAGATGAGTTTTTACCACCACTCATTCAGCATCATCTAATTTCCTTCATGAGGAGTTGACAGTTGACTTGGGTTTTAGCTTGATGGGCTTCAGAATATATTGCCATTATCACTTTATTTTTAATGCCAAAACTTCCTTTCCCCCTCCATGTGTTTCCACCTCTTTAATCCCATTTGTCCACAGCATGCTTAGACCCCCCAGGGTAACATTGGTTCACGGGAAAGGATAACTTATTTTTCTGTTCTTCTCATCACTGGCTCAGAATTTTGCCATCACCCTACCACAGTGTAACGTCAAAATCATATTGATCACTGAATTTTGACTTAGTTTGCTTTTCCAGATCCTTAGTCAAATCAATTGAAAAGATTTTTTGATGCTAAGTGGAGTTTGGGCACTGGGAGAAGCCTCGCTCAAACCATTGATTAGGCTTAGTTAAGCCTAATCAATGATTTGGGTGGGTTTAAGGAGAGTGTTTATAACTCTCATATTTCCAGCGTGGTGGTGCACAGTGCACAGAGCCAACGCAAGGAAACTAGCCATTAGTACCAAAGCTACTAGAGCCCAGAAGAGGGTGCTGGAGCTAATAGCTAAAGCAAAGAATTTTGAGAAATAACCAACCAAAAGCGACATGGTGCACAAAGAGAGAAGAGGTAAACGTCCCAGGTTGGAGGGTACCAGGGAGAACCAAAGGTGCACTAGGAAATAATCTCATCATATATAAAATGGAATATTTAATGTAGCGCGAGACCTCCTCAATAGGGTCACGCACAGGATCATTTGAAATATCATCTAGTAAAATAGTAAAACGGAAAAATTTTATCAGGAAAAGTTAACCCACAAGGAGTGTTGGTCACAAAAAACATATTTAAACCAAGTTGGGGTAATCATGGGTCTGCGGGAGTGGGCCCAAGCCTTGATGCTCCAATAGGCAAATGCTCCCATCTGATTTGGTAGAATACACTGAAACTGCCTTCACTCAAGTGATTGATTGCAGCTGTGTTCTACCCAAATTCATAATTTCATAACATAAAAAGGCTTCAAAATCCCTTAGTCAATTAACTGAATTTAACCATCTTCGTTTGTTATGTAGATTGTTCGCTTTAACGCCTGGGATGACACAAGGGGCTTTGCATTTTGCACCTCATTAGTACCAACCTGGGCATATTTTGCTTGTACCCAGCGTTGGTCTAATGTGTTCTTAAGATCAGGAAGAGCCTGAAGTTTCACTTTCTGGGCCTCCTGTCTCCTAGCCTTATCCTTGGGGCTGGTTCCCACTATCAAGTTGTTCAACCATGACAGTGGGGCCCATGAAGGGCAATTATAAAAGGTTGCACCTGAAATTCTAAAGCTAAATTCAAAGTTTACTCCCCTAGGTTCCTTCCCTAAGGAGTGAGGTCATTTTCCACTCCTCAGACAACACTGTTTGGCGGCCCCTTTTATTTGTTAATAAAATAAAGGTTGTTTTTGGGAGTGCTACCTCACTTACCTGTTCATCTTTTTAGTTCCATTTTGAGGAGTTTCAGTTAGTTATGTCGGAACAACTACTATAAAACTTTACAACTAATGTCAAGTTGGTATATTTTGATGCTGTTGGTGCGCTAAATCTAGCTGCTTTTATGGAGGTTGAAGTCTGTGATATTTATGATTGTTACATACATGAGAAATTAACATTTTAAAATGGAGGCTTGGTAGGGCAACCTTGTTATAAAGTGGAAAAATGAGAGGTTTATTTTAAGCTTGCTTTAGACGGCAATAAGCCTGGTAAAATATAATACCTTTCTTCCTATGAAATAACTACTCTTATACCCATCTTACCTGCTGGTTATATTAAAAGTATTAGGCTCTTATGAAGGAAATCTCATAACTACACCACAAAAATGGGTAAAAATTACACCTGATTTGTTCCCCTCTACTAGCACCAGTTTCCTGAATTCACCCATTTCCATAATCCGGAATCCATTTTTGTTTTATTTTTTGTATCAGGTCTTTCAATTTTACTGTGGGTTTTAGTTATACAACATCAATTACTAATCTCCCTATTCTTATTTCTCGACATCCTTTTTTATGAATTCTTGCAGTTGATCAAGCACTGGACCAAGGGTGCAGTGCGCCTTGCTTTAGAAAATTTGAAAATTATGAAGTTTAATTAGTAAAAACAATCATGGCGTGCCAAAGATTCCTAAAAACTTAATTTTATGACTTTTTGCAAATCTGAGCTTTTATTATAAGCATAAACTGAGTAATCATTGCTGTCAAAGAATTAGTTGCAGCGCCCAGTAGCATAAATGCCTTCCAAGCCCTCATTTCAATAATATAGTTAGTGCCCTCACTTGTAAGAATGCTATCCAATCAGGATCTATCTTCTTTTTGAATTTAATAAAAACATTTTTTATCCCAACGTCTAGGTTTTCTACTTAAAAAAGCTTTTGTGCATCATGGCTTGCATTGTGGCCAACATTTAACAGCAATAATGGCTTACCCCTTGTCAGCTAGAGGGCTTTAGGGTCACAATACTACTAGTTTCTTGGTTATTTGGGAGGTTTCATTGGAACTGTGGTTTAACAACCAACGCAAACTTAGGTTCCTCTGGCTCTTTCAATAACCATATTTATATTTATATGCCATATAAAGTCATCTCATATATATTTCTTCAGATATATCAGAGTTTTATTTGTTAGAAAAAGTACCTTAATGGGAATAGGAGAAACTATTGGCTTCTTTTTAGTATCAATAGGGATAATCCGAGGAGGAAGAGCTTTCCCAGATCTTTATTCGCAGATGACAAATTAAAACTAAAAACCATATTAGGGCACCATGGCATTGAGCCTAAGCATTTTTATTAGATGGGAAAGAGGGGTATGTATTTTCCTTCCAGAACTTGTTGTTTCAGGTGACGGGAAAATTCAGACAATATGAAGCTGATGCATCAGTGGCATGGATCAGAAGGAGATAGAGGTGAAGATTATTCTTGTCAATAAGGCCAGCGTTGTGCATTGCCTTGACATAGAGAAAGTTGGTTCTTAACAAAGGTGACAAGTTTAGGCACACAAGTAAATGAGTTTATGTATTGGCGGGTTTAGAGGCAATAATATTTTAAATAATAAAAAGACACCATGTCAATGCATGTGCAGCTCACAGAATATGCAAGTTCATCAATGTTATTATAATAACGTTAAGGAAATATTGATAAAACTAGTGGGAATATCCTCACACAATAGATCCATTGCTACATGTAGGCCCTGGTAAAGGAGGGAGGTTGAAGGGGCAGCTGCTGATTTGACTGTCATTTTTATATCTTTTATAAACTGGAAAGCTGTTATGAGGACAATAAAAATAGTGGGGAGTTGGATTAAGGGGATTTGAAAAAATAGGCCAATAGAAATCAATTTTAATTCTATGCGACTGAGAACTTTTCTCTCTCGTTGCAATCACTTTTGCAACTTATCTAATTCAAGTCTGATTCTAGTTTGATAATCTCACAGAGGAGATTAGTCTGCGCCCATGTCAGGGAGCAATTGGGCAAGTAAGTTAAGAGGCACAGGTGGTAGGCCCGCGACCTCCAATGTGCAAAAACGCCCCGGAGAAACTGGTGGAATAGAAAAAATTAAAAACTGGTGGTCACTATTTCCTTAAAAATCCTTACTTGTCAAGCACGATGCAACCAGTACATCAACACGCCGCACTCCCAACCACTCTCGTCAGTGGAATATGGAGTCTGGGTGTTTCTGGACATCCAACAAACAGCTTTATGGGAAAATTTTGTGGGGATGTGCACACTTTTTTCCCAACTGCAGTGTACATTGCACCTCACTCCATGTCATGCAGTTGGCTGGACCTCAGTTTCAAAAACAAGGAGGCAGCATATGAAGCTGCTGTGGTGCATGTAGTGATCGACCTCCCCAAAGGGCAAAGAATTGTCGAAACCAAACGCGCCAGATGGACAAAATCAAACCAAATTTTCCTCACATTTGACTTTTTGCCCTCTACAGTCAAACGTTCCATTCTGGAGCAGCACCTGAAAGATGGTCTCGCTGTATATGGAGAAATACATTCCTTCAAGATGCAATGCTTCACGCTGATGCCACACCTGTGCACCGGCAAAGCCATTGCAGTTCTGACCCCAACTGAGGAGATTGTGAAGGACCTAACCCAGATCCCGCACTCCACATATATCAATATTGAAGGGCATACCACCCACCCTTTCTGGGTAACCGTGGACAGCGCAACCCCCATCTGCACCCACTGTGATGCATTTGGCCATAAGGCAAACGCATGCCCCACCAAGGAGGGCATCACATTCCAAGAGCACCCCTCAGTGGCTATGGCCAGTGGAGAGGTGCACTACAAACCAACCACCAGCACCAAAGAGGCTTTCCCATGGGGAGCACAAGGCTGCTACCTACTAGTAAAGCCTATCTCCCCTCAAGAGCGGAAGAAGGCCAAACAGGCCTGCAGGGCCGCAGCCAAGGAAGCGGCCAAAAACACCTCTGTTATCCCACACTCCCAACGCCAGGAGGACATCGAAACATTTGTGGTGGAAGCAACTTGGGAATCCCTCAACCAAACAGATTGGAAAGCCCATACCAATTGGGCCACCCAATCTGAGGATCCGATGGGTGACTTGATCTCACCTGACCTTTGCAACCAAGCCCCAGTTGAAACTGACTTGGCTTCTAACCTAACTGAAAAATTTTTTGACCTGAACGTTGGTGCACCAAACTCATCCGCACCACAAAAATTTGTTTAACGCTGGGGAAACAAAAAGCGAAGGCAAAATCCAACGCGAACCTTTCTGCTAAAATTAACAAAAATACCAATAGCGTTGCTGCAAACACCCATGCTGCTGTAAAGGCCCATGGGGTTTAGAGGAGGCTAGTGGGCCCAGGTGCCCACCCCCTTGCACCTAAGGTGCGATGGGGGAAACCTTCACTTTAGGAACTTTGAATATCTCTGGACTCAAGGCCTCGCCGTTCCAGGCTTGGAAACTGAGTTTATTACAAATTTATTACCCATGGACATCCAGGAGTCCCACTGTCCGCGAGGTTCCAAGGATGCTTGGAAAACCATGCTCCTCTCTTTTCTATCCTTCTGGTCAAAGCACTGTGGGGTGATAGTTCAGGAAAAAATTTTATAAATTTTTATTGTCAGAATCCTTTCTCAATGGCCAAGTCCTCACTGTAACTTTCTCGTGGGCCGATGTGGCACATGCTATTGTCAACATCTATGCCCCAACCTGTGCACGAGAGCGTCAGGAATTTTTCTTGTTATTCAAATCCCTTCCATTACCCCCTGACCCCTTCATAGTCAGCAACATGAATTGTTGGCTAAACTCAGCCACAGACCGTTGGCCTTCCTCTTCCCACGCCCCCTAGGGTCACGTAGAACTTCGCGTTCTAAAGGCCACCCTTGGTTTAATAGATGTGCTGCCGCGGCAAGCCCTGATGCTAGAAAACATGACGCGCCCCCACGTCCACAACGGCCAACTAAGGTCCATGACCTGCCTCGACCTTATCCTCACGCAGGCGAAATTTCAATCTCACATTTCCCACTTCCAAACAACAAAAATCAAATTCTCCAACCACTGTCTGGTCTTGATAACCTACCACTTACCTGTCACAGTGGCTAAGGCCTCACAGTGGGGCAAACTCCGCCCTCCCAAACTTGCGTCGCCAGGATTTTCCACTTGGGTGATATCAGCAACTTTGGCAAAAGAGTTTGTGACACCGTTTTGCGCGGACCCAATTTCCACATGGTCAGCCTTCAAAGAGGACACCATCCACCACTCTCGCCACCTCTCCTCCCAACACTCATGAGCTACATCGGCCATTATTTCACGCGCTCTGGCAGAGTTGCCACACCTGGAATCCAACATCCCAGCCACAGGCTACAGCCCTGCATGGGGCTGGAAGTGGGCGGAAGCAGCTGCCCACCTCAACGCGCTCAAAAGGCAACACAAACATCAAGTTTGTGTTCAGTACAGGGCCAAACACATTACAGAGGGCGACAAGTGCACCACATATTTTTTTAAAAATTCTTTGCACCATGCCTGAGCGTGGCCTGCACACAGGTGCAGAGATCGGATGATTCTATTGCAGATACACCAGACAAAGTGGCAATCAAAATACAAAAGTTTTACTCCGAGTTATACCATCCGATCCAATTCAGCCAGCCAAAGTGGCGAAATTTCTCGACTGCACCCACATATGCACCGTTTCCTGATACCCAGAATTAATGAATTTTAAACCAAATGAACTCTGGACAGCCATCCGTGGTGCACCAAATTGGAAATGCCCAGGCTCAGATGGCATTCCATATGAATTCTACAAAAAGTACTTCAAATATATATCCCATTGCTGCTTGCCTCACTTAACCAGAGCCTTCTAGAAACGCGCCTTCTACCAGGAGGACAAGAGGCCTTCACTGTCACACTCTTCAAGAAAGGGGACAAGCTAGACTTAGCCAACTGGCGCCCCATTTCTTTAACTAACACAGATACAAAAATTTTAATTAAAACTATGGATAACCATTTGGGGATTGTAGCATCTGCTACCATCTCCCCTGAACAATTCAGTTTCATACCCAGAAGGTCGATTTGGGACAACATGCACTCTGTGGCTAACTCATGCCAGTCCACAGCCTCTGGGGCACTTGTATTTTCGGACTAACGGAAGGCCTATGATAGAGTAAACTGAAAATACCTCAGAGCCTGCCTCCATCAATTCCGCTTACCCCCTCGCTTCATCAAATGGGTAATGTTGCTCACGGAATCTGCAACAATGGCAGTGCGTGGCCCTGGCTTCCTAACGTAAGTAGTCCGCCCTCAAAGGGGCCTACTCAAGAGGACCCCCTTAGCCTACTCTTATACAACTTCAGCCTTGACCCGCTACTTCGAAATGTGAATGCCCACCTCACTGGGGTCCATGTACCAGGCCAAGCCCCAGTCAAGATGATGGCGTTTGCAGATGACTGTGTGGTTGGAATGTCCAATAATAAAGACGCACGGTCGCTTGAAGCTCTCATCCAGGAATATTCCCAGGTAAGTAATGCTGCACTGAACGCTTCCAAAACTGAAAGCATCCTCCTTGGTCGGTATCAAGCATGCTGGGCCCCAGCGACCAGTGCCCAGTCCGGCCCATCTGCTCACACATGTGCTCGCCCTCCCTGCTCACCCCACACCGCCCCACTAGTGCTCCCCTTCGTGCCACGCCCTACCATAGGGCCTGTCCGCCACCTGGGCGTGTGGGTGGAGGCAGGCGGGTACGCATCAGCAGTAATGGAAAGTCGTATTCTAGACAACGTGACAAAGCGCATCGCCTCCCTCAGAGCCCACCCTACTTCCCTCACTGGCAGGATTGTTTTAGCTAACTCCATGCTCCTCTTCAAAGTCTGATTTGGAGCCCACGCCATCGCCTTCTCCCCAGGCTTTTTCAAATCCATGTATGTCCTTCTGCAAGGATGGCTTTGGTCAGGCCTCCCGCCACCAGTACAGCTTGAGATCATGTTTGGCCCTCATTATCATGGTGGCATGGGCCTGCTTGACTTCAAAGCCCATGCTGCCAAGATCCTAGGCACCTGGATTGTGGCTGTCACTGCCCCTACGCTCTCCTCCCAACACTGGTCCCACATGGCCCGCTCCAACTTTTCCCACACCTTGGGCCTTAACAATCCATCGAACCCTCACTCCTTGATGAAATACCTGGCTTCCCACTCATCGGCCACAGGCCCTCATGGTACTAAAACCCACTATAAACGAATTCTCAACTCCATGCGGAGCGCAGAGTGGAGAATACGTATTAGCGGACACACAGCCCAGAGAGGCCGCCCCTCTCCTCAGTTCACACAAGATGTACAGGTACTACCCATTCAAGATGGCGTGTTCCCCACACGACCCCATGTCCTATCCAGGGTGGATTACCTGGACATGATGGACATCCCTTACTCCATCGAGACCCAGAAGGCTATTTGGAAATATGCACACCACCCTCTGTTGCAGCCTATAATCTGCTCCCATGTGTGGCGCTGCCTGAGGCGAGTGTACCATACAGCTGAGCGCTCTAACACTTTAAACTCATCCTGCGTCATGTGTGTCCAGTATGGAACGCTGTTCCACCGCCTGGAGAAGTGTCCTACCTCTAAAGTGATATGGCGCGAAGTTCAACGTCTGTTTGGCCAAGATCAAGCACATCCCTTCAGTCTGTCAAGAGATATGTTTGCTATATCCATGGTATCCCCCCCTCCACCCTATCTCCGTGCTCTGGTGGTCACAATCGCCATGTGGACTATCCACAAGAATGTCTTGGATGCCATCACAGGCTTCACCCCCACCCTCCCAGAAGCTGTCCACAGATACCTGTCCCATTTGGTGGACCACTTCCAGGCGTGGATGTTTGGGTACCTCCCACTGCATCGCCGTCAGCCAGCCTCCTCCTGGTTTTTTCAGTTTGGTTCATCAAATTGGACCCTTTCCTCCACACATGTTCAATTGTGGCTTCGGCCCATCCACATGTTCCCTCCCCCTCCCCATAGTGGCGTTCCCACCGGCAACAAAAGATAGCATCACTTCTCTGGGGTGCCTTCCATGTTACTAAGTTTTGTTTCTTTCAGGTCAAATTCGTAAGTGTCCATCCCCTGGTCAGCCTTCCTCACAATGAATTTAACAATTTTAGAACTTTAATTCTATAAGACTGTTCATCATCATTGATCCATTTGTAAATTTTTATTGGATTTAGTTTACCCCACACTGGGCTAGAAACAGGCTTTGGTTGGGTGGCAGTAGCTTATTGGCCGCGCACAATTGACCACACCAAATCTTTACATCTGGGGGAGCACCACCTGCACTGCAATTGCGTGGAGTTTCTGTTCCGCATCAAAAAAGGGGCCAAGGAGGCGTCCATTACCTTTATAACCCAGGACAATATAGCCTATGTGATATTCAAGAGGTGGGTAATGGCGTACTCCCTCAGGGTTGCCTCCTTTCCCCCTATTTGGCCACACATGAACTTCTCCAGCGGATCAGGGGGTGTGTGGAGGTGGAAGTGGTGAGAGGACTCAGCCAGAAGGAAATTGGCGAGCACCTACCCCCGGAAATATTTTTCATGTTTCACCAAAGAGGAAAAAAATCTAAATAGATTGGGTCTAACTCCAGGGGGATTGAGGGAAACAAATCCCTTCAATACCAAATGGGATTGTGCCTATGCAGCCTTGCCATGGGTGCAACCAGTCGCCCTCCAAATAAAGTGCCGCCAATCTTCTAAATGAAATCACAATGGATGAAAATTTAGTGGCAAAATTTGAGCCAGAGTTGGTTAGCCACCGAAAATCAATTCAATATAAGTCAGCTGAAAAATCTTGGTATGTTAAAATCATTTGGGATTACAATACCATTTTTTATGCAATCCCATTTATTTCCTAATTCTCTTGTACTTAAGACAACCATCCCTCACTGGTACAGTTGTCTGTCGATTCTCAATATTCTTATTTTACAATAAACAAGTTCCTTTATAGCCAACTTTCCAGTATTTAAAAATTTCTTCTTTTTTCTGTCATTTCTGCTACCCAGAAGCATGTTCCCATGGTTGCAAAAAGACTGGGCCTTTGTGGCCATTGTTACTAAGCTTCCTACCCTCATAGAATGGGGTTACAAAGTGAGTGGCTTTGTGGGAATGTCCCCGTTAATGGATGCACTATGTGTCAATACGACCCATTATTACTGGAGATCTTTTCTCCACGATGGGCGAAGTTTTGTGACCTCACCACGCGCTCCACACCTAGTGGCATCTCAGCAAATCCAGGGCCCTCCGTGGGACCAAAGAATTAACCACAGCAGAAGTTGCTTTCAACACAACACAACAGTTTATAATATTGGTGATTGTGGTGACGGTTGTCACCAGTCACCACTCCCAAATTGCTTCTCTCTATGCCCACTATCAGGTCATTTGGATGGGAAATGCCCAGCATTCTGGGTTGCTTTCTGGGTGCTCATGCACCCTGACTGGCAGGCCAGTCTCAGTTCTATTTGCCACTTAGGAGATAAACTCCACCTGCACTTGACTGCAATCTGCTTAGAAATTGTTTAAGAAGTCAAACTTTGATTGGCCAGTGTCATGATTCCAATATGCCTGGACAATAAGCCTTAGGTCATGAGGGTGGGACAAATGGATCCGCTAAGATTGATATGAGTAATAGTAATTCGAGTGCCTCAAAATTAGGCGATATTGGGTTGTTGGTAAATCGCCTCAAATTGGGCGTCATGAGATTAACAAATGAAGAATTGATGTAACCAATGCGATATGGTGAATTAAGTTACTTTGCCATGTAAGTAGTATCATCCAAAATTGGTATGATTTAAGCAGGATAAGATGATTGTTGAGGTTAGGTTTTAGTAGTTTTTGAGTTATTGGAACATTAGAAATCAGCTGTAATAAAAGTATTAAAGAAGAGTTGTGGCAGCAAGTGCTCCACATTTATTTTATAAGTCTATTAATTTATTTTCAGGACAACGATACTCATAGTGTGATCCTAGCTGCTCAGTGGGTTGAACCCTGTGCCAAAACCCTTCAGTGTATCCCTCACATGCTGCCAATTTTACAACAGTGGTGCTCACTACAGGGGGCCCATTGAATAATTATAATATGATAAAAACTCAGTTGCCAGCCATGTTGCCTCAAGTTGCCTATATGGTACTGATTCTGGCGCAGGATGCTGTGCTTAAAAAACAAGATGAGCTTCTCCAGGAGGTCTATTGC
>JAKSZP010014527.1:0-223033 GCA_022478985.1 Massospora cicadina
TCAACAACATTAGTTTGGAATGGCTCAATGAACAAGGTTGTATTTTTGAAAAAAATTTAGAATCATATTTGATCAAGATTGTGATTGAAACGAAAGCTGTTTTGTCTTTTCCTCATTTCTGAATTTCCCTAAATCCAAGGTTGGATTAAGCAGTGCATGAAGTACAAACACTTACCTTGAGAGTCAACCTCACATAGCTATTCTTTCAGCATCAAATTTAGGTGCCAATACTAAGGCTGATGGTGATCAAAAATGAGCCGTTTTTGATCACTACATTTGCAGCTTGTTCTATTTTCTCCCATTTAAATTCATTACTTGATCACACAAATTGGTTATATCAGCTTGTGTTTCTGAGTTCAGCATATTCTTATTAATGATTTTCATCTATGTCCACAGCTTTTTAAGTTTGTTCTAGTATGACATCGTGCTTATAAATTCTTCTATAAATTTTTGGCCCAAAAAGTCAACTAATAATGTAGTGAGCACTATTTATTCAATTTTATATATATACTGAACAGGTTCAATGTGTACACTATATAGATTATTAACATAGTAATTGGCTGGGTTGACAATAGTATGAAACTATCGTCCTAGTTGAGTTCAACCTAACCTAATTTATATCTTCTTCAACTAGACAGGTGCTAACAGTCTTCCTTCTAGTCCTTAAAGGTACTTAAATTCTTCCAGACAATAAGGAAAATCCTTTTATTAAACTCTTACTCTAGTGTTGGCAACTTCTGGACCAAGGAAACTTCTCCCTTCCTCTCTTAAGCAGGACCTCATGGAGTAGCTGAGAAACACTTGGACAAAGGAAAATTTCCCTTCAAGTCTTATCCCAAGAGTTGGCAAATGAAAAAACAAATAAAAGAAACCTTTTCTATTCCAAACTAATCATATGAGTATACAAAATATAAATTTCAAAACGATATATTTGTTATTCCAAGTATCCAAATTACTACTGCTTTATTAATTAAAAACAAGGGATTTATTAGGGTAATCTGGCGTTGAACTCTTCTGTTAACGCCCAAATAGGAAAGACAGATGTAAATGATGAATTAGCTCTTTGTAATTGTTGGGATTCCATACCCAAATGACCTATTCAGATGCATTAGATAGTAGTAATCAATCCTGAACCAATGAAAAAGCCCAATCTTCATTGAGTTCAAACCCAAGCGATAAGATGAGCTCACACTAATGGACTGAGATAATTGGGATTTTACAAAAACCCTGATTTATCTCTTTTATTAGAGCTAGGCTTGGGAAACTTATATTCTACCCAAAACTCCTCCCTGATTAACCATTTATAGGTAGCATTAACCCAATAAACATTACACTTTTTTCCGTTTTCACATAGTTTAAAGTAAAAACTGTATTTAATTGAAATTTGCCTAATCAAACTTGATATATGGATCAACAAGACTTCTTGACTAAGAGAAGCAACCAAGATAAGTTTCCAACACCCATGAACTTTAAGCCAACTGGCCAAATTACATAAAAGGATTTGTGGTATCAACCCATGATCCCAAAAAAACTGGTGCTCCTTGCCAGGTGGCACCCCAAGTTTGCGGTGAATTTTATAAAAATAAACAACAAAAAGCAAATATGGATAATAACAATTCTTTTTTGAAAAACCCCTCAGATCGTGAAGCCACCCATCTCAGCGACTGGTTTCCCTATCTACTATGGTACATGGATTGGTCAAAGAGTGCTCACCACCAAAAAAAAATCAACTCGCCCTCCAAGCCACTAATACCGCTTTAAAGATTGAAGTATGCCAATTAAACCAACTTGTTGCCACAAAGATGGCTCTCATTGCCACTCATGAAAGAGTTGACTAATAGTTGATGATCTTAATGATTTGCGGCTATAAGTAGACATGCTTCAACCTCAAAATATTCCTGAGATACCACCTCTTCATTAGATGAATGCGCTGTCCCTGTAATAATTCATGTCGTTCATCCTCTAACCCCCTAGTGGTAAATTTAAATTTTTCGTTCAAAGAAAAATATGTCTTTGGGGAGGGAAGTATTTTCTCTTTCATATACTGTTATGAAAGCTCTATGAAGGAAGCGACTACCATCAATGACTTAAGCATTCAACTAAC
Source organism: Massospora cicadina (assembly GCA_022478985.1). NCBI lineage: Eukaryota > Fungi > Entomophthoromycota > Entomophthoromycetes > Entomophthorales > Entomophthoraceae > Massospora > Massospora cicadina. Next base: position 2,105 of record JAKSZP010014527.1, read on the forward strand.
TGTCTTAGACATATGTCTTAAGACTTTATGGTCCTCCATCTGATTCATTGTCTTACTTATAATAATGCCAAGACTGCCTTGCTTCGTGAATTCAGGAGCAACTTACCCTTAATTAACCAAAAAACAGACCTTTATGGGTATCAGCCTTAATCTGGGGGGAAACTATCAGCAAATTTTCCCACTGTTTTTACCTCAAAGCACAAATTGGGGTGCATCATCTTTTATGACCAAATATTTTTTATTCTCCATTTATTGTTAGATGCTGAGCTATGATGTAGCTCTGGTTGCAGGGAATCATCTTACATTAGAGGATGCCATCACCGCTGAGTTTTTGCCGTTTAAAAATATGCTTAATATCTTACATTATCTTACAGCAGTAAAGACTAGTGTTACATCCCTCATCCATATTAAAGAGGCTATATCGTAATCCTGGCCAAACTACATAACCTGTCAGGCCACCTCATTTTAGAACCAATAACCCCCAATCTCAAGTGTTGGCTGTTACACCTTCTTATTCACCTACGCATGAATTATAATACGCTCATTGCAGAAAAAATAACCACACTGTAGCTGACTGCCACCTCCTTCAATGTAAGTTGGTAAAAGATCAGTCAGTATAGGGCAAGGGGCTCCCTATGCTGACGAAAATCCAGTGCCACAAGCCCCTTGTACTAGCTCTAGCTCTATCTCCAGCACTTCAGTTTGTTTTGTTAGCTGCTCCCGCAGAGTTTGACGTACCCTTTTCCATCCAAGGAAATAAATAACTCCCGCTTACTTACTTTTATGTTGGTCAGTTACCCCAACAAATTTTGACAGTCAAACCTTCTATGGAAAGTCAAACGCTGGCAGACAAAACATTCAAATGCATTGAACAACCCTGAGTGAGGCCATGGCAGAATCCCCGCTTGCTTATTGCAAATCCCTACTGACAGTATACTAGCTGTTAATCCCAGTTTAGATCTTTGGTGGTTCGAGTTGAGGTAATTGTACATAAGGTTAAAGTCCTTACAATAACTGATACCAGCTCACCAGTTAACGTATACTCCTAACAACTCATCCAAAAGATAAAAATGGCTCAAGACTTGATCCATGAGGATGAATATGGAACAGCAACTAATCAGTCTACTAAGGCGATTGGAGCGTATTCTGCCTTACCCCTTTGATTCAGGAAACTCTTAATTTACATACCCTGCCTCGCATTATAAAAAAACTTATGAGTTGCTTATTGGAGTTCAATTAGTGTGGGAGTTCAACTGCATCATCAATTATAAGGAAAAGTACCTATCCCTCCTAGGGTATTGGATTCCATTAATATTTGAGCTCCACATCAAAAATAAAAGGAGCCCCTAAAAATGGACATGCTTCCTCGAGTACCCATCCTCCATTTGCAAAATTGAATACCAAGTTTTAGGGGGGGAAATTAATTTACCCCCAGAGGCTGTGGATGCCAAAGATGGGATCCTCTATATGCCCCGCATCCTATTACAATACCCTTTGTCTCACAAGTTATTGTGGATACTGGGATATAGATTATCACTTTTCTTAATCACATCTTGGAGCTTAGGGGACACCCAAGCCCTTCTATTAATTAAGCGCTGAACTGCATGGGGATTTAGGATCCCGTCTATGGGAAATTTATCTCTATTTTATTAGGAAAATTAACAAATCATGCTCTCCAAGTCCCTTGACATGCCCCTATTGCATACATAAAGCTATGTCCCATTGAGAATGTTGCTGATGTGAGTTTTTTTGGATTGTTAAAAGATTTAGTATATGATACTCCACCTATCATAGCTCTGGTTAACAGCCAAATAGGGGACAATTTATCCCTAATGAACGCAAAACTGTCAAAGAACTCTTTGAAGAGTATGGCGATAATTTTCCTCAGGATCAAGTGACTACAGAAAAATGTCTAATGTAATTCACAAGATTGAGACTAAGGCTCACCCTCCATTCAAATCCTTGCAATACCAAAAATCCAAATTGGAAGAAGCACAATTGGCCTTAGAGTTACAGTAACTGCTGGACGCCGGGTTAAACGTGCCTTCTAAAAGCCCGTGGACTTCCACCTTCTACTAATTTGGAAGAAGGATGGTGGTCATCAGGTTGTTATGTATTATCGCCACCTCATTTCTATCGCTCAAAAGATAGCTATCCCTGCCATTTATAGATGACTTTTTTGCTTGATGCTGGGGTCCCGCTATTTCTCAGCTATGGATCTCGCCAGTGGATACTGGTAAGTAAATTTGACACCCAAATTTTTGCGCAAAATATGCTCTCATCACAAGTGAAGGACTATTTGATCCCACTCAAATGCCTCAGCAGTTATGTAACGCCCCTGCTACCATCCAACGCGCCATTGATGGACTTCTAGGCGATTTACAACGCTCCTGCGTGCTAGTTTATCTTGAAGATATTACTGTATACTTGAGAACTTTTAGTGAACACCTAGATCACATTAGGCAAGTTTTCCAGTGGTTACTGGCAATCATCATTAAAACTAAAGCGTCAAAACGCTCTTTCTTTCAGAGTGAGATGGATTTTTTGGGCCATAAGGTAGGTAAAGCTGAAATATCCCCAATGGATGATAAGGTCCTGGCCATTTCCAAAATGCCCCCCTAAATCCCTACAAGACGTACAAGTTTTCTTAGGGATGGTGGGATATTATTGCCAGTTCATCACCCACTTTGCTGACATCTCCGAGCCTCTTGTATATTTATTGAAGAAAGGCATACCCTTCTTTGGAAAGAAGAGGAACAGCAGGCCTGAGACCTATTACGTATCTCTCTCTCCCACATTCCAGTGCTTATACATCCCAACTTTGATAAACCCTTTCTCCTTTTTACCAATGCTAGTGATATAGCCATTGGAGCCATCCTATCCCAGCATGACAAAACTTGGTAGAACATCCTATCACCTGTTTTAGCAAAACTCTAAACAGAGCTGAATGCAACTATAGCGTTATGAACGCGAATGTTTGGCAATTATTATTGGCTATTAAGCATTTCTAACTTTTTCTATATGGGAACATTTCACTATAATTACTGACCATGTTTACCTATGATGGCTACAGTAGATGAAGGACCCCAATGGGAGGTATGTCTGATGGGTGTTAAAACTTCAAAATTATGACTTTTCCATCATCCATCAACCAGGGCTTTAGACCAATATGCAGATTGCAATCCCATCTGCCCATTTTAACTCTAACTGCTCTTGAGATGGATTGACTTTATGACCTCCTAACTCAACCGCACTTATGGAAAGACAGCTGCCCGACCTTTCAAAAGGGTATAGAAAAATTCGCGGGTCATCAAGTCAAAAATGGCCAACTGTGCAAACTTGGGTCCCAAAAATGGGTGCCCTATCTACGACCTTCAGAGTAAACTGATGTCGTATTGGAGAGATATTGGTAAGTCGGCTTTGAAGGAGTTCAGAAAAGATTACCAGTAGCTCAAGAATCAATGTTACTGGGAAGGAATGATTTTTACAATCCAAGATGTCTTTGAGTCCTGCTTGGTATAAAAAGTCAAGCTGGACCTAATCCCTGATCACAACATCTAATGGTTCCACCCTGTAAGCTTTTCCTTATTATTAGCATTGATGTTTTGGGACCTTTCCCTCGAGCCTCTAATGGTCACTAGTTCCTCCTCCAGGCCGTGTATCATTTAACTAAGTGAATTGAAGCTGTATAGCTACCTTCTGCTTCAGAAAAAGCTACCGCCACCTTCTTATATAATTGGATTATCACCCAGCATGGGTGCCCTCACATAATACTCTCATAATGGGCAAAATTTCCAATCATCACTGGCGAATGATTAAGCCGAGTTGATGGGATCCACCCAGGTATTTTCCACTCTTTACCATTCTGCCACCAATGGAATGGTGGAGCGGGCGATTGGTACCCTAACAGCCACTCTTCAGATAATGGCCATGACTGACCCTCTGCACTGGCCCCTATATTTGTCTAATGCAATTTTGGCCTATCAAATAAGCTATCACCATTTCATAAATATATCGCCCTTTCAGGCTTTGTATGGACGAAATCCCCAGTTGCCCTCCTGAGTGCAGGTCATGTTAGATCAGGCATCCCCTGACGCCCCTGCAGTTACCATGCAATGCATTGCAAATGAAATCATCTGACTCCAGGCTCTAGCTTCTGAGAGCTTATTGGCTACCACCAGTAGAGAAACTCAAAAATTAAATGATAAGCATAACCCCTTGCACATATTCCAACTGAGTGGCCTAGTTCTTTTCTACCATCATCGGCCTGGAGGTCATGACAATAAATTAGGAATCAACTGGTCAGAGCCTTACAAGGTCGTCTATAAGTGGGGCAATGAACACTTAATTGTAGAGGTAATTCATGGCACAGTTGTAAAATGCATATATAGTCAGTTTCTCCATCCGTTTCCCCCCCTGCGCCCAGATCTAGAGGGGGGTATTGGTAGGATTCCTACCTGAATGACCAATTTGGATGTGACGGATAATGGGAATCAATTCCAAACTGAAAAAAGCTCAATCTTCAGTTAGGGTTCATACCTGAGTGATGAGACAAACTCACACCAATTGACTGAGATGATTGGGCTTTATCAGAATCCCTGATTAATTTCTTTTATTAGATCTAGGCATGGGCAGCTTAGATTTTCCCCAAAACTCCTCCCTGATTACCCATTTATAGCAGGGATTAACCTAATAAACCTCACACTTTTTTATCCCTTTTCGCAATTTTAAGTAAAAACTGTATTTAATTGAAATTTGCCTCACCAGAATTGATATCTGGATAAAACAGAGTTCTCAACCAAGAGAAGCAACCAAGGTAAGTTTAAACACCCTTAAACTTTGGGCCAGATGGCCATATTACTAAAAGAGATCCATGGTATCAACCCGTGATCCTGACAGGAATCATTTAAAGCAATGATTTTACTCATCAGTCTAGTCAGATTCCACCACTGACTAGAACATGACCCCTTCTGGGTTAATCAAAGATTGTGTCCCAATGCATTAGCTCAACCCCAATGGATTATCCTTATTAAACTAGTAACCCGCTTAGTTAATGGGGCGTTTTACCCATTAACATCAGTTAAAATTACCTAAAAGTTAACCTTCAAGACAATAGCAAAAGCGTTGTCAACGCCCAGCATATATCAATAAACCCTTAATTGTTGGTGATAAATTTCAAATGCCTCATAAAACAAAAATTAATTATCAGTTGGTAAATTACTAATTGAAACTTTTGTGGTAATTTGTCAGGTATCCCTCCCTTATGGAACATCAGTAATCTGGTGAAATCAAATTGTGACTAATTAGTTAATATACCATCAGAAATATAACCAACAATTGTTATCATATGGTATGAAACCTCTCACATCCACTATGTTAATCGATCTCCAGCTGATAAAACAGATATTTATATGATTGATTGGACTGAATTATGTGGACAAACTGATTTTTTAACAGCACACTAATATTTGTGTAACAGACAAAAAAAATTTTAATTGTCAGCCAATTGCCATCTTGACTTTGGGAGAAAAATGTTTTGAGCGAGAATAGTTCAAATTTATTAAATACAAAATTGCCTAACTCTCAGCAAAATAATTCAACTTGAAGTAATTGTTTTCTCCTTACCTTCCATTGACCAGGGCAGATCGTGCTGCCTTTGTCAGTCCTGACAGTTGTGGGAATACCCTACTTGAGTTAGAGAGTCGCCAAAGCCCTAGAACTAATTCTAAGTGTTTGTTTATAACAAAACCACCCCCTTTTATAGGTTTGAAGGGGGTTGCGAAGTAATAAGAAATTTTACTCCCCCCCAATCATGAGCTAAAGCAGATAAAGATCAGCTGAGATGATCTTGAATCTGATGCAAATGATTGGGTACGATATATAAAAACTTTCCACCATGGTTTATCCTACCTATGATGAACCAATCATATTATGTTAATACCAGACTATGTAAAACAACTTTATCAAGCGCAGATTGGCCAGATCGTTAAACTGTTTTAGCCACACCACCCAGCCTATATTGAATCTAAAATTTACCCCACTATTAGCCTTTGAAGACCATAAATACTAGGGGATGGCATCATAATAGCATCGTTTATTCCATCCAAACCGCGACTTTAAAAATTTATAATATAGTTTTTTTTATAGTTTTACATAGTTTAAATCCGCCAATTTAGTTGGAAAAAAATAAATAAAATCAAAAAGTTTGTGGACGTCCTGCTGAATATCAGCACCTGAGAGCATTAGCTAGCATGATTCCCACAAAGTGGTGCTCACTACAAGGGTATCCTTTACACCACAAGTTTAACTATAATCAAAATGGAGGACGTTTCTGCTGGAAGTACCACTGAATAAGTGAGAAACGGAGATGGGGCAGAAGATAACCGTATGGATAGCCCCCCAAACATATCTTTTGAAAGAGAATAGTTGAACAGATCATTATACCTGAGTCCCACCGCCTTACCTGGCCTGCATCTGAAGTAGTGAGGGGCCTAACTCACGGCATATTAAACCATGGAGACATTGCTTCACGTGAAATAGGTTTTTCAGTAGAGGACCATACGATGAACCTCTATGGGACTTGAACCCTTTCAGACACCTATAGTCAGCTTACCAACCTGACTACCTATATCTTCAACTTTCCCATCCCACTATGTTCCAAATAATACACCTGTTAGGTGTCCATAATGAGGAATTGCACTGTCAGTTGGTAAACCATGATGCTCTAAGATTAGCCTACAATAATTTATACAATTTTACCTCTGAACATATTGGAACAGCACAATCAGGGGGAGCAAACCACAAATTCATAATTCAGTTGCATGAGCGGCTCAACACGATGAATACTGGAGTAGTGAAGTATGTAGAAGAGGCTATGAGATCTTCCAGGATGATTTGAATTTGTCCGCTGCTAGCTCCTGCTCTCTACTTGAGTAGTTTGCCGATGAACTTAAGAAACGTGAAGAGCAAACTCACAGCAAACTCTTAGCGCATGCGTCTATCCCCCAATTTGGGGTTGAGCAACGTGTAGAGGTGGTGGAACAACTAGCTCAAGCCTTGACCCGTGTGGAGAACTTGAATGGCTTCAGTTGCAAGATCCTTCTAGGGCTTTCCCTTCTTTAGAGGTCAAGATTGCGCAGCTGGAGAAGGAGCTATCTATTAAAGCTTCAATTGAGAATACCAAGTATTTAGCTCAACATTTCAGTAAATGTGAAAAATAGCTCATGGGGTCAAGACCTCTCTTGAACGGCCCACACTGTTGAAGGATGTATATAGTCAGTTGACACAGGTTGAGCGTAGTTATAAACAGATTAAGAGTGACATACATTTGAAATGCCCACCCATCTGATGATGAAGGGTGTAAGCAGATGAACGAGGAGCTTAAAAATTGCGTGGGGGTGGTGGAAGTTAACCAACAAAACCTAAGATCACTTGTGTCACAACTCAGTTTTAAAGTCAAGGCGCTGGAAAGTCGTGTTGAAGAACTGGAAACTCAAAGGCTGGTGTTAGAAGACAGACTGGCCTATATGTGAATCCGCCTCCCAAAAGCCTGTCGCCGCCATGAAAACCAGGATTGAAGCTATCCAAGACCAACTCAATTGTTCTCTACCTCCGTTTATCAGTTGGAACTTCGCTCAGAAACCATGGGAAAAGGGCCTCCTGTGGTCCATATCCTCACTGGGTGAGACCATGATTTTTCAAACCAACTTTCAAGGACAATTTTATCCCCAGCGAGGGTAACATTGCATCGTTTTTATACATCTATAAAGCATTTATGTAAGGTGCGACTGACCACCAGAAGGTCAAAAATATCCTCTCTTGTTTGAGTCGCATGGCAAAAGAGGTGCTGGTGCATCATATGGATGCCCTTTTCAATTGGTCCGAGGTTAAGAAGGCCCTCATTTAAGAGTTTGGATCAAAACAAGGCTTAAGCATGAAAAAGCAAAACTTCAAGCGCATTAGCATAAGAAAAGGAGAGTCAGTGGTTGCTATTGCGGAACTGTTCTATATTGAAGCACAGATGTTGTTGACTTCTAGTATGTTGACCTTGTAGGACGGTGTTGCTGCAATCTTGGCTGGGTTGCATCTCACCTTCCTCTGACGATGCACATCACTTCTGTCAAACGCTATTTCTGCAATGTTCATGATATGAAAAAGTCTCTTCTAGATGTCGCTGACTTCAACAAGTTTGAAGTCTCTCGTGTAGTAGTATCCAGACCCAGCGTTCTGGCCATTATGGATCAAAAGCCCAAGCCCCAGTTCTTGTATATTGAAGACCAAAAGGAGACCATTCTGATTATGGGCCCTGAGTATCAAAAGCCAAAAGCCAAGCGGTCTAAGCGTCCACGGTGTGCCTACTTTAACAAGGTTGGACACTATGAGACTGTGTTCTGGAGTACGAAAGCAAAAATTAAAGAGCAAGGGAAAAGAGATGTTGACGTAGGGATAACCACTATTGCTGACGAATCTCCTGTTCCTGACTCCCCTACCTCAATTGCTTCATTGCACTTTGTTGAAAATACCCCTAGGGACAAATCTGAAAGGGTTTAAAGATGTTGGTTATTACATCTTAGGAGTACCCGTTGAAGTTGAAGTTCCTGATTATTTGAACGCTGGAGGAGTAGACGAGACCACCATACCTGAGGACAAGTACCTCAGCCAAGTTCTAGGGTGTCCTGCGGTTTTTGACATCTCCAGCGATTTTAATCAGCTCCTAACTGGCTTGATTCGACCTACCAGAGGGTTCAAACCATAAAGTCCATCTTGGAGAGTTACCCAAAGACCGCTCACAAACTATCCTCCACCTTCTAGATAAGAAGGGCACGACTCTTTCTCCTAACTTTGGAGGAACACTCACTAAGGTGGAAGTGGTCATTTAAAAAGTCCAAGTGTTAGCCATCCTGGATACTGGACCAGTTAACGTAATCTCCTCTAAGCTGATCAAAAACAACAAGCTAGCCTATCTTGGAGTATAATTAAGAATTTGGAAATTCAGGCCCAAGCAATCTCGCCATTGGGGCATATCCTTCCCTTCCCATTCAAATTAGGAAGATCATCTTAGTGGCCCCAGCAGTGGCCTTAGAAAACAACACCTATGATATGCTCATAGGTACCCAGTTTATGATTGAGTACAAGGGAATAATCAACATGAAGCTAGGTTTCCTCTTGTTACTCAACTATGAAGTCCCTTTAGTCTTATTCAATAAAGATTCCAACAAGAACAAATATTCTTGCCTGTTTGAATACCTGGTTTCCGCTTTGCCTTTGCATTATACCACCTCTGGCTGAAAAAAGTTCTTAATTATCTGATACTAGGGACGGTATTTCTTTCTATGCTGCAGACGAGGTAGTGATTAAGCCTGGTGAACAACGAGTGGTTGAAACAAAGATCACGCTTAAATATGACACTACTACTTGTTGCATCTCATAAGTCTTTAGGGCTTCAGCCCCTTGGAGCTTTGGATATTGCCTGGTATTCTAGACACAACCAACCAGAGGACTTTTACTATTCTGTTAGTAACCTCACTGGTCATAGCATGGGTGTAATAAAACACCAGTAGATAGGCAGAGGCTTATTGGTCCCCGTAGAGGACATGAACTTATTAACTTTATTGGCACTATAATGTATTTGGCTTGCCAACGGATGAACTGTTATGTACCTTACCCAATGCCCTTATCTCAGATGAGCCCCAGATGAACTTGACAAAGTTCACAATTCATCAGAAGGATTTAGCGACATATTCTCCGAATTAGAGACTGACTATGGGCATATGAAGGACTGGAGCCACTCCATTGATGTGAGGGATGCCCGTCCCATATGGTCAAAACCTTATTGCAATCCAAGATGGAACAGCAGAAGAGGACTGAGCTCAAGCATTTACTAGACGCAGGGTTACTAGTCCCTTCACAAAGCCCTTGGTCTTCCCCCCTTTTGCTAATTAGAAAGAAGAATGAAGGTCATTGAGTAGTCATGGACTACTGCAAATCAAATAACCTCACTAAAAAGGATATATATCAAATCCCCCGCATTGACGACGCCCTAGAACAACTCTCAAGATTTAACTTCTTCTTCACGATGGACTTGGCTAGCGGCTATTGGCAAAAGAACCTTTTTCCTTAAGACCAGGAGAAAGGTGCTCTTATTTGCAATGAGGGTCTCTTCCAACCCACCCAATTACCTCAAGGGTTGCAACGCACCTGCAACTTTCTAGCGCGCCATGGATCACATCTTGCAGGAGTAAAGTAAAGTTGTGTAATCGTCTATCTGGATGACATCATGGTGCTCTCTAAAACCTTCACCGAACATCTTATACACTTGAAAAAGTGTTTCAACGCTTATGTGATTCAAATATTAAGTTAAAACCCTCAAAGTGCACCTTCTTTCAGTAGAAATTAGACTTTCTAAGACACGCCATCTCTCATGAAGGAATCCAACCTACACATGATAAGATTGAAGCAAACTTAAAAATGCCTCCCCCTTAAAAATTTACGTGATATTTAGGTATTTCTAGGGATGGTGGGTACTACCGCCGGTTCATCCCCAAGTTCACCCAGCTCAGAGAGCCCTTGTTCGCCTATTGACAAAAAAACCCATTTCCATTGGGGTGCTGAACAAGAGGCCGCTTTTATGACGCTGAAGCAACTTCTACAACGTCCTATCCTGAGGCTCTCAGACTATGGTAAACGTTTTATCTTGTTTACTGACGCCTTGGACTATGCCGTTGGGGACATCTTAGCCCAAAAGGATGAAAACGGTGTAGATCATCCTGTATCCTATTTCATTAAGATGCTGTCAAAGGCGGAACTCAATTACAGAATTGCAGAGAAGAAGTGCTATGCTGTTTTGTTAGCTGTGAATCACTACCTCCCTTTCCTTTATGGGACTACCTTCACTGTGGTTACCAATAACGCTTCTTTGAAATGGTTACAGAACATGAGGGATTCTACTGGCTGGTTAACGCACTGGGCTCTAAAACTCCGGCATTATGACATGAAGATTGAACACCATGCTGGAACCCGTCACATGAATGTTGAAGGTTTAAATCAGCTGCCAGTCCTGCACTTGGATAATACCGAGGCAGAAAGGTTATATGCCCTCTTAATGACCCCCAAAGAATGGTAGTATGAGGATGAGCTTGTCCAAAAAGTGTTAACCCAGCACTCCCATAATACCAAAGTGGAGAGCGGGAAATGTATACACAGGTGTAAGCAAAGTGGCTGCCTTACCTTAAGCCCTCAGAACGTGTACCTGCTATCCTGGAAGCTCACTATACCCTAGGTCATGGGGAGCAAAGAAAAGCTAGGAGTGGATTAGGGAGCGGTATTATTGGGAAGGAATCATAAAACTATTGTTGAAGTCTTGGATGCCTGCCTCACATATAAGAAGCAGTCTAGTTTTAAGACTAGATACCAATATCAACCAACTATCCCCCAACAACCTTTCCATACCATCAGCCTAGACGTGGTAGGTCCTCTTCCGCAGACTACCACTGGGAACTGATATATCCTAGTAGGCATTGACCATTTTACTAAGTGGATTGAAAACGTGGCTCTTCAGATAAACGGCCATGGCACCTGCAACGTTCTTACATCATAATATTTTCACTTTTCATGGCTTTCCCCAAGTACTACTCTGCAACAATGGTAAGAACTTCACCTCCATAGTAAACAAGATCCTAGCTACCTCCATGGGAGCCCAACAACCTTTCTTGATCCCATACAATCCCTCTACAAATGGGACTGTGGAGAGAGCCAATGGAACCTTGGTCTTAATCCTGCGAAAAATGGCGTCTTCTGATCCACTTCACTGGGATCAATTCCTACCCAGTGCTCTTATAGCCTACCAGATTAATTATCACTGGATCCTTAAAATGTCTTTTTTTAGTACTAGTGGTTCCCAACCCAAAAGGGGGAGCCACTACGAACCTTTATTCACAAATGGTCCAAACAAAGGGATTACCATAGATTAAAAAAATCCTAATACAGCCCCTAGGTTAACAGCCTAGGAAGCCATATCAGAAGGCGAGGAGGCATTGGGGAAACTTTTGTCTGGCGCCCGCTTTAGCTGGTGGACCATGGTGTACAGCACTGGGGTGGGAGCATCAGCGACATGGGTCATAAGGAGGTATAGCTGTGAGTTCTCTTTGGTAATGAGGCCAGCGGTATCCATCGCCTCAACATATTGAGCAAGTTGATGCTCAGCAAAAGTGATGAGAGCTGGTACACAGGTAAATGACTTGAAGTATCTGTGGATTTCAGGATAATTGAGGTCAAAAGAAGAAGTTTTTTCTGCATTGATGCAAGCGCGACTCACACCAAAAGCAAGCTCTTCAATCTTTGTAATTCGCATGCACCTCAAAATCATGAGGAAAATTGGGGATAGGAATACCCTTCACAAGGGGCTCCATTGCCCCATGGAGTTGCTGGCGGAGGAGGGTGTTGGCCGGGGCAGCTGCAGCTGCAACTGCCATATTGTTGATATTTACTTATAAACGGGAAACCCATTTTTTGGATGAAAATGGTGTGAACGCGATTTGGGAGGGTCAACAAAAACTCCTCTAAAGCAAAATCAGGTTTCACATGCTATGGCCGTCCGTCCTCCTCAATCCATTTGAGAGCCTAGAAAGGATTGGGTTTGGCCAGCGCTGTGCTATCCACAGGAATTGAGGCTGTGGCTGGAGCTGATTGGCCACATGCTGTAGACCATGGCAGCTCAGCTGATACTGGTTCAGCCATCCTGAAAATGTCTTTATTTCATGTCTTTTATGGGTTGGAACCAGGAATACCTGCCCTTTTAGCTAAAGATGTTTACCCCTCTAGAGTTGAGGAACCTGAGAAGGCCATGAGAAGATTACTCAGCGCTTCATCCAGCTCCAATCTGAGGCCATGACCAATTTAGCTAGATCTGTGACTAAAGATGGACAGGCTGCCAATGAACTCTGGGCCCCTACCTTCCTTCCAAGTGTCTGAATTGGTTCTGTATCACCATAACACCTTCACCCCTAGAAGTAGTAAGCTTGGGTCAATCTGGGAAGGCCCTTTTGTCACCTATAAGCGAGGTGCTGAGTATTCTATCAAATCCTTGGCTACATGAATCATTATTAGTTGAGTACATTGCCGTTTCCTAAAGTCATATTCTCCCCCCAATATTCTTGAGGGGGGTGATGTTTGAAAATTGCCATCTAAACTTTTGGGAGAAATAACGTTTTGGATGAGAATAGTTCAAATTTATTAAATACAAAACTGCCCAACTCTCAGCAAAAAGAATCAACTTGGAATAATTGTTTTACTCCTTGCCTTCCAAGACTAGGGCATATTGAGCTGCCCTTGGCACTCCCGACCCTGGGGGAATACCCCACCTGGGTTAGAGAGTTTCTCAAGCCCATTCACTAATTCTAAGTGTTTGTCTATAACAAAACCACTCCTTTTATAGGTTTAAGGGGGGTCGCGAAGGAATAAGAAATTTTACCCACCAATCATGAGATAAAACAGATGAAGATCAGCTGAGATGAGCTTAAATCTGATGCATTTGATTGGGTACAATATATAAAAACTTTCCCTCATGGTTTATCATAACTATGATGGAACAATCATATTATGTTTAACTAGACTATGTAAAACAACTTTTCCAAAGTGCAGATTGGCCATATTGTTAAACTGTTTAAGCCATACCATCCTGCCTATATTGAATTTAAAAATTAACTTACTATTTGTTTTGAAGACCTTAAATACTAGGGTAAGGCATCATGATAAAGTATCGTTTATCCCACTTAAGTTGCGACTTGGGGTAAAATTTTAAATATTTTATATGGTTTTACATAGTTTTTTGTCCGCCAATTTAATTGGCAAAAATAGATAAACCATATCTTTTGTGGAAATCCTGCTGAATATCAGCACCTGCGTGCATTAGCTAGCAGTATTCCCACAGTAATAGTTTCCCTGATGTCAAATTTAATAAAAATACATCACAACTATGGTTGCAATAAAAATATCTAATTTAGGAATTTTTCATAGGTTGATTTATATTTAATTTAATTTTAGTTTTGTATAGTCCTCAGAAATCTTTTATTTCCTGTATGCATCACTTTTATAAGATAATGATTAAATAGAATTTACCAAATTGAGTTTTTCTCTATTTGAAAGGACCAATTGGGGATGAATAAGCGTCTAAATCAATCAAACACACGCACCTTCTCAGCTCCAATGATGGGGAGAAGCTTAGACCAGAATATCTGAGTTTCTCAAATTCAACTGCAGCACAAAAAATTGAACCTTTATCCCATCTACTGAATATTTGAAGATGGTTCAAGTATCTCATATGAAGAGCAATATCTGCCATGCATTTCTAAATCCTCTTGTGAGTCTGAGGTGCGCATCACTTTTGCATAGAGGAACTTTAAAGTAAAAAGGAGAAATTCTAGAATATACCTAACTGTTTCAAACCCGGTGAGAATCACCTTCAAGCTCACCATGAGAACCTGTATTTCTGGCTATGAAAAAGCTAAAGAGGCAAATATGGAGGCCTCTCAACCTTTTGTGCTGTAAACTATACTAAGCTTCGTCAAGGTAACGAGCCAGAACAAATTACAATTAACATACCCATGACACGCACCCAATTCTGGGATGATGAGAACATATTTTTGGTACTGGAGTACTTTCCAGCCACAGTGAGCTGAGCCATTTAATGAAAATCACTCCTGGAAGGGTTGAGCAACTATGGAACAATAGTGCACTATGTTATTAAGAGCCACGCCATCTCTATTTAGCAACAGACAAGGCTATGGATATGATACGCCCTGGGATGGATACTTGAAGGAAAAATCAAAGCGATCCCCTGGAAGGCCTTCAAAGACAACATGTTGGCAACCAGTCCCGCCCATTTAATGTGCTCCCTGAAAAGTGTCTCCTATATGCTCCAGTTGCAAAAAACAGGGCATAAGAACAACGCTTCCCTGAAACATGGGAAGGCCTCTATTTCATTGAGAATGAGGCACCCAGAAAGGCTCCAGATTCTTGTGATGCTTTGACGGCTATCCAGTGGTGAGCATTGGATAGATATGAGGTAGTGCAGCCAGTAACACAAGAACAACCCAAGGAGGCTAAAATAGCAAGGAGAGCTGTTGAAAGAGAAGAGAAAATCTGTGAGAAAGGAAAAGGAAGTGGCTGTCAAGGATGAAGAAACCAAACCCAATATTGAGCGACAAAAGAGAAAACTGGCTGGTATGACCTTCCCCAGCAGCCCAACCAACCCCAAACTTGGTCCCCCAAGAACACCGCCATCCCATGGAGGTTACACCATTCACCCACGTCCATAATGGTTCAAAGATTAGTTCAGTGAATAATTCAACTCCAGTTAGATTATTAATTGGCTTCCAAGCCCTAGATGATATGGGCGATGAATAGCCTATTAATATAACTAGCTCTAGTAGGTTATGAGGACCCCCATAGTTGAAATCAATGAATTGCCCAGCCAGCCTTGCATGAGGTCCCATTGACATATCCAGGAAGGCCATGCTTAATGTCAAGAACTTAGCCCATATTTAATCTGGCCCTGTTCAGGAATAGTGAGCGTGCTGGGCTAGATAACAATAGGGACTTATATTTCAAAACTCTTATACACAAGCCCTTGGATAAAAAACGAGGGCTCCTGCTTAAGCCCCTAGCAGATGTACTTGATCTTCAAGAAATCAAGTGCTCTGTTGAGAGATAGGAAGAATGGTCCAGAAGCTTCCATCCTAACCAATAATTCTGGACTAGCTACATTGGTTTTGTGAACAACACACTTTTGAATGGTAAAGATATCCATCATGATTCACATTTAGAAGAAGGGTCCTCACCTTATCCTTATTTGAAAAAGCAATCATATAACGCCGCATTAATTTATTCATCCATTGAGGCCATTCAGAGAGTCCTATTTTTAGAGAGTATAGACGCCCTAGACCTCCTAATGGATACCATCTACCTAGGGTCATCAACTGTTGGCTGGACGGTTCACAGGAAGATGGCCAGATGTAGATGGTCCACAACAAGATAAAGCTAACTAGGTAACCTGATGATTTCAAAAAGTCTTATGGACGCTAAACTCCCATCTGGTACTATTTCCAGAATCTAAAATTCCCACATATTGCCAACGGTCAGTTGATCAGTGCAATACGTATAGACTAAATACACATACCTGCCACATTGGAACCACAGGTAGAAGCATTCCTAACAAATGACTTCCACCTCTCAGAACACTAACTAGTAAGTTTGTTTCCAAGCACAACAAGCAACCCACAATTACCAACGATGGATTAGGATACTCGCTAAGCATATGACCATGGTTAAGTTGAGGCCACAACGATGTAGCTCTCAGAAGACTTGTACCAATGTTTTAACACAATCTCCATGTGGCAACAATTGTTGAATCTTAAGTGGGATATACTCAAAGCCCTAAAAACCCAGCTACCAGACGCGCAAGAAAGGAGCTCGGTGAACTGTACAAAGCAAAGCGCATCATTGCCCACCTAGAACGCTACTAACTAAGAAGATGCTACAGCCCGCAATGAGCCAGGGAATGGGTTACGTCTACCTAATTATTAAGAAGCACAAACAGCTTCCTGTGCACATGGAAGCATTACAAGCAGGTGCAAGGTGCAGCGCATGGTGGCCTCCCATCCAATTTCTTTTCCAGGCCTAAAACACTAGTTCAATGGAATCATCCCTCACAGTATAACAAACAAAAGATGGACAGATAACCGATGACCTGCAACTGTTAGTCTCCCTCACGCATACATACTACTATGAGATCTACAGGGCATAACAAATGGACAACAAAGAAAAAGAATACTTTATTGATGCTATCCCAGACCACAGCTGCCAGATGTAATACTTGATTGACTCAATCGCTGAGGATAAACTTGCACAGGCCATGTGAAGCCTCCAATCCAACAAGTCCCCTGGCCTTTATTGATTACCTTACAATTACTTCTAACAGAAGTTAATCAATAAGAAGCCAATGCTCACCCTCTTCAAATACATCCTGAAGGATGGTAAGTGATACGGTGAGGTTCTGAAGCTCATACATGTCCTACACAAATAGAGGACTGCACAGATTTGAAAAGCTGGGGGGTAATC
This sequence comes from Massospora cicadina, assembly GCA_022478985.1. NCBI lineage: Eukaryota > Fungi > Entomophthoromycota > Entomophthoromycetes > Entomophthorales > Entomophthoraceae > Massospora > Massospora cicadina. Next base: position 19,220 of record JAKSZP010014527.1, read on the forward strand.
TACATAATTAACACAGTTTTGAAGATAATGGGTAAGCTCCTAGACAAACGAATGTCAGCAAAAGCTTCACACCTGCTGGTCTCTCACCATATGAATTTCTCCCTAGAAAAGGCATATGGGAAACATTCATCATGCCACCAACACGCTAGGAGTCTCCCAATGGTATGCTATGCTTCCTCAACTCGGCCAAGGCCTATAGCAGGGTTGATTGGGACTACCTTGCAACAGTCCTCTTAAGACAAGGTATCTCCAACCTCTGATCAGGTGGATAAAGAACCACCAACATGAGGTATCATTCTCAGTACTGGGGCCCACCTCATGTCCCCGCCAGTACTCCAGGAAAGAGGCCTTCGTCAGAGTGATTCCCTCAGCCCATCACTATATAACTTTTCTATTGATCCTCTCCTCCGCCAAGTACAAGTACAGATTGACGGAGTCAGATTTAAAGGACAACCACCGTTTTGGACAATGGGCTTGCAGATGATTGTATAGTTAGAATATGATATAAAGCTGATGCAAAAAAAAGTGGATGAAATATTCACAATTTTATGAGAAAGATTCCCAAGCAAATCTAACAAAGACAAGATGCATGCATTAGATATAACTGGAGTAAACCCCCCAAACTATAATAAAAAAAAACAAAAAAATAGAAAGGTGACAATAATACAGTGAGGATGTAGAAAACAGGTGAACTGTATACAAAGCCCTTTTAAAATGCCCTGCCCACAAACCCCATTTATGCGCTTAGGATATGTAAAACACCAAAAAGGAATAGCAGTACAAGTTATGAAAGATAAGATACTGGAAGACATCAGGAGAACAATAGCTAGATGGAGAAACAGGAAGACTTTCTTAACGGGAAAGTGCTTCCTAGCAAACAAAATCATACTTTAGAAATCTGGTATTCAGCATATGCTTTAGCATTCAGTAAAGGCTTTTTTAAAAACTAACCTCAGTCTTAAAAGCTTGTATATGGAATCATAACTCACCACCTGCAAGAATCTCACCATTATTTGGCCCATCAGAAGAAGGGGGAAGGGGATCATTGACCCTGAGCACAAAGCAGAAATATTATTATTAAGTGGATCAACGCATCAGCTGTACAGGAAGACACCCCTAATATGGGAAATAGCTGCTAGAACACAAATAGCAAGAAAAATGGACTTAAAAATCTAGACGATCAAATACTTTAAGAATATTCCTGTGCTTGTGCACAGGTTTAAGGGAGGGCCTTGGGACGCCGCGCCTGGCACAAAGTTGATAGACTGCTACTTAAAAATACTTAGAATCACACCAAAACTCGGTTATAATAATAAACTTTTAAAGGAAGTCAGAGGAGAATTTCTAAATTTAAATTGGAAAAATGAGCTTGAAGTGGTGCACCATGCACAGGATTGAACCCCCCACAAAACTCATCAATGGAATTCTGGGGAATTTTATTTAGGCACAAACTATGAAAAAAGGGTATGGAGAGCTTCCTCCTACCCCCTGGTCAAATTAAAAATATCCTCGCTCCACTGGAGTATTGTAAAGTGTCATTTCTGAACAGTAATTGATCCAACGCTCCCACAATCTGTGCCCACATGCCAAGAGATAGACAACCTCCATATCAGGTTCTTTAAATGCTGTGACGCCCACCTTGTCTGGAGCAGCGGTACACCTAGCCCAGATCCACAAAACCCTGCACCTAAGATTAATACCCAAATTCTGGCTGTTCAACAAAAATCTAGATATAAAGACCAAGACCATGATAAGGCTATATATCCTTGCGCTGCGGTCAATCTACAGAAACTGGATTGCCAGGGTAAATGCACCACCCAAATCAGGCCCATACAGGGCTCTAACAACTTTAAAGTAACCATGCATAACACTTTTAATACTGGCTGCTTGTTAAACCATACCAGCTGAGCCTTGCGCACGGTATTTGAATTAGAGTATTCACACATGTTTGAGATCTTTATGGTGAACCAAATGTGTCAGTGGATCAACCCTCCACCACAAACCGCCAGTTTCTTAAGCACAACGAGGTTTGAAGTCCAGCTCGTTGCTGCAAACGCCGTAATTCCTCCCTTTATCCCAAATGCTCATCTACCCCTATCCTTGAGTGCGTCATCTCAGGGTGCGCACTATAAAATAAAAAATAAAAAATAAATTAATAGATTTATTCTTTAATTTATGGAAAGCCATCAATGATGGGTTTAATAAGGCTAACCTTTCTAAACTATTCTAATATAATTAACTTTTAGTCTGCTTATATACACTGGGGCGTCATTTCTTCCTTCACAGTTTTGAATTCTTTTTCTGACATGCTACCCCATGAGATATCTTTACCGGTCACTTGAATATAGTTATTTGTTTTAGAGTTTAGAAAGCTTATGTTTATGTTAATCTGTTGCCAATTCAGAGGTGATGCTTGCAGGTGTATCCCTCCTCCAAATACTCCCTTGGGAATAGTTTTGGTGGGCAAGCATGCCATTATCAAACTTTAAGGATGCCAATGATGCTAACCAAAACATTTCTTGGTAGCACTGTAACTCAAAGCCAAGATTAACTGCACCAATATTGCTTTATTTCAATAAGCTCTCTCATTGCCTGCATCCTGGCCAAAGAAGCCTTGTCAGATTATTTCAGCAGCATACAAAGCAGGTTTTAATGAGCACCCAATTATTGGGTTTATTTAACTGCATACTTCTGATACCACTATGCCCTTGCTCTATGGTTTATCCCATACTTTGCTCTTGGAGGAGGAAGACACCAGCAAGGCCAATACCCTGATCTCGCCCCTTTCTACCATGGTAGTATGAGCAGTTCACCACTTTCCCAATTGGTTAATTGAGTTTTTGTCATTTATTTATTTTGACTCACTTTATTTGAGCGGTTTGTTTTATTTGTAAGGATATTTTTTTATTTTTAGCTCTTTGAGCACTTGGTAATGTCCATCCCCTGATCAGTTTAACTCGTTAAACAAAGTTTCAAATAGTTAAAATGTTTCTAGTCAACGAACAGTTGACGCCTTTGATTACTTAATAGTATGTAAGTAAATCCAGAGACCCCAGAGATGGCTAAAATCTTGGACACTGTAACTCTTCTGAGTGGCCATAAAAGTCAGCAGTGCAATGCTAAGGAATGCAACTTGCAATTCAAGTGCATTAATCCTTTTTATTGTGAACTTAAATAGATTTCCATCTGTTTTTTATTCAAGGCAAGCTGATCAGGAAATGGCATTACTGAAGAAAAATTGATGAAAGAAAACATTGATATGAAACTGAGAAGGGTCATTTCCGAAAATCACTTTTCTTTTGACAGTGGTCTCTGCTGGTTGGCAGGCCACCAGTATGAAGAATGGATGACCCTTGCCGTTTTGCCTTAGGAGTCAGGGCTAGCAGCGTTGACTGACCCCTTGGAGTGTCACCAGCGCCAGAAGGGGATTCCCAAGCCTAAACCCCAACCAACAAAAATAAACATAAGCTTATAATAATAAGGAGATTAGACAAAGGGAGATGTTTATAGAGAGGGAAGCGCCAGGTATTTATATTTACAATTATTCTTCTGTGCCCATAACTGACCTATCAGCTCATCGATGGTTCTTCCAGACAACCACTCTCTCTCTTACTGCACTTCTCTCTTCCCTGGCATTGACCCTCTCTCCCCATCCTTCCCAATTTACGAATTAGTTTCAGCTCATCCTCAGAATTAGTCGCTGGTGAGCCATATAAATTATAATATAAATTAGTATTTAAATTGGGTTTGACAGTAAATATGCACTGGAAACATCCTTGGTCACTTGGGTAACTCAGAATATCTTGGCTTCTCGCCAATATACATTGCAACTCATTGTAGTCAATCGTTCAGGGAATCACCTTACTCAGGAAATATTTGATTATTAAATATTAGGCGCTGGAAACATTCTTGGCCGCCTCAAACCCAGAATCCTCAGCTTAATCCAGCTTATAATAGGTAATACAATTAAATCATCAAAATTATTTGTTGCCGGTGATCCATATACCAATTTGGGTCCATCAATTGCTCCACTCAATCCCAACTTCCAATCTTAGTAGAATATTTGGATTCAGCTTAGCCCAATTTGGGGAGCAACTACCTAGCAATCATTTAAAACACCACGAAATTTAAGTCAATGTACCATTCCATAGTGATTGGCCATTTCATCCCAAATATTGATATATCTTTGGAGAAATCAATCTGGTCAAAATTCTGACAGGTCAACTAAATCAAAAAAGTTTTTTCACCTCCGGATCAGGACTTAGATTTTTCTAATTATGTCATGGGTAAGGTTGTTGTGTCATTAGACCTACTAAGCACCAATAACTTTCTTCAGTAGCCACCACAATCAATGTGCAAAGGGAGGTAATAAAGCCTTCAACCTTCAGGTTGGTAGCCATACACTCTCCTAACTCTCCTTCCACACCTCCTAAGTTGCCATATGATTGGGGTGAATCTTTTTTAGGCATGGGGTTAGTTTAATTGATATAACATGTGAAATATCTAAAAATATAAGTGTACATCATACAAACTCAAATTTCAATAAGATAGAGGGATGGCCATTTTCCCAACCAAACCTAACTCCATCACCTAAAAGCCAATTCAGTCAACCTCCGCTGTGGTGGGGGAGGTTGGGGGATGTCATTTAGCTGCTGGCAGCAGATGCCTCTTGTGCTCACCAGTGGACCTCCAGGGAAAGCTTGCCACTTTCCCTGACCCTTCAACTTCTGAGTGGTAATCTTCATACCTCATATTTGTAAAAAGGTCAATCATCTTGAACAGTTCTACAAGTTGCATCCATACTTGGAAAGCTAAAGGGCTCCCATTTTTAGTGTGAATAAATGTAAGATTGGTTTGTTCGCCATGATTTACCTAGTGCTGAGTTTTAGAAAATTATATCTAAGCAATAGTTACAATCCAATTTGCCATTTTTTGATATTCCTGGATAAATTGATTTAACTATCAGTCAAATTTTAGTTTTGTTTAGTTCTCAACCAGAAATTGATTCTAGGATCAATTAGGCTTCCACGCCTAACTTAAGGTATTTTTTGTTTTTGGTTTGCTTTTTAAATTCTAGGGTGGTATTTCCATCTATACAAGTTTGGAATTTTATTTGTGCCAAGCTTACTCATAGGATATTTTACTAAATTCTTGAGTAAGATTTTTATCTAAATCTAAGATTTGGTTAAGTTTTTACTGGTCATTGCTAATTATAATAAAGGAACCCCTCAACACAATTCTATACATAATAGTATGTAAGCAACTTCAGAGTCCCCAAAAATGAAGAAATCAGCCTTGAACACTTACTTCTTCCAAGTGGACCATTAAAGTCAGCCATGCAATGCTAGGGATTGAAAATGTGATTTGAGTGGAGTTACTTCCTTTAAGTTTAAAACTATATAGAGTTTTATGTTTGACTAATAAAATCTTTTTTGCTATGGGGTTAGTGTTGTTAAGGCATTGGCTTGACTTTAAATAATCAACTATCTAGTGTCTAAAGTTGTAACAAGAATGAATGTGGATAGCCATCTGCTAAATTGTACTAGCAATTAATCCTACCTCTTGAGCCTCCAAATCATTCCAGAAACTGACATGCGTCAACCCCTACCCTCTAGATCAACTTATACCTGTAAATGGGTAAAATTTTATCTATTGCACTCATTTTACTTATTGTGCCAATTCTACTCCCCAGTAATTGTTATCCTATCATTAGGACATTATTGTTTTGTGGATATGGAGTCCATTACAAATGCTTAAATTTTTCCATTTTTAGTATTTTTGTTTGCCCAAACTTATCTTATTTTATCAAAAGCTATTCTTGGAGCAGAGAATTACTATACTAAGAATATAATGAATAAGGTTGATTAGCTGAAAGGGTAAAACTGCTTCCACCCCTAGTGCAGGTTTTGAGTTCGAAACCTGCACTGGCTAGAAAAATTCTTGGCTTGGTATATTTGTCCCAAGGTCAACCCACCTTAAATACAAAAGAATATAAGGAATACTGGGTATTTTATAGCTCACTGTACAATATTTTGCAAAATCAACCTTATCACAGAACAGAGGTCATTTAAGTAAGATCAAAGCAGTCCTGGAAGGAGCTATACCTGTGCAATTAGTGCGCCTGTCTCACTCACTACACTGTGGTGCACACTAAAGGGGGCCTATTCAAGTAACATTTATCAACAACATGGAGTCTTATGCCAGATAGGAAGACAACTGAGACACTAAAGGTTTTGTGTTTTACTTCAACCCAATTTGCTATCTCATCTGGCCTGCACTAATATGAGATGGAGCTATTCTCCTCTCTTTGATAGATTTTAAATAAAACACTTTTACATCAGAGCAGATAAAACAGACTAATTGGATGTGGTTACAAGGGTTCCGGTTGTTCAGTTACAAATTGGCTAACTTTATACCCTCCATATATACTACTACTGAAAAAACCAAGATCAACTATGGCAAGACTTTAAGCTATTTTATGGAATGAATTGCAATCATGTGTTGTCCTTTTTAAGCAGCATCAAACATCTAATTCAATACATTATAATGTAATTGCAGCCCACCATGCAAATTTCTCAGATGACTATATTCCCTCACCATGCTTTGATTATGGAGGGTTTCCAATTGACCCCAACAAAATTTGGATACTATGCGCTATCTACATGATATGCTGTACAATAGCCTTTTAGGAGTATGACATGATGTAAATTTAAATCATGGGCTTAACCATCAAATCTCTCAATGACTGGATGCACTTAACAGGCAACTATCCCAGAATGTAAATGAGATCAGTTACAAGCTATAAATGAAAGAGACATTACTGCCTCATGGGTACACAAATTAAATCAGTTCCAAACAGAAACTAAGAAAGCAATAAACGCTGCAAGAGCAGAAGACCAGCAAGCTAATCAGTGAAGGAATTCAGCCTGTATACACAATGGGAGATGTGATTTACCACTCACCAAATCAATAGTATGTCTGAAACAATAAATACCCTCCAAGAATAAATAAGACACCTTTGATACCATCAGGTAGCCATGCGTAAGATGATAACACTTTGAAAAGCACCTGCATCTCTTTTACTAACAATTCAAGGGAAGTTATACAGGCTAATAATGACCTCTACCATATCCTCTGAGAGCTATGGGATGTCATTAAGAATCAAAAGGCTGAGAATGCAGAGCTCTGGTCTTTGATTCACAGGATACAAAGAGAGATCACCAAATTTAAAAAGTTCAGAGAACTTATGGAACAAGATCAAGAAAAACAATTGAATAGGGAGTGACGCAATATGAATGACATAAATGATTGATGGTGCTGATGAAAAATCTGAGTACACACTCAATAAAGACTTAAACCAGTTGAGGAAGAACCCTCCCAAGTGGAATATGTTTGGTCTAAGATTACTCAGCCCCAAAATTACATGCCAGCTGCCCTATTAGCATTATCCCTTGGGTATTCCTACTCAGTCACAAAGCCATGCTGGCTAATCTAGCAACCTGAGGCCTCCAGTTGGATCTTCTCAAGACATGTTTGTAATGCCGCCTCCAGCATGCCATTCCAGTCATTTCAGCAATTTAACCCCAAAAACCGCCTAAGTTTGACAGACACTTGGAACTAGAGGTCTTCTATAAAGGTGGTTAAATTATGATGCATGGGACTGACAATCTTTTCAAGGCTTCAATTATGATCAATTGGCTAGGAAACCAAATTGGGAATTTGATCATGCCTTACCTATTTGGGGACAATTGCAGTTACGCTGACATTGAGAATGCTGTGCTACGCGAATTTGAAATGCCAAAAAGTGGCTATTTAAAAGGCTGGGTTCATGAAATTCAGTTCCAAAAATATGAGACTATTATTGAGTTAGTTAAATGGTTCTTAACAAGACATAGGCCCTATTGTGAGCCAACTTTATGGCTAAATTTGATGTGAAGATAGCATTTTAAAACGCTAAGGATTACCCTGAGCTCCACCGCTCACTGTTTCCTGTATTGTCTAAGGAATTTGATACTTTTTCAATAATTGAGCACCTCATGCAATGTGTGAGGTTAACCTTGCTCCCTTGAATGTAGAGAAACGCAACAGTCGCACCAATACTAGACAAAGCAATAGTAGAGTTCAATAGTAACTGTATATTCCAATGTAGAAATGTGGCCCCACAAAGGAACCTCTCTGTAGTTACTTATTGTATCTGTGAGTCCAAAAAGGCACTATGCTGTCAGCTGTCCCAAGAGATGGTCCAACATAAAATATATCATTTTGCATTTGGACGATGAGTACTAGAGAATAAACAACCAGCATTAAAGTGAGATAATTTTTTTAGTACTAGATGGTCCGTGGGATACTTTATTGTTAAACAATAATTTATCTCAACTCAAAAGCAGTATGTAAAATTTTTTATGTTTACTGCACAGGTTTGAAGTGTGCTTTAGTTATTGTTGATTAAAGACTAAAGGGTACAGTAATAGTTGTATGAATACAATTATCTAGATGAGTTCTTTACAACAATGGCTTTTAAATTTCTTAGATGTTCACCACTGTTAACTTTTTGGCGGATATGGCTTATTTCCGCTGAATGAGTTGGCATGGGTTTAGCCCACTGAGCAACAGCCAAACGATATGGAGATTGGTGGTCCCTCAATTAAACGTAATAAACTTATATAAAAAATGAGGCTATTGCCCCAGCTTCGCTACTTTTTATTTTAATATGATCTAACCGGCAGACCCTCTCTGCTTATGCTCTCTACTTACTCCTACTCCCTTCTTCTTTCTTCCTCTCTTCTCTTCTTCTAAAAAACCTCTCCCAATTCTCTTTTCTAATCAACCTTTAACCTTTGGTATTCTTTCAATGGATTTGACACATTTTGCATTGTCAATCTCTCTTAGCTATCAATATAGAGTTCATTAGATCATTGTTGCTTTAATGGAATTTCCTTGAGTACGAATCCTAATTGATTCAATCAATTCACTTCGCATAGCTCTAGCCTAATAAACACCCTTGGAGCTCGCTTTGCTTCTCATTTAGATCCCCTGGAACACTAGCTTATCGCCCAGTCGTATTGAAATTTTGACATTACCCCCCCTTGACTGGACGATAAGCATCTATTGCTTGTAAGGCTGTAGAACTTCGTGTGTACTCAGTTGATTATCCAACCACTCGCAGGTTCCTTGATGGTGTAGGCGTCAGCCCCGGTCTTCTTGATGATCTCAAATGGTCCGTTCAATATACTGGTGAGCTTGTTCCTTCTTCCAAGCCCATGTTGGTTGTGAAACAGGATTAACTCCCCTACCCCTAACTGTGGAAGAATGCTGCATCTACCTTGATCAGCTGCATTATCCTGAATCTTCTTAGCAAGACTAGAGGAATATGCCTCAGTTTAGAGTTTAATCAGCATGTTTGTTAAGGTAGAAATTTAGTGGTCTGGCTCAACTCTGCTGGTATCCTCCACACATGAGTAAAGAAGTGCAGGCATCGCAGAATGTCATCCATAGAGCAATTGAAATGGACTCTTACCATTTTCTGAGTGGTAGCTGATATTGTATGCAAAGACAGGGGTGGATAAAAGGGTGCTCCAGTCTGACAGCTGCTTATTTACAAGCTTGTGTAGAATATTTACCAAGGTCCATTGACCCGTTCCACCATACCATTAGATTCAGGGTAATAGGGGGTAGTTAAGACCTCACGGATTGCCATGAGCTCGTTCAACTTGGCCAATATGTGTGATATGAATTTGGTTTCATTGTCCATTAGGATAAATTGTGGAAACCATGGCGCTGTATGACACACTCCAGGATGAACTTGGCAGTAGTGACATACCCCAAATCCTTGATAGCCCTTGCCTTCACCCATCTAGTCAAATGGTCGATGGCAACTAGTATATATTTGGAGTGGTTTGCACCAGTTGGTAGAGGCCCTACCACATCTAATGAAACTGTATACCATGCAAACTGAGGCTTAACTAGTTGGTAGGTGGTCTTTCAGTGAAATGGTTTCTCCACTTGGCACTGATGGCAACAACTACCATCTCAAGCACATCATATTGCACACTCTCCCAATAGTAGCAGGATCACAAAAACTCCACCATCTTTTTCAACCCTCCATGACCTACACTCTATGGGTATCCATGATTATCGCAGGCCTGGCAGAGGGTTTTAGGAAACTCAGCATCGATTCCCCCATCTGCTTATATAATTCCCGTTGTGCAAGAAGGTAACCTGCCTAAGCCTATCCAACAATTTGATCATGGGCAGCGGCTCATCATGATACTTGCCCACAATCATTTTTTTGTATATTATGTCTGCCACATCCGCTGTAATGGCGACCATGGGTAATTGGGAAAGACATTCCGCATTCTGATGCTTCGCCCCTGACTGATGCATGATCTCAAAATAATACACTTGAAGCTTTAAAGCCTATAGTATAAGCCGCCCTTCAGGTTCCCGCAGATTCTGTAGCCAGTGCAAGGAGGCATGATCCGTTAAAACTTTGAATTTCACCCCATGGAGGTAGACCCGGAATTGTTTATATACAAATAGATTAATACTAAACACTCCTGCTCGGTCATAATGTAATTCCGTTCAGGGCCAGTTAAAATGAGGCTGCAATATGCAATGGGGTGCTCCACACCATCATCATCTTTTTGGGATAACACAGCCTCTACAGCGGAAAGCAAAGCGTCCATTTGCACAACAAACTCTTTTTAAAATTGGGTATTACAAAAAAGGCGCTAGCCAACGCGGTTCATATTACATCAAAAGCAGTTTGACATCAATTCATCCAGTAGAAGGCAGCATTTTTTTTAAGTAGCTCAAAGAGTGGAGCCCCAATATAGCTGAAGTTGGGAATGAACCGCCTGTAGTAACTGACCATCCCAAAGAACACCTGGATATCCCACTTATTGCTTGGTTGAGACATCTTGTGGATGGCTTCCACCCTGGCTGGATGAGGACTAAGCCTTTTGGAGTGTACCACAAAGATGAGATATTTCAATTGTTCCTTAAAAAGTGGCACTTTCTGGGCTTAATCTTGATAATAGCATCAGCTAGGCGATGGAATACTTACTCCAGGTGTCCAAGATGCTCTGCAAACGTCCGCGAAAATATGTTGATATCGTCAAGGTAGACAAGAAAGCAATACAGCTTTAGGTCACCCAAAATATGTCCATAGCCGGCTGGAACATATCAGGGGAATTGCACAAACCCAGTAGCATATGTGTAGGCTGAAACAAACCCATTGAGGTAATTATAGCACACTTTTCTTGTTCTTCCGCTGGCAACTTGATCTTCCAGTACCCTTATATCAAGTCCATAACAGAGAAATACTCGGCCCCACCTAACTAATCTAAAGCATCATCGATTCATGGAAGCAGGTACAAATCTTTTTTTGTAATGCTGTTGAGCTTCTGGTAATCAATTACTACTCAATTGGAGCCATCTTTTTTTTGAAAATCAGCACCGGGGATGCCCAGGGACTCTTTGATGGCTCCAACATTCCATGTTCCTCCAAGGTATCTATTTCTGCAGATACAACTTCTTCTGCTGCCTTCAAGCGTCGGATAGGTCATGACCAGATAGGGGGTGGTCTCCCGTGTCCACCCAATTCATGACCCTGTGAGCACAACCCAAGTAATGATTGTCAGTTGCAAAATTTCTGTGTTACTTCTCAAAAAAATCCATCACTCTGTCCAAATGATCCTCCAATAGACCGGTTAGCGCCTCCCGTGGAACCACCATCATTATGCTGAAGGTGGTTTTTAGAGGTAAGCCAATTTCTTCCCAAGAACTAAAGTCGTGTACCTGGTGGACCTCATCAATAGGGACCAGGTGCAGGTAAGCCACCACTTGGTGCCGCTGAACCTTCATCACCTCCTTCTGCAGATTTGCTACCAAAACCTTCACTTCCCCCTGCCCTGGTAACAGTAACCCAGGAGCCACATGAGGTTCAAGCCACAATTGTTGATAAGGCCCCTGGATGTCTCCATACAGACCTCCTGGTATATCATTTTTGAGCTCTGTCCAATTTTTGACCTGATGCCAGGAGTGATAGTCAAAGCATTTGAGGCTTGTAGCGGAATCCCTTTGTACTCATAAATATGATTTAGAAGCATTTGTGTCTTCCGCAACATTGCCAATATCTTACAGTAATCACACCATCGCTATAGGCAAGATTACTATAACCAGAGTGGATTAGGTCATCTAGGACTCCACTGGAAGTAAAATAGATGGGGATCCGTTGTCCCAGGATACTGATGTTTTCATCCGCCATATTAACCACAGCCCCAAAATGCCGCATAAATGCAGCCCCAATCAACATGTCATAGTAGTCATAAGGCAACACCACCGCTGGAGCAGATGCGCCAGCTAACCTGAACCTCAAAGGCAATGAGCTATATGCGCCTTCTGACACAGTACTATGTGCCCCCGCAGTTCCATACATTACTCGGTGGTCCACATCTGGTTTCAGAGAAAGCTTAGCCACAAGCCTGGTGGATATTATATTGACAGGAGCGCCCGTATTAATGATCGCCCTATTTTAGTATTCTGTACAAATATGTCACAGTATGTGCATTCCTAAAAAAAGAAAAACCCTTGGTGTTTGATACATAAACATTCAAGGGCGTTTGATTATCCAGAAAAGTGTGCATACCAGCCCCAACATGAGGATACTCTTGGGAAATCTTTTCTACAGGAATCGCCACCTCCACCCCCTCCAAAGCTTTGACATATGCGGAGGGTTCACTGCTGATAGTACCATTTTTCTCAAGGATTTGCTAGGCGTACTTCTTATACATGCTTTGGCGGAATCCCATTTCCACATTATTGGGGTCTCTTCCTCAGCTTGAGGCCAAAAGGTGGTAAGGGATCTGTTGACATAGTGAATCCTCAGAGTTTGCCCCAGGGCCAACACAAAGTGAAGCATGATGAACATCAGGGACACTTACATTTGAATCAGCGGAAGCAGAGCGTCCCATCTCTACTCCACTCGCCCTTTTCCCTGTTCATTTGGGACAACGGATACTGCGTGGACCCTTGGTTTGGCCTAACAACTAACCGCATAATGACCTGTTTGGCCACATGAGAAACAAGTGTTTGGGACCAGCACTTGTCTCTGAATTGCCCAAGAAGTTCTAGATTTTCATATTGAACCACGGTTTATTATGAGTTCAAGGATAAGCGGTTTGATCATAATAGGGACATAAAGGACCCGCCCATGAGTTAAGTGGCTAAGGAGTAACCCACCAATTGCCCCCATATTGGTGGGATCCTTTGTTTAGCGAAAATTTTAGTGGCAGATACAGGATCCTTCCGCTCCACATTGGGAGCACTAAAGGTGACGGATAAACGGCGTAAATGATGGATGATTTTGAGTAACTCTGCATCCTCCTGAAGGTTGTATGACATAGCATTATGCAATTCGCGGTAGGGCTTGATAGCCGCCATCATCTCTATGCCCACCTCCTTATTAGATAAGACATTCGCACCCAACAACACATATGCCTTGTTAGTGAACCACTCCACAAACTGTATTAAAGACTCTTTTTTTAAAAAAATTGTTAAAAAGTCCGCCTTGCGCTGAGCCAGTTTCGTTTTGCCCCCAAATAGTCAAATTACTGTCTCCTTTACCTCTTGGTAAGCTACAATACTATTTTTAAGATAACATGTAACTTGATCAGCACTTGAAACATCCAACGCAGATAACAACATTTTAGCTTTCCATTAAACAGAAGTCCCCTCTATGGAAAACTCAAAACGCATAAAAAACCCATGTATGTTACCATCACGGTTAAATGGGGCAGCCTGTCACTGCAGATTTTCTTTTCCTTTTTAACCTTATCTAATTTATACTCTTCACAGTCTATCCTCTCCTTCGTGCTGCCCTAGAGGTTGGCAAGTTGGTTGCATGTTCACCTACTAGGAGCAGTTGGCGGATGGCATGGTTGAGCTGCTCAGTAATATTCTTAAACTCCTGAAAAAGCACTTTTTGCGCCTGAAGTAAGGTATCCAAAGCAAGCTTCAGTTCCCCATGGTGAGATAATTCAATCACCGGGGGTAGTATCCCATCAAAGCAAGCTGGTTGCGCCATAGGTGCAATTGATGAAATTGATATTAGTTGATCAATGAGCCCCTTGTAGTGAGCACCACTGTAAACTTTTTGGTGGATATAGCTTATTTCCGCTGAACGAGTTGCGCAGGGTTTAGCCCACTGAGCAACAGCCAAACTATATGGAGATTGGTGGTCCCTCAATTAAACGTAATAAACTTATATAAAAAATGAGGCTATTGCCCCAGCTTTTCTAAAACTATTTTAATATGATCTAACTGGCAGACCCTCTCTGCTTATGCTCTCTACTTACTCCTACTCCCTTCTTTTTCCCTCTCTTCTCTTCTTCTAAAAAAACCTCTTCCCCTTCTCTTTTCAACTCAACCTTTAACCCTTGGTATTTTTCAATGGATATGACACAATTCCCTTAGTCAGTCTCTCTTTGCTATCAATATAGATTTTGTTTGATCATCGAGATTTTAACAGAATTTCCTCAAGTACTAAACCTAAATTGATCTAATCAATTCACTTTGCATTGCTCTAGTCTATTACTCGCCCTTGGAGCTCGCTTTGCTTCTCATTAAGATCTGCCAGAGCACTAGCTGATGCCCAGTCATATTGAAATCTTGACAACCACTAGACTTGTGTTGACGCTCTTTCTTCTAGTAACTAGAAGGCACTTCTGAACAAGAATACCGATCCTTTCTACTTTTCCACAAGAATACTGGAGAAACACTTATACAAGAGAAAACTAATACCTTAACTCTAACCATAAGAGTTGGCACATAATAAAAAATGAGAGAAACTATCTATTCAATATTATCCTAAGAGAACAATGGAAATTGTATTGTTATATAGATAATTGTCTTATAAAGTGATATATCTATATTAAAAATAAACAAGGGGTTTCATAGGGATTTTGGCGCTCGATTCTTCTGTTGGCACCCCAATGGGAGTGGCATCCATAGCCAATGAGTTTAACACTAAGGTTCATCCTAAAAAATTAAAAACTTAATTTTTATAGTCAAATTTATCCACCAAACTAGAATTATGACCCCTCATGGGTTGGATAAAGAAATAGAAAATCCCAACATCTCAATCCAACCCCAGCGGATTAACCTTTTCAAGCTAGCAACCTGCCTAGGTAATGAGACCATTAATCCATATCTTTCAGGTTGTGTTACTTCAGACTAACTCACAAGTTACTGCCAATAAAAGCGTTGTCAACGCTTCAGCAATTGCAAAACACTCTTATTGATTGAAAACAAACTTGATTAATTTACATGAGATAGTTTAACTGTTGACAATAAAAAAACAGTTGATATTCTAAAAAATATTGTCTGGGATTTTCCCAGCGGGGGCAATAATTCATAAAAATCAAATTATAGAATAAGTTAATGTTCTATAGGTAAAAGGCCCAAATTATAGTTATTAACAAGTGACGACCTTATAATCTGCTATAGTTTTCTTTAATACAAAGCAAACCCCAGTGGATCGGACAGATATATACTCATAAATTATCAAAGCTTGATGATGTGGGCATTCTAAAATCCTAACACATCCCCTAGCTTAACCATATTATAAGCAAAGATAGAATCGTAGAAAAGATGCAGCTTCATTCCATGGCATGATTTAGACAACATGGTTAATTTGATTTCAGGAGAGCTAGATCTTTTTCCTTTCTCAATGCATCATCTCATGACCATTATTGGAAGCGCAGTGCATCATCTTCTTCTCCTTCTTGTGTTCACTGCCACCTCACATGAGTGCAGTTCCACAGCTACATGCCATACCAGGATTACTTGGTCAATCTTACCAACAACAATATTTATCTGATCGCCTTTTTTCCCCCATCAGGGTTCACACAGCAAACGCTGTAATATGATCGCTTGGTTAATCTTTCCAATATTAACTCCTGAATACCTGTTCTCCCCCAATTTGGGTTATAGCTAGGATAGATCTCCAGTTTTTCTTTCTTGACTCAACAACAACTACAGAAGTCCAAGTTCAACAAGAACTGTTTTGACAAACATCCACCCCCACTGGATCTTCTTTGCTACTGAAGTTGTTCATCTTCTTCTCCACGCAAACCCAGAAAATAGGAAAACTGCTTAATCCACAAAATTGCAGAAGAAATAAAACAATACTAGGTGAACCATGAGAATACTTTGCATCACTTCAGGTGATAGGATTCCAAATATGACTATTTTGTAGGATAGTACTATGAATGATTAATAGATTTTTGAAAATAACAAATGATGACAAACTGGCAAAAACATAATAAATATTTAATTTAATTTTAAATCAATAAACTAATTTTGAAATTGTAAAAAAGTTATTAATGAAAAATTAATAAATATGCAAATATTGTGACAAATATTTTGAAATAAAAATTAATTTTTTGTACTTCAAATGCAATAAATATCATTCATATTATTTGTATATTTACTATTTTTTCAAAAAAACTTATTATTTTAATCAAAAATTTATGACAAAAAATGCTTGCTACCTCAATATTATTGAGGTTAGAATAGTGCTCTACTTCTTTTGAAAATGCTGTATTACTTACTTTTTCAATTAGATTGACACGTTGTTTATATGTTGTTTATATGTTGTTTATGTGTTTATACGTTGTTTATATGTTGTTTATACGTTGTTTATACGTTTATTATATTTTATTCTATTTTACTTTATTCAGAGACTTCAGCGCCTTCATGACACTTTATATATGGAATACTTTTAAATGAACTTTTTTAAAAGTGTATATTTTAAAATGTAATTTTTTGAATAAAAACATTAATTTAAAGATAATTACTTATTTTTCGTCATTATAGGAAAATAATCTTCAAAATGGAGTATCAAAAATTAATTTTGATACAGTATTAAGGGGTTAATTCATACTGACAAAAAACACCTTTGAGAAATAATATATAGAGATTATGTTTATATAAATCTTTATTTGATTTCTCTTATCATCAAGGCAAGCTACCTAAATATATTTTTGATAATTTTTTTCTATTTTTATGTTATACCATCTTTTAACTTATTTCCCTTAGAAGAAGTACTTTAAGCTAATCTATGGCTCTATCTACTATATGAACATCAGTGATTATTTTAGCATATAGGCATCTGTTGTAACTTGAATATAAGTTTATAAAAAACCCACCTATAGGGCATTACACCCTGGCTCATAAATTATTTTTAGCCGTCCAATTCTTAATTCATCCATCAGAGTATGACACTTGATCCATCCAGTATCATGATATGTGACTTTATCACCAATTTCCAGTTCCTTTTAAAAGAATTGTTCATTTTTTCTTCGCAAATTTACTATAAGAACTACTTCCAATGCCTAGCAGACGAATTATTTCTACTTGTAAATCTAAAATTGATCACTTAATTACGCAGACCATAATGGAAACGTTGGCATCATCAAGTTTTAACCTTATTGACTTGTTTTTTTTTGACATTTTGTGTTTTAAACGTTAACTGGAATATAGGGTCGAGTGCTCTTTAATAGTCTCTAGATTGATACTCCTCACCTTAGCTCTAGTGACAACACTTATATTCAGAGTCAAGTCTTCATAAATAGGATCCTCTCCAGGTTCTAAAAACAACTTTGAAATCTACAAGTTCCTTGCAAACTTTAACTATTTCTCTCTATAGCACTTAGGTCTACTGCACAGGTTATTATGTGTGCTTTATAATTTAATTATGAGATATATTGTATAATTATTAAATGATTTGGCAAAAGTATGAAGACTATCGCCCTAGTTTAGTCCTCACTACCAATATGGAGTATCATCTCCAACAATAGATTGGTGCTCCGCGCTTCCTTTAATCCTTGAAGTATTTCTGAGCTGAGAGAATTGTTCTTTCTTACTTTTCCTTCTCGTGGAATTTGATAATGGAACTTAGCCTAATTTTAAGCTCAGAGGTTCACTTCTTTCTGATGAAACTTAACCTACAATTAGGTTCAGAGGTTCTCAGTCTCTCCCTTGAGACAGGAGCTCACGGAGATAATGACAATAATAACCACCAAAGGATATCTAATCCTTCAAACTTTAATCCTAAGAGTAATAGAAACAATAATTGAAACCAGGCTAGATATTAAGGTATCTGATTATCTTTATTTTTATCTTAAAGTATCTTGAAGTATCTGCTTTATTAAGATAAAAACGAGGGAATCTAAAGGGAGTCTGGCACTCAACCCCTGTTGCGCCTCACTGGGTAAATGGCAGCTGTTACGATGGATTACCCCTTTTAAGCCATACCCACGAGTATCTTCCTCATCCAGTAAGTCAGGTTCAGCGTCATCTAGAAACGCGACCTCTCCAGGTTAATCAATAAATACATCTCCACATCATATAAACCTCAGTGGGGTACTTTACTTAGGGTATCAACCTGCTTAGTTAATGGGACTTAACCCAAAATCAGCATGTCGCATTACCTAGAAGGTTATCCCACAAGTTGCTATTAAAAGCATCGTTGGCACTTCAACAACTAAACTTTTAATCCCTTAGTCAATTATTGACAAACTCCAATCAACTCTTATAAGATATCAAAATTATCAATAATAAAATCAAAAAAAACTACTTGTTTACAGTAGGGGATCATCCCCAATGAGACATTAACAATCTGGCAAAAACTTTAAAGTGAGATAAATTAATTTGTTAGCAATATTTATCTAACAATAATTATCTTATGAAATGATGACTCCCACTTCCACTAGTGGGATTCATCCCATAGGTGGCAAGCAGATATGATATAGTTGATTAAGATGGGTAATATAGACATATTAAAATTTCAACACATCCCCCTGTTTGGCCAGATTATCCAGAGATAATAGGGTTTCAGAGGCAGACGCTGCTTTCTCTAGAGACTTAACCAATAAGTCTGTTTCAGAGGTCATTTCTTTGAACTTAACCAGCACTTATGGTTCAGAGGTCCCTGTCATGATTTGAGACAATGAGTGAGCTGAAATTCCTAATCCTGAAATGAGCCTCGATTAGTAAACTCTCAATCCATCATGAACGAAACCTGTCCCTGAAGGCTCCAATGAGAGTTTTAGTCAGGAAGTATCAAACGCATGAGAATCAATGGATATGCCTTCATGAATTCATTTCCACTTCCTGAACCTTGATAGGCGCTACCCCCACCATTACAGTGTTAAAGACAATGTAGAACAATGAGGGTGCCAACCAGGCGGTCAATCTGACATACTGTGAAGGATCCTGATCAAACATGGCAAAGGAGGTCCCCTAGGCACCATGACCCCGCTTATCCTATAATTTAAAAAAACTTTTTTAACTCAATAAATAGTATATTTCACTTTATTATTTTTGCATTTATTGACCTCTACACTAAATTACAGCTTTGAGCCCATTTCAAACTTTGGCTACAGCCAAGAGATCTGTTACACTGAGAAAAGTGGTGCTCATTACAAGGGGCTCTGAGCCGTCCAAGTGAAAACGAGTATCATAATCAATGGATTATATAGGAATTAATAAAACTAACCTGCTGAATGTTTGTGAAGTGTAAATTGATGGACTAACACCACTCAGTATGAGGTACCTCCTATCAGCTTGAAACCAACAGTTTTGGGCCACCTTCCAGTTTACCCTACCATCCGTTGACAATGATCAGTTATCAACTCCAATATAAGAACATCAACGAGATTATCCAACAACTATTAAATGGCATCTACTCTGTGGGAGGACGCTCCAGTCACTCCCGCACCTCTTCAGTGAATTCCATGATTGAGAATTATATACCTTGGCTCAACTACCCTCATGAGAAGTGGCTTTGGGAACCAAAAGTTATCTCTGAAGTAAAGTCCATCCAGACATACATCATCTCCTACAAATATTTGGGTTACATCACCATGAAGTATCACGACAACTAGGACTTACTTAGACCCTACAATCAAATATTGTTGACTTCTATAACTTGGCCTCCTCATTCGTTCCTAGAAAAAATTTGGAAGCCATTGTCAATAACTGTTGGTTAATTAGAAAGCTCATAATCAGCTCTCCATATTTAATTGCGGAAATTCAGGTTATCTTGAGGACCAGCTTCGTTAAAACGTGAAGCTCCTTGAGGCCACCTGGAACCAGCACCTTAACCAGATCGAAGACCTTGTGCAGACCCACCAGCAAAACTACCAGGATTTAGCCTCTTAAAAATTTCTATAGAAGTGAAGGTCCTCAAATGTCCCTGTGGGCCACAAGGACCTTCAAGTCCCAAGATGCCCACACCTGGAAATGCCAATGACTCCTGGAAACAAGACGTGCTTACAGGCTTGCTGCCTTTTGAGATCAAATATGCAAGGTGGCCCAAGGCTGCAGCATTCAAGTAGATGGAGTGCCCCTTGACCCCAAAGTTTTAATTGAGGATTTGTTGAATGAAAATGGATAACATCTGCACTTTTTATAAGCTTACTGATAGTCACATTATTCAACTTAAAAAATCCTGTCATGGGTTCAAAAGTTATTTGAGCAACTTTGAGAGTCAGCTGCTCCTCCAATGTGCCGAGATTTAAGAGCTAAAGGAGAATGTTGCCAAAAAGCTTCCATCACCTCTCCAAACAAATTTTGGGATGATATTTAGGGGTATTTGGAAGGACTAAAACGATGATTAGATTAAAAACCCCTTGCGACTATGCAGAAACCGAAATCTCTAAGCCTGCACCAGTTCATGGCATCAATACTCTTTCAACCCCACTTGTGACTAACTATAAGCCTAGTTCTAAGTAGTAGTTCACTCCAAGGAAGTAAAGTATTGTCTCCTTCCTGTACGCTTATGATCTTGATGGATGAGGCCACAGATCGGCAGAAGGTGAAGCACATCAAAACCTGTGTGACTAGTACCATTCAGGAGATTATGACTCCCCATTTAATGGAATGTCATACCTAGGAACAGGTCCATGCCACTCTCATCCAGGAGTTTGGAAGCAACAACCCCTGTCCAATCAGAATCAGGCGTCTATGGGCATTCATATGAACAAGGGAGAAAGCCTAGTGGAGTTTACCAGCCAATTCTATGACCAAGCGCAACCTTTGGTAGCCACTAATCACATTACCTTGGATGACTCCATAAATGTGGTCATCTCTGCATTGTTATATTATTCTCAATTCAAAATGCACATGATTGGTCAAAATAACGCCTTCACCTGCATCTGGGAGATTAAGGAGGCACTTAATGAAATCCCTGCATCTTATTTGAATCTCAAGTCTCCTACATCCGCCTCCTCCAGTCACCCTTAGGTCCACGTTGGTGAGAATTAGAAGAATCCATAACATTGATGCTCATACTGTAATGGCTACCATCATAACGCTAAGTCATGTTGGAAAAGACTTGCTGAGGGGGCTGGAAAATGGCCTTCATCATGAAGGATGAGCACTTCAAAATGACATCCCTGTACCATCTAATAATTTTTAGCAACATGAAACTAGCCTATTGCTGTCATACTAGATGAAGATGATTTGGTACCCATTGATATTGAAGAACCTGAAACTGCTTACTCTTCTTCTGATGAATCTCCAATCTCCTCACTCTATGCATGCAGTTCAGAAGCTTAATCAAATGTGTCACTGTTTGAGTCCACAAAATCCTTGTCCATGCCATTGGTGACAGTAATTCCCACGTGAATGTCATTTTGTCGAAATTAATGAAGCACATAAAAACTGCTCCAGAGTTACCCCATTACATGGAATATGGCTGGATGGGCCACAATGTACTATATCCATTGGGTCCTATTCATCTCTACCCATTTGCCTTGGAAAATATTTCCATGAATACCCCTGTCATGGCGTTAGACAACCTGAGCTATGACCTTCTCTTAGGAACTCAACTTCTCCAAGAATATTCAGTCTTCATGCGCAATGAAGGGGATTCTTATCCATGCTTGGACACTGGGTCCCACTGTTTTTCAAAACCTCCTATAAGCCAAGACGGGGGCCAAAGCTTGGTTTTGCCTGTTAGAGAGTTAGGGCCAGATTAATTGACTATATTATTTAAGGGGTTCTCAAATACAAATATTCCTTTTTGTAATAGATGGGCATATAGGCATGCAAATCTATTTTTCCTAAGATGACCACTATACCACCAAAGTCCCAGGTTATTGTCGACCCACGGGTCCATATTAATATTCCCACAAGACAACAGCTTGAAATTTGGGGCCTGGATAACCTGTCCGTTAAGGAGGTCCTTACCTGTCCCAGAATTTTAGATTCCGCCTACACTGGATCCATATTGGTGTTGTTATCAAACCTCACCGACAAACCTATGGTATTGGGTCTAATACTCCACATATGTTTGCCTCCTTCCTGTAGAGGCTAATGGCAATATCCACAGCTTTGGAAGTTTACATGATTTTGTTCTAGAAACACCTCCATCAGTAGCTTTGGTTGACACCTCTATTGAGAGAGAGCTCTCTAGTGAGCAACAAAGCCAAAATCAAGAAAATATTGGAGTTATACGCGGATCTCTTTTCAACCTCTACCTATATTTTTGGGAAGTAAATGGCATTTTACATTATGTGGATACCAGGGACGCTCCCTTCCTTTAGTCCTGTCATTACTGCAAAAGTAATGTTTAAGAGGCTCAGGTGCTGTTGAGCTCAAGCAACTACTTGAAACTGGGCTATTGGTGCCTTTGTGTAGTCTGGGGCCTCCCCCCTCCTTTTAGTTCAGAAGAAGAATGGCAGCCATCATAAGTTGATGGACTATCAACAGCTTAACTCCATTACTAATTAAGAAATTATCCCTCCCCAGGATTGACAACTTCATCCGCTTGATTGCTGGGTCTCAATACTTCATTGCTATGGATCTCACTAGAAGATATTGGCATGACGAGATCACCCCCAAAGATAGATCCAAATGTGCGCTCATAGCCAACGAGGGTCTGTTTAAGCCAATGAGGATGCCTCAGGGCCTTTGCAACGCGCTAGCCACCTTTCAACGTGCCATGGATGTAATACTATGGGACTTGAAACTATCCTGTGTCATTGTGTACCTTGACAATTCAACTGTCGTCTCATAAACCTTCAATGGTCATGTGGAACACCTCCAGAAAGTATTTAACTAATTAAGAAAGGCCTCAATAAAGCTTAATCCATCAAAGTGATCTTTTGTTTCAATATGAAATGGAGTTTTCTCAGACACAAGGTTCGAAAAATGGTATCTAGCTCAGCCTGATTAAAGTTGACGCCATTTAGAAGATGTCTCGCCCTCAGAGCCTTAGGGATATCAAGTATTTCTGGTCACGGTGGGCTTTTACCATCAGTTCATTACTAAGCTTATTAATTTAGCAAACCCTTGGTCTACCTCTTACAGAAGAATGTGCCTTTTTAGTGGCATCCTGAACAAAAACAGGCTTTTAATGTGCTGAGGACTGCTCTTTGTACCAAACCCATTATAGTTCATCCACGCTTCCATCAACCATTCTTACTATTCATTGACACTATTGGCGTCGCCATTGGGGCCATCCTAGCTCAGCACAATGAAATCTGGTAGATAACCTGTGGCTTACTTCAGCAAGACACTGAAAAAGGCTGAATGGAATTATTGCATGACCTAGTATAAGTGCATTACTGCTTTATTGGTAATCAAGCATTGTTGACCCTACCTTATGGCACCCATTTAACCATTATTACTAACCATTCCTCACTCCGATGGCTGCAGCAGATGAAGGACTAAGATGGTTATTTTAAATTATGGGCCCTATGCTGAAGAACTACGAATTTTAATATTGTTATCACACAGGAGCAATTCTTCAGAAATGCCAATGTCTCTGAAGAATGCTGTTACTAGCTTCTCTGAACACAAGGAATAATGACTGTATGATCTAATTGGCCAGCCCAAGTGATGGGAGTTGGAGACTCCTGAGATCCAGGCTGAGCTCCAAAAAATGACCCGAGACACTAATATTAAAGAGGAAATGCTGTCTAAGAAAATTAATAAGAAATGGCTCCCTTACTTCCGCCCTTCTTCCCAAAGTGACTTTATCCTATAAGGGCATACATCCATGAGACATGGGGCAGTGAAAACCCTACGAATGGCTGAAAAAACAATGTTATTAGGACTGAATGGTTGCGATCATCCAGAAAGTTCTAGAGTCTTGTATTACTTGTCAATCTCAAGATTGGGCCAGTCCCCAATATCAGCAGACAGTCATGACTTTATCAGGAACTTAAAATGTCATTATCATTGGTGTAATGGGTCCTCTTCCCAACGGCTGAATAGCCTTAAATGTATCCTCCTGGCCGTAGACAATTTGATCAAATGGTTCAAAGCGATTTCTGTTTCTGCTGCCAACACAAAAGCCATGGCCCTATCCGTTATTAAATCTGTTTTTACATAGCATGAGTGCACAGAAACTTTAAATTCTGGCAATGAGCTAAATATCACCTCGCAGTTAGTCTGAGAACTAGCTTCACTTTTTGGAACCAACAAGAGTTCACTGCCCCTTACAACCCTTCAACCAATGGGGCGTTAGAACGTGCTAATGGACCCTAGTCTCTATCTGGTGGAAGATGGACGACTCTGGCCCTACCCAATGAACCATTACTTACCCAACGCCTTGCTCTCTTACTGAATAAGTAACCTCGCTCATCAAGATGTCCCTTTTTTAAGCTCTATATGGGCGTGCTCCTCAAAGACCAAGTAGTGTTCATCCCAAAGCTTGATACCTCATTGACTGAGAACTCTGATATGACCATGAGAGCCTTATAAAATTGAATTTTTCCAGCTTAAGCCATAGCCACACAGGCATTGTCACCACCAAATAAAGGGAGACATCCCATTTAAAGTTGGCCGGCACTCCTTACCCATTTTAATTAGGTGACCACACTCTTTTTTATTACTACTGATCTGAATGTTGCCAGAACAATATCAACATTCTTTGTTCCAGACCTTATAAGTTCATTCATAAGTTGAGCTCAGTGTGCTTCATTGCCTATGTCAATCAGGGGAAGTGGTGAACCAAAAATATAGCCAATTCCTTTAGCCCAATACCCCCTCTGACAGGAGCTTGAGGGTGTGTTGTTGGGATTTAAAGCAATGAGCGATTAAGATCCCTACTCCTGAATTAAGCCTCAATAAGTTGACTCTCAAACCATCACAAACAAAGCTTTTCCCTAAAGGCACCAATGAGAGTTTTGATCAGGAAGCCTCACACGCTCAAGAATTGATGGAGATGCCTTAAGGAGCTTTATCCCCGATTCCAAACCTCAAGTGGTTTGTCCCCTCCTGTGTGGTTTTAGTATGACCAAATTATCCCGCCAGACATGATTATAAGTCTGCTTATCCGCTAGGGGTTAAGCCCTCTAGCGGATATGAGAGTTATCATTCATATGCAATAACTATTGTATGGCGATGTATTCCAAACATATATTTATTTATCTGCTGGAGTTTGATCCACCAGATCAATAATTTTTTGTTGGGGATTATCCTGACAATATAAAAGCAATTAAGTTGTGAAATGTGATATTGATAATTAAATTGCTTTGTAAAATATGATCGTGTTTTATTGCTGATTGACTAATGAAATATTACTTAGTAGGCGAGTGATGCCACCTTGATAGCAACTGGTGATTTAACCTTTAGGGTTGCGACTTGCTGGTTATGGGCAAGAGTCATATTGTCTAAGCAGGTTGCTAACATGATAAGCGTGGATCGCTCGGTTGAATGAAGGCGTTGAATAACTTTCTTTGTTTTGATCCAGAGAAGGGTGCTTTTGAGAAGGGGAGAGAGCCTGGCCAACCAATGAGGACGAACATCGTTTTGCGCTACCCTGGAGGGTGATTCAACAACAACGGCTGTCATTTCCCAGTGAGGCACCAACTGGAGTGTTGGGCACCAAATACCCTATATATCCCCTTGAAAACCATTGAATAGGACAGATTATTGTAGAAATAATACATAAGTTTATTATATATTTATTATTTTGATTACTGTCAAGTTTTACAAAGATTCTGCGTTAAAAGAAGAACCACTGAACCTAGCCTTGAGTTTAGTTCTACAGGACAAATGGATTGAAGTATCACCAAGAATGTCGGGATCATGGGTTGGTACCATGGATCCTTTGTTGCAAATTGGCTAGCTGACCCAAATCTCAAGGGTGCTGGATACTTACCTGGGTTGCTTCTCTTAGTTGAAAACTCTTGTTAATCCAGATATCAAGTCAGTGTGGTAAAGCGCAATTAGATACATTTTTTAATTAAAGTTGCAAAGAGGGAGAAATAGAATAAGGTTAATTTCATAATACAAAATATAAATAGGTATGTGGGGAGGTGTTTTAGGGGGAAAATAAGCCGCCCAAGCCTAGATATAATAAAGATAACCAATAGGGGAATCAATAAAAGCATAATTATTCTGGTTGATTCGCTTGTGCTTGTCTCTAGCTCACTCAAACCCCAATAGAAGTTTGAGATTTTTGTTTAGTTCAGGTTTTATTACCGATATCCAATGCATCTGAATCGGCCATTCATATGGGAATTCCAACAATACTTCTCTCTAGATCTTAGCGCAGGGGGGAAAACGGACATAGAAAGCAGCTATGCACACGGTCTATGATTGTCCCTGAACAACCTCTACAAATGAGTGTTCATGTAAGTCCTTTGGAACGTCCCCTGTGTGTGTAATGGTCACTTTTCCAGTTTTTAAGAAAAAAAAGGTTTCAATGAGCACTATTGTACCCCTTGTTACCCAGGGTGACTTCGTCCACGTGGTGGACGAGTGCTTGGTAACAGCTCTCCCTCTTCAGATCCCTCCCCCAGTGCCCGCGCTCACCTTAGCTGAACTTGTCACCCATATCAGAGAAATCAGCACCAAGATTACTGATCAAAGTAAATTGGTCCAAATCCAATTGAAAACAATTCTGACAATCAGAATCCACATATTCAAAAAGGGATGAAGATTGAACTATCAGCCAGAATTGTCATCAGTTTTGATTTGGCCAGCAGTGCAATCATCAAAATTAACCCCCTATCGAGTTCATCAGGGATGATCCCCAACGTGCAGGTAGTAGCATCGGACACCATTGACAATAGTTTGCAGCTCCCATCCAGCAAATTGGATGTTGCAGCTGACACAACACTTTTGACCAAATGAATGGCCCAGCAACTGGGTGGGGGTGGGTTGGGCATCCCGAACCTGTTCCCAACCAATTAGGACCACCCCTATGTGGGGTGTCCCTGGGGGACTCCCGTTTCTCATCAGGCTAGATGCCGTCATGCCAACTGCCAGAAAAGCAGTTGAGTCTTAGTTTAGGCATCAAGATCTAACTTACAGCATTCGGCCTGTCACCAAATTCTTCAATGTTGGTTCTATTGAGCTTATCTGCCCCCATCCCCAAATAATTCGCCATTTAGGTTGAACTTGAGGGACCTGAACCCTGCTTGTTCCTGCATCAATCGACCACTATCTAATCAGTTGCATTGCACTGTGAAAATTGTTGGTCAATTTTTCCACTTTACTTTAAATAAATTTTGCCGCTAAAAACTATCAATTTTTGACTTTATTGATATCCATCTGGCTGCATTCCCAGTGGCTTTACTCAGGTGGCCTTTTGGTCACTATACTGGATGGGCTTTACCAGTATTGATGGTTACTATGGACCCCTCCATCATCAACTGGATTCAGCGAGCCAAATACTTCTGGAAATACAACCTATTATCTTAAAAATCCGCCATCAATATACTGGTATCTTGTGGCCTTGCATCCACCATTTCCAAGCAAGGATCTGCCCCCTTGTCTCCTTTTTTGAATTGAACCCACCCACCGGTGACCTTATAGAAACTATACCTATGGTACCACCACCTGCAGCAAGACCCCCAGATGTCTGGGTATGTCTCCATTTGGTTCATTCTCTGGTTGCTTTTCAAAATTGCCCTACACCAACAATTTATAATTTCCCAATTCATGGCTCCATACAACGTCATATGTGCAGCAATGCCTCTGACATTCTGGCTTGCTTTTTGGGTGCTTACACATCTGGACTGGCAGGCTGGTCTGAGCTTTTTCTGCCGTTTTCATGACATAATTGACCAACCATTGTTTCCTGCCACTTATGCCCTGCTCTTTGAGGTGGGCGCCGCAGTGGTTACCCTCTACCAAATGAATGTGCAATCAGTAGTCTGCTCTTTTTTTTGTTCGTTTGGTCACTTGCCAATGTTTGTGAGTAGTATCCGCTTCACCTTGGAGAAACTTCTTCAGGCCAGAAGAGCCTCATGGATTAATACCCCTCCCCCACCTCTTAAAGTCAGAAAGAAAGTTTACGTGTTCCTTCCCATGATATTGTGAATCAGGTTCTCAACGCCCTCACTGAGGTGCAAATGTTTCTTTGATTGCCCTTAATAATGCCGCTGCGTTATTTCATGCACAACAAGGGGTCACTGTGTTGGATGCTGTCAAAGGTGACGCCAGTCGGTGGGTATGAGGCCTTCTGCATTTTTCCTCACAAGCTGGGGATCCCACATCGCTGATTGCTGTCATATCAGCTGCCCTGAAACCCCTGTGTCGCGCTCAGACCGCTTATTCAAATTGCTCTCTACTATGGCTAAAGCCCCCAGCTTGGCTTCTTTGGTCTCTACCTTCCACGAAAAGGCTCCAACACTGGACCTCTCTAATGATAAGCTACAGGCAATCTTTAGATCAGGTTTGGATTTGGTTTCTTCTCATCATGAGGTTTGGTCCACCTCGAAAGGAACAGTAGATAAAATATGTAACGCTGCAACAACTATCAACGCCATTCCTCGCAATACTTCCCGCTATCAAGTGGAAAATTTCATGATAGGACTACCCAATGACGACGCGGATGCAGTTTTTAACATTGAACCAGTGTTAGTTCTGGCCTCAGAGCCTGTCACTACTCCTGCGTCAGAGTTGGTTTATCCTGGTTTACCTATAAATGAATCAGTAAAAGCCTAGATGGAGGAAGCCGGTTCCCAAGACCTTGTTCTTCCAGAACTTTACTCCAGAAAAGATCCCCGACCTTCCCCCAATTTGCCTGCAATTTCTTCAGTTGCAACAGAAATGACTGAATATACCAATAAACAAAACTTCGCTTATTTCTTATTACCTATGAAGGTTAGTATCAGATCTCACCACGTCTCCTTTGAGGCTTTGGTGGATACTGGATCCACGGGTCTTTTCATGAGCATTGGTTTAGCCCAACAATTGGAACTGGACATGGATGTAGGTCCATCGGTGATGGTGGCTTCTTCAGTCTCCCAGACATCGTATATAGTCCTTCAGCCAGTATCTTTTTTTGGTACACCAGTTTAGCTTCTGCGATCAGTTTTCCACTATGCTAAACCTGGTGTTTCCGATGATCTTGGGGGTAGAATGTGGCACCAACAACATGTTAAGATCCAACAAGAGTCAAACAAACTGTCTTTCATTAATAATCAAACTTTATCGTGAATTTCCCTTAGGTGACAGTCTTGAGAAATCTCAAGGTCGCAGTTATACTACTTCCCTCATTTCTCCTGCGGGCCTACCATCCAATTTTCCTTAAGATTTAATGCGCTATCAAAGTATCTTAGATTCCAAAAAGGTGTATCATCTGCCTCCTCATACTAAATTCAACTTGCGATTTCAAACGATGGTGAAGTTGGTGAATATCAACTGTCCGTTGTATCCCCACACAGCGGAGGAGGAGGTTGCATTAACACTTGGTTAGATTATATGCTTAAAAAAAGATGGTTGTTTAAGGAGACAATGCAAATCACATCTCCCATAATCTTCGCCAAAAATCTGTTGGTTCTATCCATCCTGTGTGGATTACGGAAATTTAGACAAAATTACAGTTCACGATCCCTACCCCCTGCCCCTGGAGCAGACAATAAGCCAAGCAATTGCCAAATCTCATGTGTTCTCTAAGATGGATCTTGTCAATGCTTTCACCCATATTTGGGTGATGGAAAGGCAAGAATGGCTAACCACAATTCAAATGAAGTGAGGCATTTTAAAATTCCATGTAATGCCCTTTGGGCTGAAGAATGCGCTCACTACGTTTCAATGGATGATTAACAGTGTACTGGGCGATCTCCAGTTCATTTGCATGGTCAAATATAATAATGACATTCTGGTTAACTCCCCGACTCCCAAACAGCATGCTACATACTTGGAAGAAGTTGTGGCTCTTTTCACCAGGCGGGCTTGTTTGTCTAGCCTTCCAAATGCGATTTCTATAAGGAGGAAGTTACCTTTCTCAGGAACCTTAGCCTTAATGATGGCTATACGATTTCTCCCAATAAGTTGGATGTTATCCGTGAATGGCTGAGTCTGAAAACCTAGAAACAATTACGGAGTTTTTTGGGAACCATTATTTTTCTAAAAAGTTTTCCCGGCTCTTTCCCAGTTAGCTGCCCCAATCCACCCCCTCACAGGCAAGAATGTGCCAATTCGTTGGATGCCCAATTGCCAGCAGGCATTTGAGTCAATCAAAGAGGTGTTTTTATCCCCTCCCATCCTGAAACACGTGGATCCTGCCAAGCTGTATATCATTGTGTGCAATGCCTCCTCAGTGGCAGTGAAGGCCGTGCTGCTCCAAGAGCACTATGGCTTGGAACATCTGGTCACTTACTTTTCCCCAAAAATTTACTTCTACGGAGCAATCCTGGCCATCTACAATAAGGATTTGGCAGCTGTAGCATGGGCATTGACTCATTGGCAGTACCTGTTACAGGGTTCCCAGCACGAGTTAACTGTTCACATGGATCACCAAGCTCTTTTATTTCCGTAAACCCCAAAAATTGTACATTGGTAAGCTCATACCTATTGGGACTTGTGCAGTTTCAATTTCAAATATGAATTCATTAAAGGTGCACTTAACTTACTTCCCAAATTTTCTCAGCCGCAACCCAGCCCACTGTCCCTTGGACCCAGATGAAGTGGACCTCATTACCATGATTCCCACCGCTCAACTTTTGTTGATTGGTCCTCTCTTCATCTCTTCCATCGCCCTTGCTCCCGATGCCCCACTAGTTGCTCAAGTCTTAGCCACCCAAATGACATGCCCCAAAGGTGTGGAGTTATTCAAGCAATTGTCCCTCCAAAATCATAAACACTCTCTGTATTCTTTGTTGGAGGGCCTCATTTATTTTTGGTCACAAATTTGGGTTCCCCCTCTCTTCAGAGCCGAGGTATTTCGCGCGCATCATGACCCTCCCATGATCAGCCATCTGGGCAATAAGAAATGCATTGACTTGATCAAGCGGACCTACAATTGGGCAGGTTCAACTAAGGAAGTTTTGGCCTGGATTGCTGATTTCATTACTTGTGCTTGGGTTAAGTCAGATTGAGCTCTGGTAGAAATGGGCTTCTACACCCCTTACAACAGGCGGAGGTCTATGGACATTGGTGTCCGTGAAATTTTTTGTCAAACTCCCATGCTCTAACAAGTTTACGGCGGTGATGGTGGTGGTGGATCGTTTCACTAAGTTTTCCATTTTTATTACCTGCGCTTCCATGATTTTATCAGAGGAAACCGCTCGTCTCTTTGTGAGCCATGTGTTTACAATGTTTGGTCTCCCGCAGGAGATCATCAGTGACCATGGTTCACAGTTCACAATGCAATTCTGGAGTAAACTCTTATAAATTTTAAAAATCTCACCCTGTCACTCCACAGCATATCATCCCCAGTCCAATGGACAAACCGAGTGAGTTAACTAAGTCCTAGAACAGCACCTGCGTTGCTATTCTGCAGCCACACAGGACACCTGGGCTAATGACCTTCCCCTCACTCTTTTGCCTACAACAACAGGAATCACGCTTCCACGGGGTTTTCTCCTTACAAAGTGATGCTAGTATATAATCTTTCCTTTTAGGTCAGACCCTGCTTGCGGCCCAAGGTCCAAGCTGCCGTGGATCATGCTGAACATATTAGGTCTACTCAATCCTTAGTGCGGAAGCATCTCACCAAAGCTATTAAAGACAACAAGCATTTTGCGGATTGTAAGCGACATCCAAGTCATGACATAACTGTGGGCTCCTATGTTATGCTTGATACACGTCATTTGAGAATGCAAGTACCCTCCCTTAAGTTTGCAAGTAAGCGTTTGGGCCCCATTTGGTGGAGGAAGACTTGGCCAATGGTGCGTTCTGGTTACAACTACCAGCCCATTAGAAACAGCACCCTGTCTTCCACGTTTCCCAGTTGTAACCTTGTAAGGGTACTGTTCCCATGTATCCTGAGCCAATAGTAATTGAAAATTCAGAGGAGGCCAAAGTGGAATATATCTTAGCATCCTGCAAGTCCCATCAGTCCGTTCAGTATCTCATGGCCTGGAAAGGTTATCCATCTTATGAGAACAGTTGGATTAAAGCCTCCATTTGCGCTAACTGCATGGAACTGGTCGAGGCATTGCATAAATCCCACTCCTGACGCTACCCCCCAAAAGTAGCAACTATAATGGCAAACAAGTTGCCAAAAGCGCACAAAAATTTGGCCCTTGTGCAGTACCCCAGAAGTAATGCCCTTCATTTGGAAAAAGAGAAGGTTAATGTAAGTCCTGGGGAATGTCCCCTGTGTGTGGATCGTTCACTTTTTCAGTTTCATAGTAAAATCTTCCAAAGAGGGTGGCTGTACCCTTTGTTACCCAGGGTGACCTCGCCCACGTGGTGGATGAGTACTGGGTAACAGCTCTCCCTCTTCAGATCCCTCCCCCAGTGCCCACGCTCACCTTAGCTGAACTTGTCACCCATATCAGAGAAATCAGCACCAAGATTACTGATCAAAGTAAATTGGTCCAAATCCAATTGAAAACAATTCTGACAATCAGAATCCACATATTCAAAAAGGGATGAAGATTGAACTATCAGCCAGAATTGTCATCAGTTTTGATTTGGCCAGCAGTGCAATCATCAAAATTAACCCCCTATCGAGTTCATCAGGGATGATCCCCAACGTGCAGGTAGTAGCATCGGACACCATTGACAATAGTTTGCAGCTCCCATCCAGCAAATTGGATGTTGCAGCTGACACAACACTTTTGACCAAATGAATGGCCCAGCAACTGGGTGGGGGTGGGTTGGGCATCCCGAACCTGTTCCCAACCAATTAGGACCACCCCTATGTGGGGTGTCCCTGGGGGATTCCCGTTTCTCATCAGGCTAGATGCCGTCATGCCAACTGCCAGAAAAGCAGTTGAGTCTTAGTTTGGGCATCAAGATCTAACTTACAGCATTCGGCCTGTCACCAAATTCTTCAATGTTGGTTCTATTGAGCTTATCTGCCCCCATCCCCAAATAATTCGCCATTTAGGTTGAACTTGAGGGACCTGAACCCTGCTTGTTCCTGCATCAATCGACCACTATCTAATCAGTTGCATTGCACTGTGAAAATTGTTGGTCAATTTTTCCACTTTACTTTAAATAAAATTTGCCGCTAAAAACTATCAATTTTAAGCTTTATTGAAATCCTTCTGGCCACATTTCCAATGGCTTTACTTTGGTGGCCTGTCAGTCCCTATAACGGCTGGGCTTTACCAGTACTGATGGTTACTATGGCCCCACCATTGTCAACTGGATTCAGCGAGCCAGATACTTCTGGCAATTCAACCCCATTATTTTGAATATCCGCCATCAATATACAGGGATCTTGTGGCCTTACATCCACCATTTCCAAGCAAGGATCTGCCCCCTTGTCTCCTCAGTTGAATTGAACCCACCCACCGGTGACCTTTTAGAAACTATACCTGTGGTACCACCACCTGCAGCAAGACCCCCAGGGTCTGGGTATGCCTTCCTTTGGTTCATTCTCGGGTTACTATTCACAATTGCCCTTCACCAAAAATTTATCATTTTCAATCTACAGCTCCATACAAAATCATATGTGCGGTAATATCTCTGGTTCTCTGGCTTGATATTTGGGTGCTTATGCATCCTGACTGGCAGGCCGGTCTAAAAATCTTCTGCTGTTTTCATGACAGTTCATTGCCCCATCTATATACAACTTGATAAGGACCTGACCAGTTGATGCCCAGTTTTTGATCACGACCTCCAGGCTGGTGATAGTAGAATAGGACGAGGTTACCTGGCTGGAAGGAGTGTAGGGGATAATGCTTATTGTTGAAATGAGCAGTATCTCTACTGGTTGTGGTGGAAAGGTTTTGGCATTCTGGGCCTGAAGTCTTATGAATTCATTTGCAATACTTGGCATAAAGACTTCAGGTGCTTCAGGAGAAGCTTGATCAAGCATCGCCTGAACGTTGGAAGGCATATGAGGATTTCTGCCATACAAGGCTTGAAATTTCGTATTATGAGAATTCGATATTAACTATTCTGATAGGCCAGAGTTTTACTAAACAAATAATGGGGCCAATGAAGGGGATCAGTCATAGCAATTTTCTGGAGGGTTGTAGTTAGAGTGCCATTTACCCACTCTACCATTCCAAAGGTCGAAGAGGTTAGGGGGTGAAAAATACCTGTGTGGTTCCCATCAGGTTAGCTAAATTTCTCAACATTGTCAAGCGGAAGTTTTGTTTGTTATTGGAAAGAATAACGTTAGGGCACCCATGCTAGGCGATAATTCTATTATACTAGAGCATGGCGGTGCCTTTGTCAAAGCAGTGAGGTGCTAGACGGCTTTGATCCACTTAGTTAGATGGTCCACAGCTAGATGGTGGAACTGATGTCCATTGGAGGCTTGAGGAAAGGGTCCCACAACATCAATGCTAATAGTATGGAATGGTTCAAAGGGTGGACCACTGGATGTTGAGAGCGGGGATTAGGTCCAACTTGGCTTTTATATATCAGACAGGACTCCAATACATCTTGAATAGAAACAAGAATTCTCTCCTAATAACATTGAGTTTTAAGCCTTTGGTAGGTTTTCCGTATTCCCTTCATGGCTGAAGAGCCAATGTCCCTCTAATATGACATCAGTTTGAGCCAATGGTCTTACATAAGGCACCCATTGTTTAGACTAAGCTTGCACAATTGTTCGTTTTTGACTTGAAGATTTGACACCCTATCGCTAATTCTTTTTAGACGGTTGTGGATTGTCCTTCCATAACTATGGTTGGATTAAAAGGTCATGGAATTGATCCTCTTCAAGGTCAGTTATAGCTAAAATGGGAAGCTGAGATAAGCAATCTGCGTTTTGATGGATTGGCCCTGGTTGGTGGATAATGGAAAATTATAATTTTGAAGTTTCAACGCCCACCTGGATAATCTCCCATCAGGGTCCTTCATTTGCTGTAGTCAACGTAAGAAAGCGTGATCAGTTATGATGATAAAATGCTTCCTGTATGAATAAGGGCAGAAATTCTTAATGGCCAGTAGAACCGCCAAGCATTCGCGTTCTGTAACGCTATAATTACATTTGGCTCTAGTTATTGTCTTGCTAGAGTGGCGATGGTATGGTCCACTAAGTTCTCATCATGCTGAGATAGTATGGCTCCGATGGCAATATCACTGGCATCAATAAAGAGGAGGAAGGGTTTATACAAGTTGGGAGGTATAAGTACTGGAGTGTGGGAAAGAGAGACACTTAGCAGGTCAAAGGACTGTTGTTGCTCTTCTCTCCACTGAAAGGGTATTCCTTTCTTCAATAGATTTATCAGAGGCTCAGAGTGTCTGCAAAATGGGGGATATACTAATGATAATAGCCCACCATATCTAAGAAAGCTTGTAGATCTCGTAAGGATTTTAGGGGGGTCATATTAGCAAAAGCTAAGACCTTATCATCCATTAGAATATTCTGGCTTTGTTGACTTTATAAAACAAAAAGTCCATCTCAATATAAAAAAGAGCATTTTAATGGCTTTAGTTTTAACGATGATTGCCATTACTGAGAAAGACTTGCCTGAGGTGATCTAGATGTTCAGTAAAGGTTCTTGAGAAAACGATAATATCATCAAGATAAATTAGTACGCAGAAGCGTTTTAAATCGCCTAGTAGTTCGTCCATAGCGGTGGAAGGTAGCAAGGGCGTTACATAACTCCTGAGGCATTTGAGTGGGATCAAATACTCCTTCACTTGTGATGAGAGCACATTTTGCCCAATCTTTGGGTGACAAATTTACTTACCATTAAATACTGGCGAGATCCATAGCTGAGAAATAGTGGGACCCCAGCATTAGGCAAAAAAGTCATCTATACATGGCAGGGGGTAGCTATACTTATGAGCGATAGAGTTGAGGTGGCGATAATCCATAACAACCTGATGACCATTAACCTTTTTCAGAATTAATAATAGTGAAAAACCCATGGGATTTTGTAAGGCACGTTTAACCCGACGTCCAGCAGTTTCTGTAACTCTAAGGCCACTTGAGCTTTTTCCACTTTGGATTTTCAATATGGTCAGGATTTAAATGGAGGGTGATCCTCAGTTTCGATTTAATGTATTTCCTGGACATTTTCCCATAGTCACTTGGTCCCAAAGGAAAAATATTACCATATTCCTTGAGGAGGCTTTTGACATCTTGGCGTTCATTCAGAGTAAGATTATTCCCAATTCTACTGGCAACCAAAGCTATGGTGGGTGGGGGATAAAATCCTAAATCCTGTTTTGAGCCAAAACAATTCGCATCAGCAATAATCTTAATGGGAAATAGTTTTACATAAGCAATAGGGGCATGATGAGAGACCTGGAGAGGTTAAGTGGTTCAATTCCCTAATAGAATAGAGATAAATTTCCCATAGGCAGGATTCAAAATCCCCCAGAAAGATCAACGCTTCCTTGGTGGAAGAATTTGGGGTCTACTAAGCTCCAAATTTTCATCAGAATTTGTAAAATCCAAATCTCCATATCTACAATAACTTGTGAGCCCAAGGGTATTGTTATAGAATGAGGAGTATACAGAGGGATCCCCTCCTCGGCATCCACAGCCTATGAGGGGTAACTTAGTTTTTCCCCTAAAAATTGGTACTCAATTTTGCAAATGGAGGATGGGTACTCGAGGAAGCATGCCCATTTTTTGGGACTCCTTTACTTTTGACGGGGAGTTCAAATATCAACAGAACTTGATACCCTAGTAGGGATAATTTTTCCTTGTGGTTGATGATACAGTTAGACTCCCGCATCAGTTGGACCCCAATAAGCAACTCGTAGTTATCATTTTCTAGCACAATGGTGGGGGCATTAATTAATAACTTCCCAAAGCGAAGGGTAAAGCAGAGGAGGCTCGTATCGCCTTAGTAGACTGACTACCTGCCGTTACATATTTAGCTTCATGAATAAAGCCTGGAGCCATTTTTATCTTTTGGATGAGCCAGGAGGAAATAACATTGATAGGTAAACCAGTGTCAATTATCGCCTGGACTTTAACCTTATGGCCATACTTCTATTTAAACCACCAAAGATCCACATTGGGAGTTAATAGCTAATTTACTGTCATTAGGGATTTGCTTGAAGCAAGAGGTTGATTCTGCTGTGGCCAAGCTCAGGGTTGTTCAAAACCTTTAAAAGTTTTATCTGTCAATGTTTGGCTTTCTATAGAAGAGCTGATCATTAAAATTTGTTTGGGTAACTGACCAACATAAAAGTAAGAAAGCTGGAGGTTTTTATTCCCTTGAATAGACAGAGGGACTTCAACTTCTGACTGGGCAGCTAACACAAAACAACCGAAAGTACTAGGTATACAGCTAGAACTAGAACAGGGGTCTTGAGGCACTTGTTTTCCGTCAGCATAGGGAGCCTATTGCCCTATACTGACTGATCCTTTGCCAACTTACGTTGAAGGATACAGCAGTCATCTACAGTGTGGTAGTTTCTTCTGCTATTAGTGCAGTATAATTCAGGTGTAGGTATATCAGGGGGGTGTAACAGCCATTAGTTTGAAATGGGACTTGTTAAAACGAGGTTGCCTGACGGGTTTATGTAGTTTGGCGAAATTTTCCAATATCACCTCCAGAATATGGAGGAGTGACTTTGAGTTAGACTT
Source organism: Massospora cicadina (assembly GCA_022478985.1). Lineage (NCBI taxonomy): Eukaryota > Fungi > Entomophthoromycota > Entomophthoromycetes > Entomophthorales > Entomophthoraceae > Massospora > Massospora cicadina. The sequence continues at coordinate 57,156 of JAKSZP010014527.1, forward strand.
CTTAGCTTTAAGATAAAGTAAAATATTAGGTTTTTTTTTAAAAAAAATGTACGCGGTGATGGCATCGTCATATGTAAAATAATTCCCTGAAACCAGAGTTTGTGCTTTGAGGTAAAAACGGTGAGCAAATTCACTGATAGTTTCCCACTGATTAAGGCTGACACCCATAAAGGTCTGTTTCAGGTTGTTTAAGGGTAAGTAACTCCAAAATTCCCAAAGCAAGGCAGTCTTGGAATCATACCAAGTATGGCAATTCATCAGATGGGGGACCATAATGTCTTGAGCCATAAGGCTAAGACAGTTAATCACGTGTTTAAGCTGTTGATGGTCAATCACTTCCTCCATGGAGCTTTTATAGCAGCAAAAGAAAGGGAAAATACTTCCCTCTCCAGGGACATGTTTTTCTTTAAATGAAGTTTTGAACGTACCACTTGGGAGTGTTGGAGGACGAAAAGGTTTATTGAAATTTAGGGACCATTTTTAGAAAATGAAGAGGAAGTATTTTGGAATTACGCTTGAGGTTGAAGCACATCGACTTGTCTCCACAGATCTTTAAGATAGTCAACTATCAAATCTACTTTTACATGGGCGGCACTGAGAGCTGAATTATGACGAAGAGATGGTTTAATTGGCGTACTTCATTTTTTAGAGCGGTATTAGTGTCTTGGAGGTCAAGTTGATGTGGTTTGGTGATGAGCACTCTTTTCTCTAATTCACGCACCAAGGCAGGTAGGGTAGCCAAGGTCCCAAGGCGTTTGTGATGAACAAGTAAGGAAACTTCAGGAGAGAGGAGAACATCATCCCAAGTAAGTTGAACTCCTTGGGCGGCATGTCCTAATTGGACATCAAGATTTTTTACTTGTTGAATGAATGCCTGGAGGCGTTCATCGGGGATTCTGGGGTCACCACTGGGTCCTGGAGGACCTCTGGACCCCGGGGGTCCCCTTTAACCATCTTTTCCATCATGACCAGGGGGTTTTCTTCGCCATCCTGTCCATCACAACCAGGGGGTCCTTGTTCACCTTCATTTCCATCATAACTTGGAGGTCCACGCTCACCAGGCTCCTCTTGAAGCCCAGAGTTATAGAAACTATTCTGGACTTTCCTTTATCTCTTAAATCATTTCCTCTAAGGTTTGGAGGTATTCATTTTATAAAGGTGATAAAGTTATCAAACTCTGAGCATACTTCATAGGTATAATCTATGTCTTAGTTATGGATAACAACCTCTAGTTGTCTAAAATGAGAAGTGAGTTCCGTCCAAAAAAAATCTCATGACTCCTTGATCCAAACCGGGTGAGCACATCTTGTATTTAATTAATAAACTTCCATTTTCTATAATTGCAGTTTGGTAGTCATTGTAAAACTGGGAGGCAGATTGATAAAGTTTAAATGAGCTGTGTGTGTATGGACTCCTATAGCTGCAAGTGGCGGAGTAATTCTTGATGATAGATCCTGCTACTTGAAGTAAAAGGTATAAGTGGGATGGACAAAGTGATGCAGATAGCATTCTATACGTCCAGCCCCAACTAGTTCTATATTAGCAATGAATTTTGAACTAAGCTAATCATAGGATCTGGCACAGCAAGAGCTCTTTTTCTACTAGCTCAACCCCAGGGACAAAAGCCTCAGATAAGAGGAGCTGATGAGCTTCAGTGAAGTTGGACAGTTGTAAAATCTACCATCCGACGGATGGAGCATGGATGTTTACTTCCATAGAAGGGGGAAACAGAATATCGCAGTTGGTTGTGGTATTGCTGACAATCACGTTGATGCCTAGTTGCTGAGATGGGTGGCTTCACAATCTGAGAAGTTTTCCAAGACAGATTTTTTTACTATCCATTTTTGTTTTTTGTTTTTTTTTTTATAATTTTCACCATGAACTCAGGGTATAACCTGGCAGGTAGCATCAGTTTTGTTGGGATCACAGGTTGTAACCATGAATCATTTGTTGTAAATTGGCCAGTTGACCCAAAGCCCTAGGGTGCTGGATACTTACATGGGTAGCTTCTCTTGGTTGAGAAGTCATATTAATCCAGATAACAAATCTGGTGTGGTAAATTGAAATTAAATACAATTTTCATTTAAATTTGCGAAAAGGGGAGAAAATGTGTAAGGTTTATTTGTGTAATACCAACTATAAATGGGTAAGCGGGGAGATGTTTTGGAAGAAAATATAAGTCGCCCAAGCCTAGATCTAATAAAATTAACCAATATAGGATTTTGTAAAAGCACAATTATTCCAGTTCATCTGCTTGTGCTTGTTTCATAGCTCAGGTTCAACCCCAATTAAAGTTTGAGCTTTTTGGTCAGTTTGGGATCGATCCCCATTATCTGATGCATCTGAATTGGCAGGTCAGATGGGAATCATGACAAAGAAGGCCACTGAAATATAAGCGCCAGATAGGTCCAAGGGGAGACTTCTAAGTCAGAATTAGGAGGCAAGTCATATAAGAAGAAGATCCCTTAGAACCTCTGAACCTGCTGCCAGTGGGTTAAGTTCTGTTGTTGTGTCCAAGAGTTGAAGATTCTGAGGAGGAGAATAAGGGAGAGGAATTCTATTGTTATCTGGAGCGCTGATTATCTTCACTAGTGGGTTTAAGGATCTCTGCACACGTTCAAAAGAGAATTCACTGCAGGAGAAATACTGGCTGTGAACTACTCAACTGGATACTAGTCTCCTAACTAGTATCCTTCACCCACATACTTATATTTTTTATCAACAATATAGACTTCACTTATAAAGAAAGTGTTAAAGAAAACCTTGAGAGTTAAAAGGAGTTATAATCCTAAAAGAGCAAAGTCTCAAACTTATATTTTTGCTCATTCCCTAAGAGGAAGTTGAGTGCAAACAGTTCCCAATTTTCACACCTTCATTGTGGTCATGAGAATGATGCAAAACTATGAGGGCGCCAACTAGGTGGTTGATCCTGAAGACTGTGAAAGATCCTGACTGTACAGGGCCATAGAGGTCCTCTAGGTACCACGTCCCCAGATATACTATATATTTCAACACTTTTTTAACTCACTAAAATAGTCTATTTCACCTCATTTCTCATCTTCATCGACCTCTCTGCTAATTTACAGCATCAAGCCCATTTTCAAACATTGGCTACAATCAAGAGAGCTGTACCACTGAGAGTTCCCTTCTGGCTGCCGCCTCCATTGAGCACGGTTCTATGGCCCATGCCATACAAGGACTTTTGGCTGTTGTCACTGATAATACATCTGAAAAGCCTGTATTACCCCAGGTTAGGCTTATATGACACCATGTCCTTTAGAGGGTATTTGCAGATGGTTTCCACAATTCTTTGGTCCCTGTACTCCACAAGGCTGGCTCTCAATTTTCAATCAGAGTGGATCTTCTTTCCTCAGGTTCTTTATAATGGATCCAGTTTCAACTGGGCTGATCCTTTAAACAATAGATTGGTGCACCACTAGATTCTTTTGATCATGACAAAGTAAAATCAATATTTTTATATTTTTTACATATTTTTATTTTTTATACTATTTATTTATATATTTTATTAGATATATTTTTTGCAACGGGAATTAAACCATTATTTGATTTAGAGTTCCATCTTTAATTTTCTAACTATACTGGTTTAGAGGCCCATTTTTTAACTTAAACAGGAACTATAGTTCAGCCTCTTTTTAAGACTTAAACATTATATTAAAACTAAAACTATTGTTAGTAGTTTCAGCGGTCCCACAGAAACATTTTAATTAATTTTAGATCCAACTTTCAAGTATTTGGTATGGCCCTGATCTACTATACAATCATTGGCAATGTTCTTTTTCATATAGGCATCTGTCATTGATTTAGCTCCAATTTTTGACCAGGACTGGATTATAGGGCATCCAACTTGTTTCTTCTTCCAAATCCATGGGTATCGCAATGGGCTACTCTATCCCCCATATGGTATTCTTTCGAGCTTGTTGGTCATTGTCACCCATATTCTTTTCTCTTTTTCTCTTTAATGTTGTATCAAAGGCCTGTGATTTCTGGTCATTCATTCTATTTGACCGAGGCAAGCTGACCAGGGGACAGACAATACTGAAATTAATATTCCAAAACTAAGCCAACTAAAAATTAAAACGTGAATTGATCGCCATTTTTGGGTAGCAAAACACAAAAAGAAACAAGAAAATACCTACCAGGTGGCACAGCGGTGAGCCGCATATCCCATCATGGTGGAGGGGGAGGGGGATCAGGCAGGTCATCATCAGGCTCATCATTGAAGAGGCGGATCAATGCTGAGAGCTGGGGGGTTGGGGCATCCACTGGATGAGGGTTGAGGTGAGGTATATAGTCACTTTGATTGGCAATTTTAGCCTGGATTAAAGCCTCTATGAGTTCAGCAACGTGGTGTTCGCCTGGATGTGGGCATCGAGAAGTTGTTCTATTTTTGCAGTATTGGTTCTTGTGGTGCATGTGGATGCGGAAATTCTGCCAATTCTGTGACATACTTGACAGAGGTAGAGGCAGTTTCATATAGTTGTAGGATTTCCTCTTTTGCGGTAGGAGGAAAGCTGAAGGGGAATGATGGATGGTGCAGCCCTTTTTTAAAGTCTTTGACGGATTTTGCACACATTTTGTGAGTAAGGGTTGATTTGGGATTAGCCACCGCGGCCATGGCAGGCTGATGGTCACTTTGGAAATAGGCTTTGGGTTTGTCAACATATTGGTTGGTCGTGGCTGGGGAATCAAAATCTGAATTCAGATAAGGTGTTAAAGCAAATGATCAATTTGGCGGTGGGACAATTTCACCTGATTTGGTTACTACATCCAATAATTTAAAGGGGGTTTTGGTTGATTCGGGAAGTTTGTGTTGTAGGTGACTTTGGTTGGGTAGGTTTTAGGGTGGGAGATCTTCTGGATTGAACATGGGTCTAATCCTGCTTCCAATTGGTTGGCATGGGTGTGCACAGGCAAGCTTGAGTTTGAGGTGCTAGATTTTGTTTCTGATTCGAGCTCATGGCCTGTGGGGGTGAGGGCAGCCAAAATCCTTAATCAAACGCTGTTGGTGTGGCCTCATGGGTGGAGTGGGCCATGTTTGTAGGGCATGAATTATATTAGCATGCCTTTTTGGTGTAGTCCAATTCATAGCAAAGGGGGCAAATTGTGCAATAGTTGTCAGTGCAGGCCCAAAAGAAGTGGTCAGGTGCTAATGGGATACAGGCACGTGGTGGGATATGGTGGGCCATGTTCAGCTGGTGGGGGTAATGGTGGCCATTGCCTGAGGTGCCGTGAGGCGTTCAGAACCACTTGGAATAAATTGGATGATAAAATTTTCACCATATGTGGACAACCCTGACATCAACTCCTAATAAAGTGAATGAGGAGGAAGGTGTGAGGGGAGGTTTGAAAAGGTTACCACAAGTGTTATGTCCTCTGGGAGGCGTGTTTGGGTGGTGGTAATGGGGGAATTTTTATAAATTAATGGCATATCTGCTGCAGCGGCTTCATCCTCTTCAGTGGGGAATCCAATATGAAATTAGCCCTTGTAAGGGTGGAAGTTGATAAACCCTGCTGGCGCAAAGGTGGCAATTGCCAGCTCAATTATCACTTTGTTGGCATACAGGAAGAGGCATCCATACTTAATGCAGAGGCAAAAGCGAATATTTGATCATGGTAGGGCTAGGGGGTGGGGGCGGGTTGGGTGGGCTTGTGTGAGGTGGAGTGCTAAGTCCCTTGGAGGGACATATTGGCGGAGGTATTTGGCGGACTGAACAAGCCAGTCCGCATGCATTTGCTTGCTGGGTGGTAAACGCTAGCGGGTGGAACACTGCTTCCCCATACTGTGGCAGCAGATGGTGGATCTGAGGATTAAATTAGGAGATTGGTGCGGTGAGGCGGTAGTGGAAATTCGACTTGTTTTCCTTTAATTCGCTCAAAATTAATGTTAAGCAGAAAGAAAGATTGATTGCTGTTCATTCATGATATTTGAAAAAGGGTTAGGTATTGCCCTGCACTAATCCCCAAAGCTGGTTCAAAAGCAGAACATAAAATTGGCAATAGTGAGGTTCTTCACCAATAAAAAGCTTGAACGGCATTTTCCCTGTTTCCATATGATAACTAATACTATATGTGAGAGTAACTGAAATCATATAAGATCCCTCAAACGGAAGTTTTCCACACTAACAAATTTTGTAGCATCCCAGCTAGAGCTCCATTAAAAAGTTCTAATATTCCATTTGTTTCTGATCTGTAGGGACTGGACACCATTTTTAGATTCTGATTAGTTCATCCAATCTTAGGATCACGTGGGATGTAAGTTTGGTCTGTTACAACTTAAATATACTTGAAGATCCATGCCAGTACACTACTTGTCATTATGAATCTCGCCGTGCTTGTTCATCTACTTTACTTAAGGCCTTTGTCTCGACCTATCTAGTCAGATGGTCTTTTGCAACTATAATGTACTTTTCTCGGCCAGTACTAACACTCAAGGGTCTCATCAATCTATTGACACTGTGTGCCAAGTGAACACAGGGAATACTAGCCAGTATCCTGTCACATTCTAGTGTGGCTTGTGGAGTTGACATTCCACGTAACAGGCCAGATAATCTGTGACATCATAATTTATTGAATCCCAGATAATGCTGGTGAATATGGTCCATGATTTTCTTAGGCTACCATGCCCAACAACTTTATGCGCAGCTGTATGATTTCTGCTCATTCTGAAAGTTTGGGGAATAAGTAAATTTTCTATCAATCAACTTATACAGCTGTACGCTCTTCATTTTTGGTATTCACCATATCTTTCTTGTGATCAGTTTATAACTCTTGGGGCTCATCACCAATATTCCCTTTGGTCCCCTGTTGGAATAATTCATTATCTTTATGATATACAACTTAATCAGAAGTTGTTCTTAACAATCTGTCAGCATTCTTATGTGCTGCTCCTGGTTGGTGCATAATTTCAAAATCATAGGCTTGCAGTTTCAGAGCCCATCATGCCAGTTGTCCCTCTAGTTCTTTAAGGTTATGTAACTGGCTTATAGATGAGTGGCCTGTCACAACTTTAAGGCGTGTCCCATGTATATACAAACAAAAAGTTGTTTTCATGCATAAAACACTGCGAGGCATTTGACTCTGTCACAGTGTAGTTCCTTTCTTCAAGCATCAATGTTCTACTCACATATTCCACTTGATGCTATTCCTTATAATCATCTAAATGACTTAAAATGGTGCCAATTGCTGTTAATAAGGCATCAGTCTGGGTAATACATTACTGATTGAATTTTGGCTATTTCAGTAAAAAACAAGTCATCAGGTATTTTCTTTGCTCATTAGATGATTCTTAAGCCTCCTCAGTCCACACAATTCCTTTTTAAATCCTTTTGCTGGTGAGATAGTGATATGGTAATTCCAGAGAAACCTTTAATGAATTGGAAATAGTTGCTGACCATCTCAAGAAAGACTTGTGTGTCCTGAATGCCCATAGAATCAACATCTGCTTAATGGCCATTATCTTCTGTGGTTCAGTTTCAATCTGCTGGAGTTTATCACAATCCCCTGATACTCAAGCTCTTTTTAAAGAAATGGCATTTCCTTATCTTGATCCTTAAATTGCCATCACTAGGCGAGTTTACACTTTCTTTAAGTGATACAGGTGATCTGTATATGTCCAGCTGAAAACATGATATTGTCTAAGCATACCAAAACCTAAGACTTACTTTAGGTCACTTAGGATAGAATCCATTGCTCTCTGGAATGCCACTGGTGCAATACACAATCCATGGGACATTCTCTTTGGCTGATATATCTTAGTGTTTAATTATCACACATTCATCTTGTTTTTTTTGCAAATCTATCAGCCAATATCCTGAGATCATATCATTTGCCAAAAAAACTTGGCTTCCCCTAGGCGATCAAGCACTTCATCAACCCTTGATTTCAGATATGAATCCTTTTGAATAATTTAAATCAATTGATGGTAATCGATCACCATATTCTTTGATTATCCTTTTGTTTACAATAATGATTGAACTCACCCATGGACTCATTGATGAAATAATGGCCCTTGCTCAAACAACTTACTGCTTTATTCACTGAATTCTGCTTCAGTAGCTTTGAACCAGAGCACAGGTCACATTCAGTTTAGCGGATACTTCCCAGTGGTGAACTCATGGATAACATCTTTAGCACATTTAAAATCATGGTCATCCTGGGAATTTATCACCTAATATTTCTCATATAACCGTAGTATTTCTTCTTTCTGTTGTTCTAATAAAGAAGCCAATTTATCATAATTCACTAATATGATGGCGCTTTTGGCAGCATCCATGAGTAATCAACTTCTGTTAACATTCTAAAGTCATGGAACTCTTTATACTGTGATCAGGATTAAATGCACAAATATCAATGACTCGTTCTTCCCACTTTTATTAGTTTCTCACTCAGTTTGGCCAGTAGCACTCATATTTCTATGTGGCCTGACATTATAATCCCTTGTGCTACCCATGCCTCCAGTCTCGATTTATTCAATGGTGTAATGCCTTATCCATATAGTTGTTTTAAAATTTTTACTATTAATCCTCTGTCAACTACAATTTGTGTTCCTGGTGAAATGGTATTAATTGTTTTCATCCTCAATGATATCCCACAGTTTTCAAGAATCTTCTTTGGCATTTCTCTAGTTTTCGTTCAACCAACATGTACTGGATGGTAATTATTCCATCTTTGTAGATTAGATTTGCAAATTTAATCTTCTTTGTCAGCAAAGTTTCTTCTCTCTGCTGATATACTAAGATCATGGTTTGCCCCAGAATTGTCAGGGTATTCTCCTCAAAATCACACTTGACATAATACATTCCCAGGAATTCTGTCCTGATTAGTATGTCATAATTTTTGATTTATAATACTATGGCGGGGCTGATACCACTAGAGATCCAAACCAAAACGGTAGTGCACTGTATATTCTAAAGTATATTAATCTCTTTTGTCCAGAAGTTCTATATTCTTTCTGTTGCTCCAAATTTTGCGAGATCTTCATTCATTTCACCAATTTGGTCAAAATGATAATGGGCGCTCTACTATCAATTATCACCCATACTCTTATAAAATTGACTATAATGTCTGCATTTGTATACTCAGAGTATTGCCACAAAGTGTTATTGAGTAAGTCATGGCATTATTCACAAATTGAGAGTATGACTTAATTGGCGGATAAATCAGGAAAGAATTTATTGATCACGCTAATAAGGGAGAGATACGGCCACTTTGTAAAGTTTCATGTTACATAATTCTTAAATTGTTTCAGCTGATCTACTCTTTTTGCCACAGGATAAGCATATGGCTGAGCAACCTTTTCACAATTTTTTTGTATCTACCCCTACAACTTTACTCGAGTAATCACATTTACATCCAAATCAACCACCTGGTAGAGCGGATCAGGTGTTTTCTCTACAGATAGATTAGGGATATTCAGGTCATCATTCAATATGTCAGAGATAACAGGTTTGTTTGCAGTGCTAGATCGTTCCATTCTAGACAACTGGTTCATTTCTTAAATCTTGACTAGTTTCCTTTTCTTTAGCCTGCAACAGAGTTATTTGCTCTTTAGGCTTGTTAAGTTTTTACTGATGGTGCAAGGTAAAATGATTTTAACAAGGGAATCAAGCTATATACTCGCTTTATAATTATAACTCATGTTTGAAAATGGGAATTAGATTCTCAAATAATTTTTGATAAAAGCCAAGTAACCCTAGTATGCTCACTGTTTTTACTTCTACTGGCAACAACAAATATGAGACCTTCTGTCTTTATAATAAAATAGAAATTTATTCCTTATAATCAGGACTAATTCTCCAGCAGGTATAACTGAGTGCTTTATCTTCAGAAATTATAAACACACACAACTCTCTAATGAAGACGATAGACAGAAGATAAAAACAATAGACAGATGACAGATGACAGATGGACAACAATAATATATAAATTATAGAACAGTAGTTATTAATAAATAATAGATAAATGTGCTTTATTAATCAGCCAGGCACTTGTATTATATGCATCTCGGGCAAAAGCTGGGAAAAACATCTATTAGATGAGTTCATTCATATGCCAATACTTGATGATTATGGAAATAAATATTAAATATCCCCAAGTCAATTTGGCCCATGAATTGACTAAAGTAACAATTGTTTTAGCCCAATTGATAGTAATTTAACTCTCTTCTTTGAGATAATTAAAGATACAAAACTCATCCCAAGATCTTTTTTATTAGAGATACGTCATAAATTATTGAATAACAACAGATAGAGATAATAAGATATACAATTAATAAACATGACGCACCCCTAATTGGGACAACAATAGGCCTTCCATACCACTAAGTACGCCCTATTTGGGACTTCCTTTTTCAAATGCTTAATAAATTGATACTAATCAAACTCAAAACTCCTCCTTAGTGCATTATTATTAGTGCACTAATTTAGAAACGCCTTTTAGTTTATTGCTGTGAGACCATTTTGCAATCAAGTGACCTCTTAATTGGGCATAACAAAATCTTATTATAGCTATTATTAGTTACAATAATCAGGATGTTTAAGTGCAATTGAGGCAGTTTTGAGATGAATCTGATTATACAGATTATAGAGATAAATCAGGAAGGAATAAGGGATCCATCAATGTGAGTAATCTATCAGCATTGATGGTTTTCTCAAAGGGTTTGTTTTTGAATCAACCATATATGTCTAACTATTCCCCACTTTACTATAATATATCCTGCATTTCCCGATTTTCTCTTCAATGTCTGTAAACACCACCTCTGAGATTATTGTAATTTTTGTCAATTCTCTTAATCTGAAACAACGTCATCATTTCAACCAAATGGACAGAACTATGCATATTCTAACATCCCTAGGCTCCATCCAGAAGTCTGAATTGGGTCTGTTCATCCATGCGCCAACAGTTACAACATCCACTTGGCCAGAAACTATTGATAAGAGTGAAATTGTTATGGCTGCAGAGATTTCCCAAGGATCCTTGGGAAATTAATTTCAATCATGCTCATCAACCAAACTTCAAGCAGATACTTTTGGTCACATCTCCGACCCTAGAGATGCAAACTTCTCACTGTCATCCCTCTTTAGGATGGAGACCTCTTGGCGAGTTCATTTTCAGCCTTTACCATCTTTTGCAATGTCTTGGGCCTATTTGGCAACTCTGGGCTCATCAAATTTCCCACATCAAGTCAACTACATGACCAAACAATGGACAAATATGAATGACTTCTTTGCCCATTTGCCTAACTTTAGCTGAAGATGCCTCCATTCAGCCCCAGGATCTTGTTCACGTTAACGCCTTTGTGGAGGAGGTCTTGGATTTCTGGTCTGTGACTCTTGAAAATAGGCCCAATTATGCCTTGTTGCTTGGGCTAAACATCCATGACATTCACAATGTTTATTTTCACTCAACCATTTATACAGCTTTTATAGCCTAACACCAGGATAGCGCTGATGACTATTATCCCAGAATGGCCTTGCTAAGCCATCTCATGCATATTTTCCATGAGCGGATGCCTTTGGGCCAATTGCTGCACGTCCCCCCTCATCAAATGGTGGAAATATCAAGTTTATTGTGTCCAGCTAACAACCATGGTGATTTATCAATATTGAGGTAATTTCTTGATCAACTGTCTTCTCTTGGGCGTTTGCTTTCCTCCCAATTGTGGGCTTGATCAGATAAAAATCAATAGTTTTGTGCCCCCCTTTCAATTGTTTTCTGGGAATTACCAACTACCAGCATGCGACTCATCTGGTTTTATGATGCTATGGTCTTATTTCTTCTTGCTTAACAACTAGATTGGGCTTAATTGGCGCATACAGGGGAAAAATTAAGTCCTGAATCACCCCTTTTAAAGCTGAGGAATAAAGTTCTTATTAATTTAATATCTTTTTATAATTTGTACCAATTCTCAAAATTATTTTTTTATACTTCTTTTATTATTTATATTTATTCTTCTTTATTTTTTGTTGTTTTTTCCTTATTATTTTTTATTCTCTTTTTACCATTTTTTATATATTATAAAATTTAATATATATTCCTTCTTTTCCGCCAGTTTCTTATACTAACTTAGGAAGATATCATGGACTTGATTATAGACATGCCCCAAACTTTTCTGCTTGATAGTGCAGATGAAGTTATACATTTTCTCAAGTACGTCAAATGGGCCAACCCAAATTCAACTAACTTGTGAGACTGGCCCAAACTGTGGGTATTACAAATAAATACTTCATCACTCACAACAAATTTGAGAAGATTGTACCAATTTATCTGATCCTTCTCATGTTGGGCCTTTTGAAGTTATATATTATTAACAGAACCTGAGCTTGAAGTAGATTAAGGTTTCTGCAAGCTGATGGATATACTGAGAATAGCTCAAATCTTGGAGTTCTTGTAGCACAAAATACAATAATGACGACAAGGCATGGTACTTCCCATATAGAAGTTGTAAACGAGAAATTTTTGTGGCCAAATAGCAAAATATATTGAAGGCAAAAGTTTCTGAACTGAAGAATGTACTCCATTCTAAGAGCTTCTGAAAAGTTTTCCTTATGATATTGACAAGTGTTCCATTCACTCGTTCCACTTCACCATTTGTTTCTGGGTGATTTCGAGTTGACAGAAAACCTTTCACACCATCAAATCATTATGATTCAGGAGATTAACTGCAATGAATTAGTGCCATTATTCGTTAACATGAATTGTGGACATCCGTGCTAATGAATGACTTGCTCCAATATGAATTTAGCAGTTGTTGAGGCTCCTAAGTCCCGAATAGCACTAGCTTAAACCCAATTAGTCAAATGATTGATTGCCACAATAATCTATTTGGCTTTCACAATTGATGATTGGGAGGGGTCTGACCACATCTATAGATTTGGTGTGCCAAGCAAATTTTGGGTAAACAAGCTGGGATATAGTAGTCTTTCATAAGGGTTTTTCCCCTTGACACCCTTGGCAACAACTCAAGGTTTCATGGATGTCAAAATGAATCGACTCCCAATAATAAATTTGCTTGTGTTGCTCATTTGTTTTCAGGAATTCTCCATTCCCGGTGGCATTATGTGCAGTCAAAATTAGATTGAATGGGATGAGGGAGGGGGAAAATTATATTTCTGCCCATTAATAAACTTGAATATGACTCCTTTTTCAGTATGAGTGTCCTTTAAAGATTTGGAGAGAATTTTTTGCACTGATTCAGGATCATCACCAAAAGCTGCACTTACCATCTTTTGGAATAAGGCATCAGCAGGCTGACAGAGAGTTGCCACAATGGGAAGATGAGACAAGAAATCAGCATTCTTATGCTTACACCAGCACGATGCTTGATATTATAGTCATAAGCCTGCAGCTTAAATGCTCAACAAAACATCCTTCTGCCTCCAATAAATTATCAGGCCAGCTGAGGGATGCGTGATCAGTAACCACAGTAAAGTTTGTCCTGTGTAGTTATACTTTGAACTGTTTATAGGCATCTATAACTGCCAAACATTCACTTTCTGTCATTTTATTTTTTTTCTCTCATGGAATTTTAAGGTCCAACTAGCATAAACTACTGAGTGCTCTTCGTCATCTTCTCCAAATTGGGACAGAACGGCTCCTAATGCCATTAAAAAGATCTATCTGGACAATATATTTTCAGTCAAATCTAAGGATAGCGCAATACTGATGCATCTAATAGGGACAAATGAAGAAGGTCAAATCTCTACTGCCAGGCCAAATTTCACTTAAAAAGGTATCTTTTCCTTACATAGATAAAACAAAAAATTCCAATTTGAGCAAAGTTGACAATAAATTGGTGATATTGCCCAATTATACTCAAAATTGACTCTAATATCCTCTTGGATTTGGGCCTTTTCATCTTATATATGGCTTCTAATTTGGCTGGCTGTGGCCAAAGACCTTTTGAATCAATACCCAATCCAGGATACTTCAGTTTGTTCTTAAATAATTGATACTTCCAGGGCTAATCTTAAGTACTCAGCTGCTCTCTTGAAAACTCTTGCAGATTCTACAGATTGTCGTCAAAGGTGCGACTGAAAATGTTTAAATCATCTAGTTACACTAGTACTTATGACAATTTAAAAACTCCCAGGTATGGTGTCCATCACTCTCTTAAAGGTCGCTGGAGCGTTAAAGAGTCCTTGTGGCATCCTTGTTGATTGAAATAACCCCTTTTGGGTAATAATAGTGCACTTTTCTCACTCAGCTTTAGGAATATTGATCTGCCAATACCTGTTAATTAAATCCATCACCAAGAAGAAATTTGTACCCTCAAGCCTATCTAGGGCATCATCAATATGAAGAAGAGGATATGAGTTCTTTTCAAAATGCTGTTGAGCTTACAGTATTCAATAATGAACCTGTTACTCCCATCTTTCTTTTTTGCGATCAGAATTGGGGCAGTCCATGGATGCTTGGATAGTATCAAGATACCACAGTATGAAGTTTCTTAATCTCATCTAACACAACCTCTTCAACAGATATTGAACGCCTAATTGGCCTTAATTACATAGGTACATGATCTCAATATCTAACGTGTGGGTTACTCCTCTTGTGCATCCCCATGTCGAGATTGTCCTTGGCAATTATTTCCCTTCATTTATCAACTAAATTTGGACTTGGTCATTTTGCTCATTTATTTCCCCTAAATCAGCCACAGGAATAACATTATGAAAATAACATAATTCATCATTGGGAAGCCCTAGTTTATCCGGGGTTCCAAACTTATAAAAAGATTCAATCTCCTTAACAGGGGTCAAATGAAGATAGGCAACCACCTGGTTCCCCTTGATAAAAATGGGCTGATCTGCATGTTTGCGCAGTTGTTATTAATTTCTTGATGTCCAGGAATATTATACCAGGTGCTAAATTAAGTTTGAGTTGAGTTAAGGACCAATGCTGATAACCTTTGCATAGAATCCTTCAGGGATCTGAAAAGTCAACCCAGTTGGGACTATTGCCAACATTCAGAGCCAAAGTTAGCTCCCTATTTGCTTGAAGGGGTATGCCCTTAGACTCATGGATTTGTGTTGCAAGGACTTGACATTGCGCTTGACTTGTAGTATTCAATAGAGATTATACCATCCTGATAGGCCAATTAATAAACTGATAGGTTTTTCAGTCCCTATTTTGCATTTTTTCTATAATAAATTGGGATTTGGCCAAAGATGGTTTAGGCTTCATCCTTATAACTATTAACCACTCCATATCATCCTATAAAATTGGTGCTAATAAGGATCCTATAATTATGATTAGGCAGAACTATAGCTGGAGCAGATACCACTATGGATCCAAACTATAGTTAGGCACTATATGCCCCAAAAGCTCTGGTGGTATTTGTCCCTGCAGTGCATTATTCTTGATCATGTGCAACATCCGGATCTATTCCCAACTTCTTCACCAAATTAGTAATGATGATATTTATAGGAGCGCCACTGTCAATAATGGCCCGATCATGAACCTTATAAACAGCAATAATGGCATAATTACACTCAGAGTATGGTTCAGAAGTGTTTATTAAGTGAATAGCATCGGAGTTGCCTGACTCCAAGTCTGATTTGAGGCAGGAGCAGATTTTAGGGAAGTTTTCGCCAGAGTCTGCATGATGATTGCAACCTTTACATCTTTAAAGAGGGCAGGTCGCAGTAGTGAGTAGTATAGGGAACAAGGCCGTGGTTCATAATTTGCTTAGCGTATGGTTTAGCTACTTCAAATCGGACTTCTTATGAAGCTTCTCTTGGTTTTTGGACTGTCAAAAAACTAACCAGATGGATCCCTACCATAATATCTGAATTAGGGGTGTCAATTAGTTGGGTGTAATTGCGAATTAAACACCTATTTCTTTTTTTTAGTACTAGATGGTCCCAACCCAAGGTTAAACACCTATTTCATTATTATGATCTATATTATAATTGCTGATTTGTGCTCCCCATTTGGGTGGGTTAATCTATTTCAAAGTATTGGGATTATCCCCAAAATATTTAATATAATATTTCAAAGATTGACACAAGTGACTAAGACTGAGGATGTTGATCAACTAATTACTGATCAATTGGGTTATGGCGAAATACCATTTTAGTGCAAAATTCTGGTCATCTGGACATTTAGGGATTTTCTGAAGGAAAGCTGAGGTTTCTGATATGAGAGCAAGCTATGATGATTTTGCCGCCTCTGCTTCTGAGTATTAGCAACTATTTCTGATGATATTCGGTGATAGTTCAATAATAGAAGTTTATATATGAATGACCAGCGACTGGTGCCAAGGATGTATTGAATTGGGTTGGGACCATCTAGTACTAAAAAAAGGATGAGTTGAATTAATATTTGGCGTTTGAGAAAAATGGATTAGGAGGTATTGAGTTCCACAGAAGAATAACTATTGGATGGTCTAGCTTGGAATGACGATGAGTTTTAAAAAGGCGCAGTAAACTAGTATAAATGGTTGTAGCTCCCTCCTAATAAACATCTCTCTTTCGCCCATCTTTATATCTAGTTAAGTATTAAGCGGCTTGGTGGTATAAGATGGGACAGGAGATCCCCAAGGCAGGTGCGGGTATGACACTCCTGGAGTGGCTGACAATGCCAACTCCCATACCTCAGCCCTACAAGGAACCCCCAAAAGGAGCCTGGCCAACCGGCCACCAACAATGGTGGGCTGATGGCGTTTGTCATGAGGAAGAAGTAGCAAGGGGTTGGGCTGCCCAGGAAGGGGGCTCAGGACTGCCGGTGCACTCCCAAAAGGGGCCAATGGAGCTAAGGCTTAGTTGTTGGTGTTCTGAGTTGGTGAGTTGGACGTGGACTCATAGGGGGTTGGTATGCCTATGAAGGCGAAACAGCATTGGTCAGCAATCCTCATACTGTTTTACTTGGAGCACTGGCAGAGCCCTGATGTAGAAGACTGTATAATTCACAACATGGCCTTTTTCTGGATCTAGTTGTGACCATATGTACATCGTCAGCCATAATATGATGGAATTAATATTTGTCTAATGGATCTGACACAAAAAGTTTAAAGGATCAGAAGGAATGTTTTTGTTATGATTGGTGGCAGTTGAGCATTCCGCCTAACCTCCACATTTCCTTTTCCTGATTCTGCACCATGTCAGAAAATCGAATTTGGGCTCTGCTAGTTGGCAGGCTAACCAGTATGAAGACTGGTCAGCCCTTGCCATTTTGCCTTAGGCGTTGGGGCTAGCAGCACTGGCTAACCCCTTGGAATGTCACCCGTGCCATTTCAGGGATCCCCTATACTCATTCCCTAAACAACAAAATAAATATAAACTTAAATCATAATAAGAATGAGCAAAGGGAGATGTTTATTGAGAGGGAAGAGCCAGGTATTTATACTATTTACAAAAGGGCTACTGCGCCCATCGCTGACCTATTGGATCTTCCACTGGTTCTTCCAGCCAACCACTTCTTTTCTTCTTCTTCTTCTTCTTCTCTATTTACATTATTTCTTCCCTGGCATCGACCCTCTCTCTCTGTCCTTCCTGATGTCCAAATTAACTTTGGTTCATCCTTAGCCTTTAGTTGCCGGTGAACCATATAAATAAATAATTTAAATAAACGTCAAATTTGGGTTTGACCTTTGAATTGAAAATACTGTGCTGGAAACTACTTCAGTCACCTGCTTTTGACTCGGAACATCTTGGCATCTCGCCAAAATTTATTCTCGCCTTATCTTGATAATAAATGAGGCACCAGAAACAACCTTGGCCACCTCAACACATAAATGTCAGATCTGTCAACATTGGATCAGTACAGGCAGCTAATTGTCTGAAGCAATACGTCAGCTTTCCGCTGAAAATCCCACAACAGACCACAAATGGCCATTGGCATTGACTACTGATTCTGCTGACGGATTGGATCATCCTTGGCTATTAGTAACTGGTGATCCTTATACTAATTTGGGGCCACCAATTGGCCCCATGCGAACCTAGGTACCAAACTCGGCAGAATACTAATATTGGCTCAACCCAAATTGGGGAGCAACTAACCAGCAATCATACTATTTAACACAAAATTCAGTCAATAAACCATTCCGCCAAGATTGGCTATATCATTCCAAATAACGCTAAATCATTGGAGGATTCCATCTGGTAAAAATTCTGACACACTATTTTCAACTTTATGAGTTAGATTGACTCCCAGTTCTGCTCCATTTGGGTATAACACTTGTTCACAAAGTGCCCTTTTTTGCCACAACTATGACAAGTAATGGTATTGGGCTTAGGACAGTCAAATTTCTGGTCTTATGAGTTTATAATTCTTACCAGATCATAATTTTCACTGTTGTTCTTTTGTGGATAAAGCACCCGCTGCTGTTTTAATGGCTGATTTGGTTCATCAAAACTTCTTGCGCAGCATCATAAAAGGTCCACAAGTCTGTTTGGTTCCATATTACAATAGAAAGGCAGGAATAATGACTCCTAAAAAATTGTAGATAGGGCTTTACAGCATGTTATAAGTTTGTTTTTCATTGAGTTATGTCATAGTATTTGATCCAAGGAGAACTTGGGCTACATGATAAAATCAATCAGTGAAGTTTTTTATGTAATCTTTGGATCTGAAATCAAATTCAAAGACTCTGACTTTTAGGTTGACTGCTTTTCAGGAACACCAAATTCCTTCATTACAGCCTGTTTGGCCTCATAATAAGGCCAATCTTTACCTAAATAGGGCATTAAAAGTTCTACGCTGTGTGAATCCAGAAAATTGATAAGAGCTGTTACTTTTGTGTGATCAGAAACTCCTCTCATGGCCTTCACAAAAAGCTTTAAGAAGGAATAGACATTGCCTCCTTTATTTAATTTTGGCAAATTAAGAGGTTTAAATGTTCTTTGCCTGAGTCTCTAACAGTAGAGGCAGTTTCCCTTCTAAAATTCAACCGGCTTGGAGAGCTTTTTGGCCATAATAGGATGTTTTGAGAGTCTTGGAGTAAGCATAGAAATCAGTACAAGTGGCATATCTTGTGCATTTTAAACATATTTTTCATAATCTTCCTCCACCTCATGATAATTTTCTGAATCACTTGATTCTGTTTTTCTAAATTTGGGACTGATGCGACTTCTGAAGTACAACTTTGCATGTTTTTGGGGCCGCATCATCATCCTCCTCTTCCTCAAGATTGGTTTCACATTTGTAACTAATGTCCTTGCGATTCTCATAACTTTATATAGTTGTTTCTGATCAGCTTCAGACATGACTGTCTGGCCAAAAGTGCCTCCATTTCTTCAGACATCTTATTCATTATTATATTAGTGAGAAATAGCTAGTTCTCCATATTATTTTTCTCATTAAATAAGATGGTACATGAAGTACAAAGTTCAGAAATGTTTGGCCATAAATTAGCTAATTTAGCCTTAATTTCAGAATTGTCTGTTTGCTCTACTTTAACTGGAAGTAAAATGTGCTAAAGCTAAAATATCATTTTAAGTTGCAGAAAATTTAGCCAAATATATTCCTTTAATCTGACATATTTCTCTTCCAACTCCTGAAGTTTTTCCTTGATGCATGGCTCTTTTTAGGAGGTTCTCTGTATTAAAGGCTATTTTATGGTATTGTTTTTCAAGTCTTATGCAGTGGTTGGTAATATACCTTAAGACTGACTAGAAAATCCAGAATTGTTTATCACTTCTTTTGCTATTTTTGGGACTACTTCATCAAGCTGAGATTCTAGCTCGTCTATCTAACCATGGGCTCCTGCCGCAGATCCTGTTTAGAAACAATTTCTTTGCGCACTTCTGCAAAGCATATATCCAGCTTTTCTAAAAGGCAAGAGTGAGCTAATCATTCTTCCTCTTGGACACGGTTAAGGTGGGAAAGCTCAAGATTATGACGAGAAAAATGCGTTGAGCATGTTTGATAGATGGTTGCATAAAGCTAACCAGTTATTCATTTTGTTGACCTGATTCTCCTGAAGTCTTCAGCCCAAAGCACCTTGGTTGACTCTCTGTACTTTTGATATATTTGATTCATCAGAGCTTAATTTTATAATATAGTAAACATACCAAAGCTCAGGTCAATTGCTGAAGAACCAACCTGGTAACCTCAAAATAGGATTTCATACATTTCCTTATTTAAGGCCTGGGTAAACTTGGCCAAATTAGATGGTAATGTTAGACCTGTTCCAGTTGACATTAGTTTTGATGTGGACTTATTCCCATCATCATTGTCAGAATGACTCTATGTAGAGTGTTCAATGTACTAAAACTTAAGTCTCCATTTCATTATCACTGTGTTTTCTAGTCAAATTCTGAAAACTGATCGTCCATGTTCATATCAGTTAGCTAAGATTGAATGAGCACAAAAAAGTTAAGTTTTAGCTGATGGTGCAAGCTAAAATGACTTAACAAGGGAATTAAGATCTATACTCGCTTTATATTTAAGACTCCTGCTCAAAAATGGGAGGTTGATTCTCTGATAAGCCTCAATAAAAGCCAAGTAAATCTGGTACGCTCACCATTCTTGAGTCTCCTGGCGACAACAAATATGAGACCTTCTGTCTTCATAATAAAATAGAAATTTACTCCTTATAATTGGGACTACTTCTCTGGATTGTATAACTGAGTAATACACTTTAAGAAATTATAAACACACACAACTATATAATGTAGATGATAGACAGAAGATAAGAACAACATGCAGACTACAGATGGATAATAATAATTAATAAACTACATTACAGTATTTATTAATGATCAATAGATATATGATGGTTTATTAATCAGCCAGTCACCAGTTTTATGTAGCCTCAGGCATCTCCTGGCTGAACTCATTATTTAGATGAGTTCATCCATATTATACCAATCCTCTGTTGAATAGAGCAATAATAATGAAACATCCCCTTGTCAATTCAGCCCATGAATTGACTAAAACTAACCAATTTTTAGCACAATTGATAGCCATTTTAATCTCATGATTGGGACGATTTTAGATGAAAAACTCATCACAAAATCTTCCTGATTAGAGCTACGTCATGATTTATTGAATAACAACAGATAAAGATTGTCAGATTCTGGTGCTTGACCCAAAAATAAACCCTTGACAACCAACATACTGGCCAATTATCCAAATGCTCAAGCTTTTACTCTAAATCTTCAACTAAAAGCCTATTGCAAAACATGGTTCGGGCTGAGTCTACCAACTTCAATTCAATCAAAATATATATCAAAAGCTCGAGCCAAATACACTCATACATTTAGGCCGATTATCTCTGCACCAAAACGCGGTAATTGGTCCCAACTATTGGGAGCAATATCTTACATTCAGTATGAATTATTCAGAATTGGACCAAAGTTAACGTCTAAAAGTCCCATGGGCAAATAGACAAGCGTAATTTAATTAATTTCCCACCCTAGGGCGAAATTTGTTTGTTGTTTCTTGTAATTGGCATGATAGCACTTGCACATGGACAGCCCAAATGGGAGTACCTAGTGTTATCAAAAAAAGAGGCCTGCTGATGTCCCAATTAGGGGTGCGTCATTTACTGCAACCAATTCCAAATATTCACAGAAGATGTATTTTATCTGCAGTATGACTAAAACCTAAATTGAGAAGATCCTAAGACAATTTTGCATGTTCTTATGGCAGTTTTTGTAACCAAAATCCTACTAAACAGAGTGTATTTTGCCACCAATAACCCTAGAATAGATTAAAATCATATCAGTTCAAGGACTGTAAGAGCTGTAAAATATTTTAATTTTATTTGGGGAAGGCTGACCAGGGGACAGACACTTCTGATAAGTAATCTAAACTCGCAAAACGAATTTCAGCGAGAGGAGGGCACCCCAGAGAAGCAGACGCTAACTCCTGTTGCCAGTGGGAACACCAAGAGAAGGAAGGGGGGTTGCGTGTGTAGGGGCTTGCGCCACTATTGAGAAAGTGTGTAGGAAGGGGTCTGAAATGATGAACCAAACTGGGAACCAGGATGAGACCATATGGTGGCGATGGGGTGGGATGTACCCAAACAGCCACGCTTGAAAGTGGTCCACAAGGTGTGACTGGAACTGGCAGAGACTTCTTGGAGGGTGGGAGTGGAGCCTGAGATAGCATCCAAGACAATCGTGTGGATGGTCCTCATAACGATTGCAATCACTAAGGCATGGAGGGAAGGTGGTAGAGGGGAAACCATGAACAGAGCAAATATGTCCTTAGACAGGCTAAAGGGCTGGGCCTGATCCTGGCAAAATAGATGCTTCACCTCACGCTATATCGCTTTTGTGGGAGGGCACTCTTCCAGGAGGTGAACCAATGTTCCATACTGGCCACACATGACGCAAGATGAGTGCAAAGCGTTAGAGCGCTTGGAAGTACTCTATACCCATCTCAAGAAGTGCCACACATGGGAACAAATATGTGGCTGCAGAAGAGGGTGGTGGGCGTACTTCCATATGGCTTACTGGGTATCGAGGGAGTAGAGGATGTCCAACAAGTCCAGGTAGTCCACCCTGGCTATGGTAGGGGACCTCATGGTTATCACTCCGTTCAGAATGGGCAGTCCTTGTACTTCCCAGGTGAACCTAGGAGTAGGGCGCCCCTCTGGGCAGTGTGCTCACAGATGCGAATTCTCCACTCAGCGCTCCACATGGAGAGGAGGATCCTTTTGAAGTGGGGTGATGTCCCATGTGGCCCGCAGCAGGAGGATGTGAGGCGAGATATTTCAACAAGGAGTGTGGGTGGGTAGGATTGCTAAGGCCCAGGGCATGGGAGAAGTTGGAGTGGGCCACGCGGGACCAGTGCTGGGCTGAAATCATAGGGTTGGTGATGGCAGCGATCCAGGTGCCAAGGATTTTGGCAGCATGGGCCTCAAAGTTGAGCAGGCCCATACCACCACTATGGCGAGGGCCAAATATGACATCCAGGCGCACCAGCAGTGGGCGGCCTAACCAAAGCCACCCTTGCAGAAGGGGTTAAAATGATTTGAAGAAACAAGGGTAGAAAGCGATGGCGTGGGCCCCAAACCAAACTTTAGAGAGGAGCATAGAGTTGTCTAGCACTACTCATCCTGTAAGGGTGTTCTGAAGGGCTTTGAGGGAAGTTAGTGTTTCGTAACGTTGTCTAGGATATGGTTTTCCATCACCGTTGAGGCATAACCTCCCGCCTCCAGCCACACCCACAAATGGCGGACAGGACCAATGGTGGGGCTTGGCACAAAGGGGAGCACAAGCGGGGCGGTGTGGGGTGGGCAGGGCAAGCGATCCCATGATCAAGTTGAGAAAGCCAGAAGAAAATGGAGCGCTGGGGACTGGTGGGTTTGATACCAACCAAGGGGAACAATTTCGGTTTTGGAGGCGTTGAGTGCAGCATTACTTACCCTGGAGTAATCCTGGATAGTAGCTTCAAGCGCTCGTGCATCTTGATTGTTAGGCACCCCAAACACACAATCATAAGCAAACGCCAACATCTTTACTGGCGCTTGGCCTTGCACATGGACACCGGTAAGGCGGGCATTCACAAATCAAAGAAGTGGGTTAAGGCTGAAGTTATACAAGAGTGGGATAAGAGGGTCCCCTTGGCATAGGCCCCATTAAGGGGAACTACGTCCGTGAGGGAACCAGGGCCATGCACAGCCATTGTGGCGGATTCCATGAGAAACATCACTAAATTGATGAAACAAAAGGGGAGGTGGAACTCGTGGAGGCAGGCTCTGAGGTAATATCATTCAACTCTATCATAGGCCTTCTGCTGGTATAAAAAACCAGTGCCCCAGAAGCCGTGGATTGACAGACGTTGGCTACGGTGTGTATGTTGTCTAAATCGACCTTTTTAGAATGAAAAAATTGTTCAGTGGAAATGAGAGGTGAGGCAACTACCCCTAGGCGGTTTGCCATGACTTTAGTAAAAATATTTGTGTCTGTGTTAGTGAGAGAAATGGGGCGCCAGTTGGCCAAGTCCAGCTTATCTCCTTTCTTGTACAACGTTATTGTGAAGGCCTCTTGCCCTCTAGGAAGGAGGTGCGTTTCCATAAGGCTTTGGTTCATAGAGTCAAGCAGCAAGGAGGAAAAGTCTGTAAAATACTTCTTATATAACTCATAGGGGATGCCGTCTGGGCCTGGGAATTTTCTACACGGTGAACCGCAAATGATGGACCAGAGTTTGTACCAAGTAATCAAATTCATCAACTCTGGAAAACGGGAAATGGTGCAGATATGTGCGCTTTTTTAAATTGTCCACTTCAGCCAGAGGAACTGGATTGGAGCAATACAATTCAGAGTAATAGTTGTGTACTTTAAATGTCACTTCAGCCAGCATATCCACAACAGAGTGGTCTGGCCTTTGCACCTGTGTGCAGGCCAAACTTTGGCGCGGTGTGAAGAACTTTTTAAAAAGTAAGCGGAAATGTATCATCTGCTGTAATATGCTTTGCTTTATTCTGAACACAAACCCAATGCGTGGGTTGTCTTACCAGTGCGTTGAGGTGAGCGGACACTTCCACCCACTTGTGACCCCAAGCTGGGCTGTAGCCAGCAGTGGAGACGTTAGACTCCAGGAGTTCCAATTCTGACAGTGTGTACAAATTGACTGCTGAGGCAGCCCGCAAGTGACATGAGGAGAGGTGGCGAGCCTGGCGGATTGTGTTTGCTTTAAAGTTGACCAGGTGGAGATTGGGTCTGCACATAATGGTACGGTAAACTCTGGAGCTGAAGGCATGGTTTCCACCCACAAGGAAAACCTTAGCGACGAAATCTCGATGGGGTGTAGTTTGCACTACTTTGGCGCCTGGGCCGCTGGATTGGACAAATAGAAGGAAACTGATACCATTCTGTGGTCAGATAAATTGATTTTTCATCATGGTAAAGTGGGAAATTTGGGATTGAAATTTCAACGGCGTAAAACTAAGGTCAATGTGAGTCATGAGCCTTAGCTGGCCGTTGTGCACATGGGGCGAGACATGTTAGTGAGTAGTGGTTCATGCTGTGGCATAGTATCGAACAACCCTAGAGTGGCTTTTAGAATGTGAAGTTCAACATGCCCCTATGGGGGTGTAGGTGACGAGGGCCAGCAGTCTGTGGATGGGTTTGTCCAGCAGTTCATGTCGCCAACAACAAATAGGTCATGGGGTAGCAGAAGGATTTATGTCTGAGAAGAATTCCCATTGATCTCATGCACAGGTTGGGGTGTTAACGTTAATGACAGCGTGCACTTCATCATCCCATGAAAAGGTGACTACAAGGATGCAGCCGTCGAGGTACAATTTTGATGAAATAATTTTTAAAATTATGGTTCACCTAAAAAGCACCCCACAGTGCGTAGACGAAAAGGAAAGGGAAGGGAGGAGCATGGTTGCCCATGTGTCCTCTCATCCATGCGGACAGTGGGTTTCCTGGATGGCCAGAATGTCCTCAGGTAAATCATATTTTAAAAAACTCAGTTTCCTAGCGCGGGACGGTGAGCCTTGAGTCCAGTGATGTTCAACGTCCCTAAAAGTAAAAGCTCCCCCCATTTGCACCTTAGGTGCGAGGGGAAGGGCACCCAAGTTCTTCAGCCTTCTCATTTTCAGCACGTTGCTTTTTGGCAGCGTGAGTATTTTGTGCTATTGAGTATGGTTTGGTATGGGAAGCTTTAGCTGTGGGGTTCTCATTGGCTTTTGCCTTCTGCTTTTTCCCCACTGTGGGACATATTTTGGCGTTGTGTGCATTTGTGGTGCACCATTGCATGAATGTGGAATTTCAGCAGGAATATTGTTAAGTGACTCAGTTACAATCGATGCTTGGTAGCATTGGTCATGTGAAACTGACTCACCCATCGGGTCTTCAGCTTAGTGTGGCCCAATTAGCTTAAGCGGTCCAATCTGATTGGTAAAGGGATTCGTTAGCCGCTTCCACCATGAATATCTCAATGTCCTCCTGGAGCTGGGCTGGTGGGATTGTGGACGCGGTCTTGGCCGCCTCCTTGGCCACTGCCTTCTGGGCCTGCTTGGCCTTCTTCCGCTCCTGTGGGGAAACAGGTTTTACTTGAATTTAGCACCCTGGTGCTCCCCAAGGAAAGGCTGCATCGGTGGCTAATTCCAGTTCATGGTAGGAATCTGCACCACACATTGCTTCCAGGATTATTTCAGTTTGGGCAATGCCCTCCTTGGCAGGGCATGTATGGTCCTTGTGGCCAAAAGTGCAACAGAAAGTGCACATAAAGGTGCGCTATCCACAGTGACCCTGATTGGTGGGAGTCTTTTTCCATTGATTTCACAAAAGCAATATGCGGGAATTGGGTCAAATCCTCCACTATCCCCACAGATGGGTGAGAACAGCAATCGCTTTGCCCGTGCACAGGTCTGGCATGAGAATAAAGTGCTGCATCTTGAAGGAATAGATTTCCCCATATTTGGCGATCCCAGCCTTCAAGTTGGTGCTCTAGCATTATGAGCTTGACTGTAGTAGGAAGGAAGTCAAAAGTTACTAATATTTGGTTCACTTTTGGTCAGCGGGTGCGTTTAGTTTCAATTACCCATTGATCATCCAGGAGGTTTAGAACTACTCGCACTTGTGCAGCTTCATCCGCCACATTTTTATTCTTGAAACCAAGCTTCAGCTAACCGTGAGGCATGGAGTGTGGTGTGATTTACACCGCATTCAGGAAATGTGTGTGTACATCTCCACAAAACTTCTCCCAAAGCGCCATTTGTTAAATATCTAGGAAAACATGCATTCCATGTTCCACTGACAATATTGGTTGGGAGTGCGGCATATTAATAAACTCGTAGCAGCGCTTGCCAGGCCAAAATTTTTGAGGAAATGGTAACCTCCGGTTTTTTACTATTAATTATTTCTATTCCGCCGGATTCAACAGGGCGTTTATGAAACTTGGTTGATGTGGGGCCTACACCTGTGCCCTTAACTCTACTCACCCAACTGCTCCCCAACATTGGGTTCAAACTAATCTCCTCAGTGAGATTATCAATCTTACCTAGACTTGAATTGAATTTGTTGTAATAGTGTTTGCAACGGGAGAGAAAAGTTCCTGAGGTGGAAAATAATCTGTTGGAATTGCATGCTTGAATGTGGCCAGGAGATGCCCTAGAGATAAAAATGCCAGCGTCTGGCCTATTGAAGAAGCATCAAATAAATATTCTTAAATAAAGTAATACTTTATTTTATATAATCCTGGTTTTTATAAGAGTCCTTTCTTTAAAGAGTTATAACAAGCTGGAAGTGCCAAATCTAAAGCTTGTGACCTTACCTGCCTCAGTTAAAGTTCCTGAATGTGAATGGAATACTGAGTTTAAAGTTGACCAGAAGAGTCGGAATAATCTGAATATGCCTAGTGAGCTTCAAAATTATCAGAATACTGTAAGAAACAGGCGATATTTGAGGATCAATCAGCCAAACTTTGTCCTAATTAAGCTTGCAGGATTGTATTTTTCAAGCAAGCGATCCTCAGAACATAACAACTGGTTCTCATACAAAATTGGTAACACTCTCTGAAATGGACCCACACAACCAATTCCTGGCAGCTTTGGCCAGACAAGAAAGTGACAACAATATGGAAACTAGTGATAAGGAAATCTCAGATTATTTTAATACCAGCAGCCAAGGAACTGATGTGGGTAACTCATACTCTCTGGATCTTATCATAGTGGGGATCTCATGTAGATACAACAAGCCCAATTGACTTTACATTTAAAAGCATAAAAGCTATGCTGGAAACTTTATATCAGGTTTTTAAGGATTGGTACTTCACAAATCAATCCCTTCTTCAATTTGTTCTATTACCTTAAGGACCAGGCGCTAAAATGTAGATATAAACTAATTAATGCGATGCAACCATGGCTTCTCTTGCCAAACGTCTCACAGACAGTCAAGCAACTAAAAATTTCTGGTTAACTTTGTTCAACCCTCAATCAAGAATACCCAGCGAATTCTTGCTAGACAAAAACTGGAACTCACTGAAATCTACTGTGTGAAAGGGGAGGAACAATCTTCCCAAAATGCTCTACTATATAATATAAATTCCAGTTTTTTGAAGTCCAAAAAGCAATTGTGGATAATATGGGACTTGCCAATCAAGCTCATGGGAGATTAAACACCCTCGAGGAGCTTTTAAATGAAGGAGTTTTGAAGATAGACACAGAAGTTCTTGCTCACCATAGGCTTTCACATGAATGAGTACAAAACATGAATACCCACTGTCTAAACTAAAAACTCATTCTGATTTCTTATTGTCTCAGTCAGAATGACTCACCATAAATACCACTTTGGGCCAAAGAAATCACCTGGAGTTAAATGAAAAGCATAGTGATTTTGAAAATTATGTTTGAGCTGAGATGGATATTGTAAACAAAAACATAGAAGACCCTGTAGTAAAACCAGCCTTCGTGAATAGGGTTGAGAAGGATGCTCAGATCAAAGAGGTACTTTCAATAAGTTGGATTGTTGTTTCAAGATTGTAGGCTAGAAATACTTATTATACTCAGGAGAATTGGGAACTCAGAATGTAAATATCAACAGCAAATTCCCAAGTAGACAGTATGACCAATGATAAAAGGCATAATGTCCACTCAAGCTTATTCAAAGAGGAGTATGACTCCATTAAAAAAGAATTCAAATCCCTCAAAAAAAGCAAAGCTGCCAGTGCTCACCCAGCTTTGACAAAAGAGAAATAGGAAAAAGCTCTGTCCATTCAGCCAAAAAAGAATTTGGAAAAACAACCAAGGGCTAAATTTAAGCATCAGAATCCAGTATTTTGGAGCAATATCATAAAATTGAATTAGAAGAAATTGACACCAATTCAGAAACCAATATTTCAAACATCCTTTATATGACTAGATTTGTAGCATCACTCCTGACGCCAGTTACTCCTCAACGGGAAAGAGGGCTAATTCTAATTGATGATACACCAAGACGTTCAAGAAGAAGTACAACTCCTATGCCCAAAACAGGGGAGATGACTTTAAACCATTGAACTTACCAAAGTTCAATAAAGTTGGAAAAGTTCACTCCTTCCTCAAGAATTTTGAAAAAGCAATATGGGGAGCATCAGGCCATGAAAAAGGATCAGCACTGATCAACTCACTCGATGCTCATAGCTGTGACCTCACTATGCCCTATTTTTAGTAACGATTAGTCCTATATGGATGCCAAAGTTGCAGTGACAAAACAGTTTGGAGGGCCTGAGAAATTAAAAACCCAAAAAGAGAGCTTCTTAATCTTGTTTTCTAGAAGTATGAGACTATTAAGGACTTTGTGGACTGATTTTTCCATGAGGCACAAGTTCTTTGTGGGTGCAATGCAATAGATAAGTTTGACGTTAAGATTGCAATGAAACATGAAGTTATGCCCTTCCATGAACTTCACAATGTCATTATACCTGCATTCAATGGAAGCATGGATATCCAAGAGCTTACTAATTACTTGAGAAGCTGTTCCCATAATTTTGATACCCCTAATCAGCCCAAGGATAGGCAATAATTTCCGATCTTCAGGCCCAAAAAAGCAACACTATGTCCGACCAAAAAATTTTGAACTACAAACCATAAATTCGGGCAAAAGCAGCAAACAAGGCCGATTACATGCCACAACTATGGTCAAAGGGGGGTATTTTGTTTTAAATGCTACATATAGTCCAACAAAAAGCCTGGGGTCAAAGTTGCTCTAGAAAAACAACAGTGACATTGAGGCGGGGAAAAGAGCAGGTGGAGTAGAGGCGAAATGCTCTAACTCCACCAATGTTCAAACCATTCCACCTGACCCTGACGAGCTCTTTAGGGCTAATGATGTCGCCAAAGGTAATCTACACCATATTATGGCTAATAATGTCATGATGGTCATTATTTGGGCCATAGAAAAAGCAACTAAACTTTTCTAAAGTACTAAAGAAGCCTAAGCAGAGGTATCAAAACCTTACACAAGACAGATTATTGATCAGGGTTAGACCTCCAACCCAGATGTTCGACCGACCTACCTTCACTTAACAACTTACAAGTAGCCATTCCCATAAAGACCTTAACAGATAACTTCCCAGATATTTGCTCAAGTCTGAAATCACACCTGGAATCGGGCAGCAGTCACAGTATTCACACAATAAATACCTATGAAAACTACTCCAAATGTAATTATGTGGATATAGAAGTAAACAATGTGCGAGTTCAGGCCATCATTGATAGAGGTGCTCCTACCACTATATTCAGCACAAAGTTGGAAAAAAACTGAAAATTGCTCCTGATGTTGACCACTTTCAGGAATATGGTACAGCTGGAGTGCATACAACTAAATCACTGGGTGCATACAGTACCCTACCTCTCAGATTCGGATCTATTGTAGTATTTGCACCTGTTAAAGTGTTGCAAAATACAGATTATGATATCCTAATTGGGACTGATTTCCTAAGGAGATATGGAACTGTTATTAATCATAAGGACAATACTCTCAACATTCTGGGCCAGGTATTACACTTTACTATAATTGGGATAGGGCAGTTGAGAAAATGAAGACCAGCCTATTCATTAATCTGGCCTTTAAAGATGTAGTAGTCCCTATTGAGTATGTTAAAGCGCGTTCAAATATAAGAGCACTACCCACTCAGATCAATGATTCAAATGGCATTCCACTTTGGTCAGATCAGCATATTACTATACCCTCCAGAGATCAAGTAATCATCCCGACTGGACTAACAAGTAATATCCCAGAAGGACTTTATGATGAAGTATAACAACCATGGTCTAAATCTTGATTCAAGACAAACATTGCCCCTGGTATTATCATTCCTGGCCATGAAGAAATACAAATCCTATGTGCAAACCTAAAAATTGGCCCATCTCCATCAAGCTACATAAGACAATTGCACTCCTGAATCTGTTCCCTACCTCAGAAATTCACTCATTCCATGAGTTTAGGACTTTTGTCAAATTAGGGCTCCCCAATAAGGACCTAATCAGCATAAATAATGTCATCCCTATGGACAATTTAAGCAACCTGAGAAATTCTAAGAAAAGCCAAGCTCAGGAGTTATTCTCTAAAGATCAAGAAATATTCTCACAAGATGATTTTAATTTAAGATGTTCTAAGGGTGTCATCCACAATATTAATACTGGAGAAAAAACCAATTCAATTACGCCCTATCAGATGCTCGAAAATGTCAGGATTCCCACCCAAACGGTGGATTAGGATATGTTAGATAATGGGAATTGAGCTTAAATCAACCACAAGGCCCAAAATTTTGTTAGGGGTAATCCCCAACAAAATTTGACAGCCATCGAGGTTGGCAATCAATCCTGATTTAAATCATGAGCCCTAACTTCTGTTGGGCATCATCCACAACAAAAGTTGACTGCGATAAAAATCAGTGATCAAACCCAATCAATAAGCCAGAATCCTGCTCCCTCAAAGTCACCCAACGTCAAGGTTCAAACCCGAACTATGAGGCGATCTCTATCAGATTGACCGCATTAATTTGGGCTTATACTAAATCCCCAATTTGTTTATTTATTAGATATAGGCTTAGACGGCTTAGATGGTACTGGATTAATCCTCATTTCCCCCAAAAAGCGAATATTGAATAAGTAACTTTAAAATTTTTTCCCTTTTCACAATTTTAAGTTAAAATTGATTTTGTTTCTATTAAGAATTGCTTATCCAGACGTAGTATCTGTAAAAAGACTTCTCAACCAAGAGAAGCACAAATAAGCAAAATCCAACACCCTGAAACTTCAGGTCCCCTGGCCTAAAAAATATTAAGGGATACAAGGTAATACACCCATTGCCCAACAAAACTGGTGCTCCCTGTCATGTACATCCTGAGTTCACGATGAATAATATTAAAAACCCCAACTATGAACAATACTAATCTGGCGTCCGATCTCATTCTAGATATGGAACATCTTAAACTCTTAGATATTTTTCCACTATGATGCGCGGGATGGAGCAGCGAATTCTCACCCTTGTACAGCACCATCTTAACCTTTGAGATGCGACTACCAAGCTCCAAAGCAAAATTCAGCAGTTATCTCCTACTGGTTGCCACCAAATCAGCTGTAAGTGCCGCCCATGATCAGGTAGACTCAATAATTGAGGATAGCAACATATTACAACATAAAGTGGACGCCCTTTTATAATTAAGAAAGGTCCAGCAATAACAGTTCCCCTTTAGGTGTTTTGGTTCCCTTATGTCAATAAACGTTGTTTGACCACTAACCCCCCACAGTGACATGTTTAAACCGTCGTTCAAAGAAAAGTATGTCCCCAGTGAAGGGAGCATCTTCTCTTATTTATTTTGTTGTGAAAATGCTATGGAAGAAACCACTGGCATCCAGCGACTCAATCATCTAACTAACTGTCTTAGTCACATGGCTCAAGACTTTATTGTCCCCCATCTGATGCATTGCTGTACTTGGACTTATGCTAAGACTGCCTTACTTTGGGAATTCAGGAGCGACTTAACCTTAACCAATCAAAAAAAGACCTTTATGGGTATCAGCCTTGATTTGTGGGAAACTATTAGCAAATTTGTTCACCGTTTTTACCTTGACACAAACTCTGGTTGTATGGAATTGCCTTACGTTGGACAATGCCATCACCGCTGAATTATTAGCGTTTAAAATATGCCTAATATAGTACTTTACCTTAAAGTGATGAAGTCTAACTTAACATCCCTCCTCCATATTAAAGAGGCTATATTGGAAATTTCAGCCAAACTACATAAACCTGTCGGGCCACCTCATTTTAACAACAATGATCCCCAGTCCCAAGTATTGGCTGTTACACACCCCAATTCACATACACCTGAATTATATTGCTTTCATTGCTGAAGAAACAATCACACTGTTTCTGAATGCCGCATCCTTCAACGTAATTTGGCAAGAGATCAGTCAGTATAGGGAAACAGGCTCCCTATGCTGATGGAAAACAAGAGCCTCAAGACCCTTATTCTAGCTCTAGCTCTATTCCCAGCACTTCAGGTTGTTTTGTGTTAGCTTCTCCTGCAGAGTTTGATGTACTTTTTTCATCTAAGGAAATAAACATCTACAACTTCCTTACTTTTATGTTAGTTAGTTACTCTTAAATATGTTTTACAGTCAACTCTTCTATGGAAATTCAAGCGCTGGCAGACAAAACGTATAAACGCATTGAACAGCCCCAAGCTTGGCCACGGCAGAGTTTTACGCTTGCTTCATTGCAAATCCCTACCAACAGCCTATTAGCTGTTAATTCCCAGTTCAAATCTTTGGTGGTTCAAGTTGAGGTAGTCGTACATAAGGTTAAAGTCCAGACGATAATTGACACTGGTTCTCCTATTAATGTTATTTCCTCCCGACTTATCCAAAAGATAAAAATGGCTCCAGACTCGATCCACGAGGCTGAATATGGAACAGAAGTAGTCTGTCTACTAAGGCGATTAGAGCATATTCAGCCTTACCCCTTCACTTTGGGAAACTCTTGATTACTGCCCCTGCCATCGCTTTAGAAAATGATACTTATGAGCTGTTTATTGGGGTCCAACTGATGAGAAAGTCTAACTAAATCATTAACCACAAGGAAAAATACCTATCCCTACTAGGGTATCAGATTCCATTAATATTTGAACTCCACATCAAAAATAAAGGAGTCCCCAAAAAATGGGCATGCTTCCTCGAGTACCCATCCTCCATTTGCAAAATTGAGTACCAATTTTTAGGGGAAAAACTAAGTTACCCCTTATAGGCTGTGGATACCAAAAGATGGGGGTCCCTCTATATGCCCCTCATCCTATCACAATACCTTCTGGCTCACAAGTTATTGTGGATATGGGAATCATGATTCACATCCTTCCTAACCATGTTTTGGAGATAATTGGCCACCCAAACCCATCAATCAAAGAAGCTTTGTGCTTCCCTGGGATTTTGGATCTTGCTTATGAAAATCCATATCTTTTCTATTAGGGAATTTAACCACTTAACCTCTCCAGGTCTCTCAGCATGCCCCTATTGCTTATGTAAAACTATTTCCCATTAAAATTATTGCCGATGCAAATTGTTTTGGCTCATTACAGGATTTAGGATTTTATCCCCCACCCACCATAGCTTTGGTTGCCGTAGAATTGGGGATAATCTTATCACAAACTAAAACCAAGATGTAGAAAATCTCCTTGAGAAGTATGGCGATATTTTTTCCTCAGGACCAAGTGACTATGAGAAAATTTCCGGGGTAATTCATCAAATCAAAACTGAGGATCACCCTCCATTTAAATCCTGACCATATCAAAAATCCAAAGTGGGGAAGCTCAAGTGGCCCTAGAGTTACAGAAACTGTTGGAGGCCGGGTTACTTGTGCCTTCAAAAAGTTAATGGGTTTACCCACTCTTATTAATTATGAAAAAGGATGGTGGTCACCATGTTCTTATGGATTATTGCCGCCTCAACTCCATCACTCGCATGTATAGTTACTTCTCTTCCACGTATAGACAACTCTTTACACTTAATGTCAGGCTCACACTAATTCTCAGCTATGGACCTAGCCAGTGGATATTGGCAAGTAGAATTGTCGCCAGAAAATTGGGCAAAATGCGCTCTTGTCACAATTGAAGGACTACCTGAGCCCACTTGAATGCCTCAGAGGTTGTGTAACGCCCCTGCTACCTTCCAACGCGCTATAGATGGACTACTAGCGATTTAAAACGCTCCTGTGTGCTAGTCTATCTTGATGATATTACTGTATTCTTGAGAACTTTTACTAAACACCTAGATCACCTTAGGAAAGACTTCCAGTGGTTACGGAAATCATCATTAAAACTAAAGCCATCAAAATGCTCTTTCTTCCAAAGTGAGATGATTTTTAGTGTCATAAGGTCAGTAAAGCCAGAATATTCCCGATGGATGATAAGGTCTTGGCTATTGTTAATATGACTCCCCTAAATCCTTACATGATGTCCAGGTTTTCCTGAGAATGGTGGGCTATTATCGCCAATTTATCCCCCATTTTGCAGACACCTCCATGCCTCTGATGATTCTATTAAAGAAAGGCATACCCTTTCAGTGGAGAGAAGAGCAACAGTAGTCTTTGACCTGCTAAGTGTCTCTCTTTCCCACACTCCAGTACTTATACATCCCAACTTGTATAAACCCTTTCTCCTCTTTACCGATGCTAGCGATATTGTTATCAGAGCCATACTATCTCAGCATAATGAGACCTTAGTGGACCATCCCATCGCCTACTAAAGCAAGACCTTATCTAAAGCCATATGTAATTGTAGTGTTACATAACTCAAATGTTTAGTGGTTCCATTATCTATTAAGCATTTTCCACTTTTCTTTATATTTTGGAAACATTTCACTTTAATTACTGACCCTGCTTCCCTGCGATGGCTACAGCAAATGAAGGACCCTGACGGGAGGTTAGCCCAATGGGCGTTAAAACTTCAAAATTACGACTTTTTTATTTTTCCACTGACCAGGTCCAATCTATCAAAATGTGGATAGCCTATCTTAACTTTCCATTTTAACTATATCCAACCACAAAGAGGATCAACTCTATGACCTCCTAACCATACCAGAATAATAAAAGGATAAATCCCCGACCCTCCAAAAAGAATTAGCGAAAAGATTGGCAACTCTCCAATTCAAGAACGGTCAACTAGCAAACTTTTGTCTAAACAATGGGTGCCTTATGTAAGACCAACAGCTTAAACTGACGTCATATTAGAGGGACATTGGCAAATAGGCAATGGGAATTCAGAAAACCTACCAGTGGCTTAAAACTCAATATTATTGGGAGAGAAAACTTGTTTCTATCTAGGATGTATTGAAGTCCTGTCTGGTATGTAAAAGCTAAGCCAGACTTTATCCCTGCTTAAAAATCCAGTTGTCCCACACTGTGAACGATTCCATACTATTAGCATTGATGTTATGGGACCTCTTCCTATAGCCTCCAATGGACATCAGTTCCTCCTATTAGCCATGGACCATCTAACATGTGGATCAAAGTTTATTTCTCCCCACAACTTCAGCAAAAGCCACCGCCTCCTTTTTATATAATAGGATTATCATCCAGCATTGGTGCCCTAATGTCATTCTTTCTGATAATGGACAAATTTCCGCTTGACAATGTTGAAAAATTTAGCCGACCTGATGGGAACCACTCTGGTATTCTCCACCCCCTACCATCCTTCAACCAATAAAATGGTAGAAAGTGTAAATAGCACTCCAACTGCAACCCTTTGGAAAATGGCTATGATTGATCCCCTTCATTGGCCCCAATATTTGGCTAGTGCAATTCTGGCTTATCAGTATAGTAATCATCAAATTACTAAGATGTCACCATTCCAAGCGTTGTATGGAACAAAATCCCCATCTGCCTTCCAAGGTCCAGGGGATGCTTGATCAAGCTTCTACTGAAGCACCTGAAGTCTCTATGCAAAGTAATGTAAATGAAATCATAAGACTTCAGGCCCTGGCTGCCAAAAACCTGTCCGCCATAACCAGTAGAGAAACGGCTCAATTTAATGGCAATCATGATCCCCTACACACCTTCCAACTGGGTGACCTCGTCCTATTCTACCATCACTGGCCTTGAGGTCATGATCACAAACTGGGTACCAACTGGTCAGGGCCCTATCAAGTCATATATAGATGGGGCAATGAACACTTAATCATAGAGGTTGTTTTGGACACAGTCATAACTGTATACATAGTCGCTTTCTCCATCCATTTTCCCCATTACGCCATGATCTAGAGGGGGGTATTGTTGGGATTCCCGCCCAAACAGCAGATTCAGATACATTGATAATGGAAACCAATCCCTTAACTGACCACAAGGCCCATAATTCTGTCAGGGATAATCCTCAACAAAATTCAACATCCATTGAGGTTGGTGATCAATCCCAATTTTAATCACAAGCCCTAACTTTTGTCAGGAATCATCATAATGAAAGTTGACTATGAACAAAGTAAGTGATCAAACCCTATTGATAAGCCAGAATCCTTCTCCCTCAAAGTCACCCAATTTTGGGGTTCAAACCCAAGCTATGAGCGAGCTTTGTCAGATTGATCACATTAATTGAGGCTTGTACCAAATCCTTAAATTTGTTTGTCTATTAGATCTAGGCTTGGATGGCTTAAATGGTCCCAGATCAAATCTTCATTTCCCTCAAAAAGTGAGTTCTGAGTAGTAAACTTTATGCTTTTTTCCCTTTTCACATTTTACAGTTTAAATTAATTTGTTTTTATTAAGAATTTCTTATCCAGATGTAGTATCTGGAAAAAAACTTCTCAACTAAGAGAAGCACAGATAATGAAATGCAACACTCTGAACTTCAGGTCCCCCAGCCTAAAAATATTAAGGGATAAAAGTTATTACACCTGTGGTTCCATCAGAAATAATCAGAAGAAGCTTTATCCAAGAAGATTAAGGAACTCCTCAATCGTGGCATGTTAGAGCTTTCAAAAAGTCCATGGGTGGCACCAATTTTGATAGTGAAGAAAAAGGAAGGAAGCAACCGAGTTGTTATTGATTATCAGAAGTTAAATAACATCACAAAGAAGGACTTTTAGCCTATGCCATGAATTGATGATTCCTTGGATAGCTAGGGGGTGCAAAGTTCTTATCAGCAATGGACCTTAACGGTAAATATTAGAAAAAAGATCTTCCCAAAGAGGGGCGCGAGAAATATGCAATTATAACCCAAGAGGGCCTATTCCAGCCAACGAAAATGCCTCAAGGGCTCTGCAATGTCCTAGCTACTTTCCAAAGGGCTATGGACACAATTCTAGGATATTTGAAGTTGTTATGTATACTAGTGTACCTTGATAATATCAACGTTCTCAGTCGCACTTTTGACAACCACCTGGAACACTTAGAGAGAGGTTTTCTGAAGGCTAGCAGCTGCAAGCTTAAAAATCAAGCCCAAAAAGTGCCATTTCTTCAAAGACCAGCTGGAATACCTCGGATTTGTAATTGACAAAGTGGGTCTGCAGCCCCAACCCTCTAAGTTGGATGCCATCTCCAAAATGAAATGGCCTGAATCCAAGCATGATATCCAAGTATTCCTAGGAATTATTGGGTACTATCATCAGATTATCACCATTTCGCACAACTTGGGGAGCCACTTTTCTATCTGCTTAAAGATAAGGTCTCATTCAACTGGACTCCAGCTTGCAAGAATGCATTTAACCAACTCTGATCAGCCCTATTGGACGCTTGTTCTTCAATACCTGGACTTTGATATTAAATCTATTCTTCAAACTGACGCACCCTAATCGCAGTGGGGCCATGTTATCCCAAGTTGGGAAGATGGTAAAGAACATCCAGTTGCCTTCACTAGTCAGACATTAAATGTTCATGAGAGAAATTACACGAATACAGAATGAGAATGCTTGAGCCATCATATATGCTTTCAAGCAATTTCAGATCTACCTCCATGGCACTCATTTCAAAGTTGTTACCAATTGTGCTTCCCTAAGATGATTGAACAATTTAAGAGAACCTGAGGGCCAATTAGCTTGCTGAGCACTAAAGCTTCGAGCTTATGACTACAAAATTGAGCATTGAGCTGGGGCAAAACATCAAAACAACAATTTCTTATCCCAGCTACCCACCATTGCAACATTTAGTCAGTCTGCCAATGAGTTGAAGAAAATAATCTTTGGAGAGAGCCAAGATGAGACCAAATCCATCAAAAAACTATTACCAGATTTACAGAAAAATACAACTGTCATAAACAGGACGCTTTACAAGACCATTGAAGGCAAGAAATATATTTTCCCAAGACCCTAGGCCTGAACAGACCTAATAATTGCGGCGCATAAGGCCATAGAGCATGGTGGATCAAAAAGATGAAAGAGCATATGAAGCAATTCTACTATTTGGAGTCAATGCATTTTGACATCCAAGAAACACTAGAATGCTGTGCGGAGTGCTAAGGTGAAAAATGTTTCAAAAAGCACATCTTATCTGCTTGTTTGGCCCAAGTTTTCTTGACACACTGTATCTATTGATTTTGTCAGCCCACTTCCAACAAGCAATAAAAAGGCTAAGTTCAATATTGTAGCCATTGACCACTTGACCAAATGGGTTGAGTTCAAAGCTATTAGGGAAGCCAAAGTGGCAACTACAGCCAAGTTCATCCTTGAAAACATCATCCACAAGCATGGATGTCCCCATGTTATTCTGATCAATAATGAAACAAACTTACTGCCAATACCTTTCCAAGCTCAACCAATTAATGGGAGTACAAAGTGTGCTTCCTGATCCCTATCATCCTGAAACTAATGGTACAGTTGAGCGCGCAAATGGGACGTTGGTGAAAATTATCAGGAAATTAACTTCGGCCAAACCATCCAAATGGAGTACTAATCTAATTTCAGCAGTATTTAGCTACATTATCTCCTACCATTCATCTACCAGGATGTCCCCTTTTCAAGTACTATATATAATACATCTGGCCCTACCAATGCTTCTATTTTTGGGCCTAGAGTAAAATGGCAAAAACACTTATCCTCAATACGTTGAGAAGCTTGCATATGCTTTAATCAAACTACAAGCTCAAGCCTTTGACAACAGTTTTGCCGTGAAAAAGGCCCGGCATCAAAAGGACTTAGAGAGTCACTACAAATTGATCAAAATCAAATTTAATGATAAAGTTCTATTTTGCAACA
The DNA here is from genome assembly GCA_022478985.1 of Massospora cicadina. Lineage (NCBI taxonomy): Eukaryota > Fungi > Entomophthoromycota > Entomophthoromycetes > Entomophthorales > Entomophthoraceae > Massospora > Massospora cicadina. Next base: position 96,736 of record JAKSZP010014527.1, read on the forward strand.
CCTATGGAGCGGGATGATTGCAAAAGTTAGATCACATCTGGGTAGGGCCATTCGAAATAATTGAGAAAGCATCTCAGTTCATATGCACAATCAAGGATATTAGGGCCAGCCATATATACAACTGAGTCCATACAAAATTCCTAAGAAGGTTCAATAAGCAGTCCAATTAAAAAATAAAACGAAAAAAATAAAAAAAATTATACTAATTTTATTTTGATTAATACTTTAGTTTGCACTTGAGGATAGAGAGGATCCAACTCAGAACTTGTTGGCAGTTTGGGTTAAAATTAACAAATGATGAGATCAATAATGGCTAATCAGGAATCTTAGGGCTTATGTTTGAGTCAATTGAGGGGAAATGTCAGATTCTGATGGTTGACCCAAAAAGTAAACACCTCAACAACCAACAGATTTGGTCAATTATCCTCCCAAAACTTGAGTTAATACTCTAAATCCTCAAATTAAAGCCTATTGTAATTACATGGCTCAGGCTGATTCTATCTATGGCAATTCAACCCAAATATCTATCAAAAGCTCGGGCCAAATACACTCACACACTGAGGCCAATTATCACTGGACCAAAACTCAGCAATTGGTCCTGACTATTGGGAACAATATCATACTTCAGTATGAAATCATTTGAATTGACCTGAAGATACCATCTAAATGTCCCATTGGCAAATAGACGAATGTAACATAATCAATTTCCTGCTCTGGGTGAAATTCATATATCAATCCTTGTAAATGGCACAATAGCACTTGTACATGCACCACCTAATTGGGAGTACCTAGTGCTATTGGGAGAGAGGCCTGCCGACATCCCAATTAGGGGTGCGTCATTTACTGCAACCAATGCCAAATTTTCATATAAGATGTATTTTGTCTGCAGTACTATGAAACTCAAATTGAGAGAATCATTGGACAATTTTGCACGTTCTTATGGCGATTTTTGTCTCTGAAATCCTCCCAATTTTGAGAGTATTTTGCCACCAATAAACCTAGCAATAGATCATAATCTTATCAGTTCAGGAGCTGAAATGAGGTGGGAAATAATATGTTGAAATTCATGCTTGTATGTGGCCAGGAGATGCCCTAGAGATATAAATACTGGCGCCTGGCCTAATGAAGAAGCATCAAATAATATATTGCTAAATAAAGAAATTTTATTTTATCTCTTCATGGTTTTAATCAGAGTCCTTTCTTTAAAGAGTGTTGGCAATATGGAAGTACTAATTTGTGAAGCTTGTACCCTTACTGGCTTCGTTAAGTTCCCAAATATGAAGGGAAATTGAGTTTAAAGTCAACCAGAAGAGTTGGAATAGTATGAATATGCCTAGTGAGCTTCTGAACGGTGAGAATACCATAATAAATCAGGTAAAATCGAGGATTATTTGGCCAAACTTCGTTTCAATTTAGTATGAAGGATTTTATTTATCAAGTGATTGATCCTTATGAACATAACAGGGATGATAACATATACAAAATAATAGACATGATGCACCCCTAATTGGGACATCAGCAGGCCTTCTATAGCACTAAGTACACCCTATTTAGGCCTTCCTTTTTCAAATGATTAAAATTTGATTTTATTAATTGACCCAAAATTCTGCCTTAGTGCACTATTATTAGTGCACTAATTTAGGAGGTACAATATAGTTAATGCTGTGAGACCACTTTGCACCTTAGTGACCTCCTAATTGGGCATAATAAAATTATGCCATAGCTATTATTAGCTACAATAACTGTAATGTTTAAGTGCTCTGAGGCAGTTTTGAGATGAATCTGATTATACAGATTATGCAGATAGGTCAGGGAAGATCTTGGGATCCATCAAGGAGAGTAATCTATCAGTATTGATGGTTTTAAAAAAGGGTTTATTTTTGAGTCAACCATCAAAATCTAACAAGGCTTCTTGCTCCAACATTGAGTGGCAAAATGTTCAGGTTTTCTACAATTTTATCATCTGATTTGAGTTTTATAATCATTTCTGTACTTTAGGCTTGTTTCCCAATACTACCTATTTCTGTTTTCCATTTATGGGCTCATAAAATTTTACTGTATTCTGAGCTTTTTCCAGAATAAATTTGAAGGTTAGAATGGGTGCTTCAAATGTTGCTTCTAGCTTCTTGAGATGATCCACCATTTGCAATGTGGAATTCCGGTCCTACAAATGCTGAAGCCTATAGTGTGAACCAAGTCTCTGTAGGACTGAAGCGCAGAATTCATTGTCATGCGTGCATTAAAATCCAATACTAATTTTGCACTAGCCAGGATTTTCAGTTACTGGTAAAATCTGATGGTAAAAGCTGCTAGTGTTTAATCTTTTCTTAACTGAATACCCATTATTCCTGTTTACAGTTGGCCATCCGTGTAGGACAACCAAACTAGGTCACTATTGCCTCCATGGCATCTCTTATGTCCAATTGTCCCCATTAAGATGGTGCAACACAAGATTTTGCAATCAGTGTCCAGGCTGTTAATCACTGTTACTGCCATTTGTCAGTCGCCATACCCAAACATCATCATTTTCAATTATACAGAAAAAGACTGTTAAGCTATAATGGTGAAATGTGGGTACTTTCATAATATTCCAAAATTCTTATGTTGCTCCTCTGTCTGAGGATTCCTGCCCAGCAACCTGACTAATTATAGGTGTGTTTTTGGGATTCATCTCCAAAATGGCAGCAAAAGGTCCAGGCGTATTTCTCAGGGTTTATACTTTACCAACTGGATTTACGTGCATCTTTTATCAGCTTCATTTGCCTCCAACTGTGCGCAATCACACTTGTGATTATCAAGTTCTTCTATAAACTTTAGCATTTGTGACATGTCTTCATGCACCCAGTGGGAGCTTTTTCTATCTGTTTCTTATTCAGTTTTCTGAAATAATATCACCTTGATTATTTCAGTCTCTTTCTGGCTTAAGGAAGTGACCTTTCCATAAAGATCGATATTTACTTTTCTGACTTGTTCAATACCCTCCTCAGCTTTTGTCACATGTTCCTCCAAAGTAGCGATATTGGCTCTTGGTGCTGAGTTCAGCGCATTCTTTTTAACGGTTACTGATTATGTCCACATTTTCTGAAATTCTGTCTTGCACAACATAGTTGATATGATCTTATATTACTTTTGGTTAAAAAAACTCAACTATCCCTGTAGTGAGCACCAAATGTAAACTTTTAAACTTTTGCTCACTATAGCGTTAAAGTCTACTGCACAGGTTCTTATGTGTGAGTTGTAATAATTATTGATATAGTTAATATTTTTTAATGTGTTGGCAAGAGTATGTAGACTTTCGCCCCAGTTGAATCTTCACGCCAAATATGAAGTTTCATCTCCACTGTTAGACTGGTGCTACGCGATTCCTTCATTCCTTGAAGTTATTTGTTAACTAAGGTGATTGTTCCCTCTGATTCTTCATTCTCGTGAAATTTGATAATGGAACTTAAACTGTTGGTAGGTTCAGAGATTCTCATTATTATGAAATTAAGCTACTATTAAGTTAAGAGGTTCTCAGTTTCTCTTTTGAAACAAGAGCTCTTGGAGACATGACAGTAATAACCGCCAAAGGATATCTAATCCTTCAATTTTAAATCCCTATAGTAATTGAAACAATAATTGAAACCAGGCTAAATATGAAGGTATCTGAGTATCTTTATTTTTTTATCAAAGTATTCGAAGTATCTTCTTTATTAAGATAAAAAACGAGGGAATTTATACGAATTCTGGTGCTCAACACCTGTTTGCACCTCACTGGGGATACTGCAGTTGTTGCTAATGGATTAGCCCTTTTAAGTCGCACCCACGAGGTCCTTCCTCATCCATCTAGTCAGGTTCCACCGGCATCTAAAAATGCAACCTCTCCTTTTTAATCAATAAACGTGTCCCCACATTATTAATTAACCACAGAGGTGTACCTTAACTCGGCTAGCAACCTGCTTAGGTTATGGGACCTTTACTCATTAAAAGCAGGTCGCATTACCTATAAAGGTTAACCCAGAAGTTGCTATTAGAATCATCTTTGGTGCTTCAGCAACAAAACATGAATCCTTTAGTCAATCAGTGACAAACTCTAGTTGACTCTTACAAGATAATTAAATCATCAATAATAAAAGAGATAATCATTATACTTGTTTATTGTCAGGGATCATCCCTGATTAGAAATTAACAATCTAGTGGATCAACCCCAGATAATTACATAATATTTGTTAGTGATATTATCTGAGAAATAGTTATCATCTGAAATTACAACTCCTAAATCCACTAGCAGGTCTCATCCCCTAGTGGACAAGCAGATATAGTATAATTGCTTTAGCTGGGTAATGTTGGCATTCTAAGATCCCAATATCACTCTTGCAGATATCTGTTGGAACAGTTTTAATTTCAATACTAGATTGTTAGATATTTAGAATGCCAAATCTTTTCCCAAATTTCGTACAGTTTTGTTCTTTTGAGGAAATTTAAGATTTAATTCTTTTTGATTTCTTCCCCAACATTGAGATGCAAAATGTCCAGTTGCTTTATATTTATTACAGCAGACAAAAGAAAAATCTTTCCATTTTTGCACTTGGATTCTTTCCCCCTTGATACTTGATTCTGAAAATCTTAACTTTTCCCATTGCTATTTCAAAATATATTCTTTATTATTGTCATTAAATTCCTCCAGAATCTGATCCTCATCAGTGGGAATAACTTAATGAGTTCTATTAGGTGCATCAAACGTTGAGCCTAACATCTTTGTTGATATTCTGATATGACAGGACGATAAGCTCCAAATTCTTCAGAGACTTGGGTGTTTTTGGCCAAAGATGTTGAATTTTTGGTGCTGGAAGGCTCGCTTGGTTCTTAGGTTAACTAAATCCAAAAATATGGGGTTTTTACCGCCAATATTATAAATTGAATGAATTTATAAACCCTTGAGAAGAGGTGATTGTTATAGTTTTTTTATTAAGACCTTGGAGGGTAAGAAACAAACCCCCATAATATGTCGATACTTGATAATTAAGGTATTGAGACTCAAGGATCAGATTGCTTGGTACATTACAAATTAGATGTATGGCAAGCGAGCCTATTAGATGGTTTCAAACTCAACTTAGGTTAGGAAGCGGCTGAGAGGGGCCAACGATAGGGATTTTGGAACTGTGAGGTAAGGCTTTCATCAATTTTACCCAATCACTGGATGGGAAAAGATTTGCACTCGGTTGGACCCCCTCTAAACCTATAAAAAGGGCTGGTCACCGCGGCGTGACCTGGACCAAGTTAATAGGGGTCAGGGGAGAAGCATCTGATGGTCGCATGGGTTTCAGCCAATAGCTCGGGGTAACCTGACCTCCCAAACTCATAGGGTTTCGCCACGTTTTAGTAATAAACTTAGAGCCCAGATTTGCTGGGCCCCACTGAGAGTCGGCCAGGGTCTTTTGGCCGGCGAAATCATTATTATAATTAAAATTGATTTTAGTATTATCAGAAGCTGATAAATGTCCAATGTTTCTCTGTTTTCCCCCGTTTGCCCCTCAACATTCTTACTGTGTAGCCTAGAGGGCAATGGTCCGATAAAAGATGAGTAATAGAAGAAGATTGGTGAGATTGCCTTCAAATAAGGCGATAAAGCAATGTCAAATTTTGACAAATATTTAGTAGATCGCCTCAAACTAAGGCGATAGCAACTTTAAGAGTGTTAGGCACTGCTGGAGCCTATCAGTTATGATGATGAGCCAATAAGAATATGGCGGAACATAATAGTCTAAGAATAAAGGGTTGGTACTGGCTGAAGTTGTGATATACAAGTGCGATGGTAAGACTAGAAGGTGGAGGATTTTAGTTATCAGATTGAAGGGAGCGAGAAGAATGATCTGCATATATATTCTAATAGCTAAAGTGATATTTCTTATTATATTGCTTCATATTTGATTAAATTATTACCATTTGTTTCATGGATCTGCGATTTCACATTCTTCATCTGTTGCTCAGTGGGCTTGACCCTGCGCAACTCTTTTGGCATATAAGCAATTATATCGCCAATTTTATAACAGTGGTGCTCACTTCAGGGGGCCCATTGAACATAAGAAAATAAAAAAGTCTTCAGTTGTTGGCCTTGCTGCATCCTGACTGCTTTGACAGGAAATCCTCACGGCATACCACACCAGCCAAATACACGGACATCAAACTCACTTTGGATGCAGTTCTCAAAAAGCAAGATGAGCTCATTATAAGACAATGACTTGATGAACCAGCTTGACAACACGTTTATCCAACTACTGATTCTCAACAGCAAAACAAACCTCTAGCTAATCACCTAGATGTCACTATTGAACAGATACATTGCGCGGAGCAGAAGTTGACAAACACTTCCCACCCTCATTAGGAAGTGGAATAACAACAAGGGGATGCTCGGCAAACTTGTATTATGAGGAGTTAAATATGGGTACCCAGATAAACCACTTTTCACCAACCGTACAGGAAGCGTGAGCTACTCAACCTATGAAGGCAGCTCCAGAGATAATTACATTTTTAGGAATCAAATCCCCCAAATGATGACCGTATTGCCCAATGAAGCTACCCACGCCACCCCTTAAACAGCGAACAAGTCATGTGCCGCTGGCCCTACTGAACCAGCTCCACAACGAGATACCACCTATGGGTCTTGACCTATTCCTCAGTATGTTTTAAAGGCTCACAGTTACAAACAGGAGGTGAAAGTTTGTGTTGATAATCTGCCTCCATTTAACCGTGATGGGAACATCCACAGGTTCTTTAAACAATTTGAGTTTACAGCATAAGGCCTCATACCGGCGCAATGTTAAATTGCTGATATCCACCTTAGATCTTGCCAGTGCTGACCAAGTCACGTGCTATCTCCCAAGCAGTTCCATTAAATACCAATAAGTGAAGGATACTGCGCTGCGGTTGTTTGGGGGTACCGCAAAGATGTCACAGCAAAAGGCTAAGTTCTTGACCATTGGGTTCCGTTGTAACAAGACCATCTCTGAGTTTGCCAAACAATTCATAGCAGAATCTCACATGTTAATAGGAACAGGCACTTAGTCTGAAGCCAATGTGGGAATTGCGATTATCTCTGAGGTGAATCCCATAATGCAAACTTTTTCAAAGTCATGGCTCCAGTTTTAGAGGATGACATTCTCTTCTCAAGTTTGTGCATTTTTTGCATTGGCTATTCACTACCTTTTCATTACAATACAGATTGGAACTCTACTGCAGCCATCACCAGACCTTCTTAATGAGGGATATATCCCGCCCTGTTCAGATTTCTCCTAGTAACCCCCAGCCTTATTTTAATTATGCTCCTAACCCTCAGCTGAGTTACCCCCAGCAGTTTAACTTCTAGTCCAGAACTTCATATGACAATCACCAGAAGCACAACTTCCGACCTGGGCCATATTACGCTAATCATCAGCAGTCAAACTATCGGCCTGGGCCTGATTGTGCCAATTTCCAACAGTTAAACTGTCAGCCTAGGCATTTTACAATAACCAAGGATGCAGGCCCTATGGCGTAAATTTTTATGAATGTGGTTGCCCTGGGCACCTTTCTTGGAGTTGTTCCAATTTTTGGGTTCATTAAGTACAGCAGGATCAGTACTACCTGGATAAGATTGAGCGGAGTAGAGATGGGACTCTCTACCACCGCTATCCCAACCACCAACGTCCCATCTGAGTCTATCAAAGATATTCAGCAGAAGTCCCTCAGTACAATGACAGGTTCCTATATCAGCAGCTGGTTGTAGGGATAAATGTACTACATGAGCATAAGCCAATGTCTTGGCAGAAGAAGAACCTCAGGAGCAACCAAAGCCTTACGCCTGTCAATTTTTGTACAACTTTCCTCAGATAAGCTGGAACCATCCGCAGATGCACCTTTCCTGAAAGTAGTAAATTGCGCCCTCCCGGTGGACACTATTCTTAAGGAATACCCTATAGTTAGGGATGGGATTATAAGCTTCCATTAGGAAGTGAAATCCTTCTAATGTCCACGTATTAAAAAGTCACGATTTTTCTTATTCTGAGTGTACATACTGTGACATTTTTCTAGCAAAAACCTGAGTCCAAGATATAATAGATATGGGCTCCCCAGTCAACATAGCCTTCATTAAGTTGGTGGCAAATTTGATGTTAAAACCTGATGTGGAACATCAAATGGTATATGTAACTGCTGAAGTGGAAAGCACAGTTTCAAGGGAGCATAAAGTGCACTACCTTTGTGGTTTGGGTCAATTGACATTATAGCTCCTGCAATAGTGTCACCAATTAATTATTACAACCTGTTAATCAGAACCACTTTTATGCGTTACTTTGGTGCCATCGTTGATATGACAGAGGAGACTTTCGAAATTTTGGGGTAGTGGATCCCAATTTATTTTACCTCCAGCGGAGTGCCAAAGGATCTGGTGAATATGGGACATGTCAATCATGCTTATAGAAATGGGGTGATTCTGGTTCACTACCATTGCTAAAAAAGAAGACTTGGGCCCTCCCCCAGAATATATAAGAATACCAAGGGCTGCCTCTCAGAGCTACTGAGAACTTACCATCTCTTCCGGACAACAAGTGATAGTATACACCCAGACAGAGGTGGAAATACCAACTGGGCTCTATGGTGAGGTCATTGGGCCTTATCAGCAATTGTGGCTTGAGCCCCATTTGGCTCCAGGCATTATTTTGCTGAGAAACTGGGAGACCCAGGTTATACTAGCGAACCTACAAAAAGAACCATTGCAGATCTTCCCCCCATCAAATAGTGGCGTATTTACACTTGACCCAGTTGAGGAGGTCCTTCAGGTTCACGAGTTCAGGTTGCTGGATGAATTTGGTTTACCCAATGAACCACAGCCTAGTGTAATGACAGTGGTACTGGAAAAAAATAGGTTTACTGGAAGCACAGAAGGTTCAGGCGATACCTTTATTTCAAAAATATAAGGAGATTTTCGCTGTCAATGCCCATGAGTTAGGTGCGGTTGTGGGTGGTCCAATAATTGGACACTGGAGATCATCCACCCTTCAGGACATAGCCAATCCACCGCTCTAGGTCAGTGAAGAAAAAGTTATTAAATGAAATCGAGAAGCTACAGGAGCAAGGAATGCTTGAACCAGCAAAGAGTCCATGGGCTTTGCTTGTCCTAATTGTAAAAAAGAAGGATGGTACCAACTGGGTAGTAATTGAATACCTGAAGCTCAACAGTATCACCAAGAAGGACTCATATTCCTTGCCACGGATTGACAATGCTTTGGATTGGTTGGGGGGAGCTCACTATTTCTTGGCAATGGATTTGATATCTTTTTACTGGCAATTAAAGTTATCAGCGGGAAACTGGAGAAATGCGCTATCATTACATCCAAGGGGCTCTTTCAACCAACACGTATAAATCAAGGGTTGTGTAACGCCACAGCTACGTTCCAACTGACTATGGACACCATCCTTGGAGACCTAAAGCTGTTGTGCATTCTTGTGTACCTTGATGATATCAACATTCTCTCTCAAACGTTTTCCGAGCATCTTACCCATCTTGAAGAGGTATTCCACCGGCTTGCTGTGGCCAACATCAAGATTAAGCCCTGTAGATGCCACTTCTTTAAAGACCAACTGGAGTAACTTGGGTTTGTGGTAGACGCTATGGGCTTAAACCACAGCATGCTAAGGTTGAGGCTATCCAAAATTGACTCAGCCAAACAGTAAGTGCGACATACATTTATTTTTGGGAGATGGTGGGTTACTACGGACGCTTCATCCCTGCCTCAGCTGTATTGGGGGCCTGCTAATTGAGTTAAACGAAAAAGATGTCGTGTTTAAACGGACAGAACGCCATCAAAGCTCCTTTGGCACCCTTTGGACGGTGTTAATCAATGCGTAGGTGCTACGCTACCCAAATTTTAATAAAGAATTTTTGTGCATATAGATGCATCTCTTTCCGCTTTTGGGGCAGTTATTTCTCAAAAGGACGATGAAGGGGAGGAGCACCCTGTTGCATATTGTAGTCAGAGCCTGAACTGCCTTCATTTAATTATACTGTGACTGAGCGGGAGTGCTTAGCAGTGATCTAAGCATATAAGCAATCAAGGGTGTATTAAAATGGAGTAAAGTTTAAAGTTGTAACGGATCATGCTTTGTTACACTGGCTGCAGAATCTCAGGGAGACTGAAGGGCGTCTATCCCGATGGTCTCTCAAACTTCAGGCTAATGACTTTAAAGTCCTTCACTGACTTGGAGAAAATTATCATAATGCAGACTCTTTGTCAAGATTACCCACTATTGCCATTACAGCGGATCTGAATAATTTAATGTATGACAAAATGCTTAGAAGACAATATAATGACAAACAACATCAGGTTATAAAGCCGTTAAATGAGATGCGCGCTAATACCTTCCTGTGGAATGGTGAGCTGTACAAATTAATTGGAGATTCTATGGTAGACTTACTGAGACCCCCGCATGGCCGAGCATTATCATGAGTTCACATAGGGCAGTAGGACATGGTAGTTTGCGCAAGATATTAGAATTGTTGCTCCCATGGTATTATTGGGAGAGCATGCACTTTGACGTGCTTATGACCATTTCCTGCTGCCACCAGTGTCAAGTGGAAAGGCTTTTCAGCCAGAAGACCTCCTATCAGTTAGTGAAACCACATTTTGTTTGGCATACAGTGTTCATAGACGTTGTGGAGCCCCTGCCAAAAGGATAAATTTGTTCCAAATACATTCTGGTTGCGATTGACCACTTGACCAGGCGGGTTGAGCGCAAGTGATATGAATTTAGGGGCAATAACAGTGGCCAAGTTTATTATGGAATGTATAATTTAGCTTCATGGCTGTCCTCAATTCTTCCTAACTGATAATGGAACTAACTTCACACTTCACATCCTTCCAATTTTAAACGAGCTGATCGCCATCCACAGGGTTCTGATGACTTCATATCATCCTGAGTCCAATGGTATAATTGAGCAAGTTAACGGGACCCTAGTCTTTATACTTTGGAAATTGGCAATGGATCGACCTTCAGATTGGAGCACTCTCCTTTCCACCGCCATCTTCTCCTACAACATTAGCTATCATTCTGCAACGGGGAAGAGTCCCTTACAATTATTATATGGATGGCACCCAGATCTTCCTGCGTTGCTCTATGCTTTCATAGAAGCTACTTGAATGTATCTGCAACGTCACTTGACTAACCTGGCGAACACTTTAATCAGGCTGCAAACTAAAGTGAACTCTTTCAGTTTGGCCAAAAAGATAAATAACCAGGCCCCAATCAGGTGCAACGTAGTGGACTAGCCCAGTTCAAAGAAAGAGATGTTTCTGTTTTATGACCAGTATGGGTCTGGTTGGAAGCATAAGTTAGCCAACATTTGAGTTGTCCACTCAAGATATTTGAGAAATTGAGCATTGACGCCTACACTATCAAGGACCCCGCAAGCGCTCAGATCATTAACCAAGTGCACGCAATTTTCCTGCTGGCGTAAAAAAATAGGAGACTTATCATTAGTCAAGGGGGGTAAAGTTGAGATTCTGATATGACTGGACGATAAGCTCCAAAATAGCAGTGCTGGATTGGGTGATATTGGTTGAAGATGAGTAATAGAAAAATACTGGTGAGATTGCCTCCAAATAAGGCGATAAGGCGATGACAACTTACAAAGAATAAACAGCAGAATGCTTCAAACTAGGGCGATAGAAAATCAAGAATATTAGACATTGTTGGAGCCTGTCAGTTATGATTACAATCCAATGATATTACAGCAGAACAGAATAGTCTAAACAAAAAAGGTTGTATTTGGTTCAAGTTGTGATATATAAGCGCAATGAGAAGACTATAAGGGGGAGGATTTTAGTTAGCAGGAAGAAGTGAGAGATCAGAAGGATCTATGATATACATGTCATAATAAATAAAGTGACGCCGCTGAAGCTATTGCTTCATATTTGATTTAATTCTTACTATATGTTTCAAGGACCAACGATCCTTATATCGTCCATCCATTACTCAGTTGGATTAACCCTGCACAACTCTTTCAGCTTAAAAGAAATTATATCATCAATTTTGTAATAATCTTATTATACTCTATCATTTGCAATGTGGAATTCTGAGTTGCCATTGCCAAAACCATGGCGCGGTGCAGTTCTTGGTAGGGCCTAAGAGCTGTCTGCATAATAATACAATAAAAAAAGATATACCTTTTGCGACCACCAGGATTTGTACTCCCTGGAAAAAAAAGATAACAAAAATGCTAAGGTTTTGTCCTTCTTAAACTGTATGCCCATTAACTCCTGCTTGCAGAAAACCAACTTAAAAGACTACCAATCTCGTTAATGATTGCCTCAATAGTGTCTTTTTTAGCCCAATCATTCCTATTTAACTGGGGCAACACAGATTTTGACAATTGGTGTCTAAGAATTTCACAACGGCTACTTTTTTATTGTTTACCAAATCTGAATATTGTTATTTTGAATAGGCTAAAAAACGCCAGTGCATTATACCATTAAAAAATACGTAGTTTCAGAACAATGTTGATATACTCCTTTCACTACTATGATTGGAAATACTTGACTGGTAAACTACTGACTAAGGGTGTATTATTGGAGTCATTTCCAAAAAGGTGCTGCAAAAGTCTCAGGTATGTTTCTTGGGGACTGCACTTTCCCAAAGGAACTTTCTTCATTATATTGTTATCTTCTACATCCTCCTTCATCTGAGCGCAGTTGTTCTTGTGTAAACTTTTAAAATCTTGTACCACTTTAGTATTTATGTTACATCATCCTGAATTAGCAGAATTGTTCTTTTCTGCTTCTGAAGCAGCCTTCCTGGAACATCAAATCATTGATTACTTCAGTCTCATTTCTCTTCAAGGAGGTGACTTTTCCATGTAGATTATTATTGACCTTCTTGACCCGCTCTATTTCCTCCTTGCAATTTGTTACTTATTCTTCCAAGGTAGTCTGATTAGAGAATTGATGTTGATCTGTGCGTATTCTTGTATACCATTTCCAGTTTAGATACAACATCCAGAGTTAGTTTTTATAATACCTTTTGCTGATAACTCTACCGTTGTATCATGCCTGAAAAGTAACTACCCCTTTAGTGAGCTCCTAATTAAAATTTTTCTGTTTCCAGCACAGGTATTAAATGTTCTTTAGTTATTGTGGATTAAAGATTATAGGTACCGTGATAACTATATGATGAAAATTATTCAATTGAGTTCTATACAACCGTGGGATTAGATTTTCTTAGATGTTCATCACTAGACAGCGATGACGCTCTTACTTCTGTAACTTAAAGGCACTTCAGGACAAGGTAAACGATCTCTTCAAATCTTCTGTGAGAGTTTTGGAGACACTTATATAAGAGAAACTATCCCTTCAAATATAATTATAAGAGATGGCACAAGAAAAATAGGTAAAAGAAGCTATATCTCCCCCTATTATCCGAGAGTACAATAAAAAAGTATTGTTATATAGATAATTGTCTTCCAAAGTGATATATCTTTATTAAAATAAACAAGGGGTTTAAATAGATTTTCTAGCGCTCAATTCTTTTGTTAGCACCTGATGAGAATGGCATCCATAGTTAATGAATTTAACCTCAAAGAGTCATCTATAAATGATAAAACTTCATCTGCCTAGTCAGATTCTGACACCAACTAAAAATTATGACCTCTATTGTGTTGGATTCTGAAATAGCATGTCCCAACATCTAAATCTAACCCCATCTGATAAACTTTTCTAGCTAACAAAATGCTTAGGTAATATGTCCATTTACCCATAAATAGCAGGTTGAATAACTTCAGGTTTTCCCACAAGTTACTTCCAATAAAAGCGTTGTCAACTATTCAGCAACTGCAAAAACACCCTTATCAATTGGCAACAAACGTGATTGATCCACGTGGTAAATTTTAATTGTTGATAATAAAATATCAATTGAACTCCTTACAAACATTGGCAGGGATTTCTCCAGCGGAACAATAATCTATCAAAATTGATTTTAGAATAGAATAATGTTCTAGAGGAAAATAGACTAAAACAATAGTTATCAACCAGTGAAAACTCCAACATCCAGTATAGGTTTTTTTATTACAAAGTGAACCCCAGCGGATCATACTAGATACATACTCAAAATCTCTTAAAGATGGATGATGTGGGCATCATGAAATCCCAACACAATACCAAGTCAAATTCCATCCAGTGATTTCATTAACCCAAAACCAGCGAGGAACTTAAAAAGAAGTTTATGAAATTATCTCCAAACATTATGCTTCACAACATAAAGAACAGGCCCAGTTTGGAGAATTTCTGAGACAATTGAATTGCCCCTTTAGGAAGTCAAAGTAGCCCTACCCCTCAAAAATTAGAATACCATTTTCTGGATATTGGTGAAAAGTTCAAACCCGTGATTTACTAAATTGATAATTCTGATGTTCTCACATTTAAAATTTGAATTCAATTATTTCTCGGATTGTAATTATACTAGATTAAATGTAAATAAGATTTGAGTTTGCACAAAAAATTGACATCGGTGCTCAAGTTAATGTAATCTTGAGCCATTTTGCAAAAAGGTAATATTTTCCCAAATGTAACTTATTGCCAACAGTATAGAACTGCATGCTAGGAAGCACCATCAATGTATGAGCGTACATTGTCCTGCCCATGAGGTTTTTATCTCTTCAAGTCAGCTCCCTTGTCATAGCATTACCCCATCAAAACTATCAATTCTTAATTGGCACAAGTTTTCTTAAATTTTTAAAGCAGTTTTCAACTATGAAGAAATTGCTTTCAAGATCCTTAATCATATATTTCCCTACATTACTTTTTAGTATAAACAGATTCTTAACAATCAAACTTTATTATATCAAACCATCTAGTACTAAAAAAAACTTATTATATCAATGTGGATTATACTGACGGAATAATTCTATTCATTATCAATAGACTTGTCATTGTAGTTAGGCCCCTCCCCACGTCATTTATAAGGCCAAGGCATTCTTATACTCGCCTCCTCCAGTTGTGAGTACTCTCTGGGGAAAAGCAAGTTGTAGCATGGAACTGTACCTGAAACTCCCAGATGGGTTACTAGTAGGAGTTTAATCCTTATGGGGAAAAGTCTCAATCGAACCCCTTGCAGCCCCTGGTCAGATTGTCCCTGGGCATTAAAAGATTGGTGTGTTACTATCTAATCTGAACTTCAAGAAAGTACTGTAACCAAAGGTTAAAAGATTGCCTATGTTTATTATTGAAAAGATGAAGTCCTAAACATTGAAAAGTATTGGAGGCTTGTCAGATTTCTGTTTACCATATGATGCTCCTAACACATGTGCTATTATATCGTGAGAACAGTTGGAGGGATTGTCAGAAGAACAAAAGAATCAAGCTATATCTTTATCACAAAAATATAAACATATATTTACTGCCAGTAATTATGACTAAGGGTTGTAAATAATATTCTGCATCACATTGACACTAGGGATGCATGTCCCATACACTCTCTACCTATACAACGATGTCAAGCCAGTGAAAAAGGCATACAGAACTAGCTCAATCAATTACTATGACAAGTAATTATTTTGCCCTCTTGTAGTCCCTGGGCCATTCCTGTAATTATCATTAGAGAAATATGATATTACTATTTAAGTATTGATTTATTAAAGCTTAAATTAAATTACCAAAGAAACTTAAATTTCTTTCTGCATATAGATTTCGTTCTTTATTCAACTAGGAGGAGCTAAGTACTTCACTGCCTTGGATAAAATCTGAGGCTAATTGTAAATTTACCTACCAAAATCACAACAAGAGAAGTTCACCATTATTACCTCCCAAGGGAAGTAATAATGATGCACATGCACCAAGGATTAAATAAAGCACCGGCTACCTTTCAAAGCTCCATAGATACCATCCTAAAAGATTTGAAAGTAAGCTTTATATTAGTATATTTCAACAATACTAATGTCTTATCATGCCTTCACACAACATCTGTCCCATTGGGAGGAAGACTTTAACAAATAGACAAGGTCAACTAGAAATAAAACCCAATAACTGTAGTTTTTCAAGCCCCAAATTGAGTACCTGGGTACTTCGTTATTAATCAAGGGATATGTCCTTCGCTTGATAAGCTTAAAGCTTTTTATAAAGTGAAGAGTCCCAAGAACAAATGAGACGTACAAGTGTTTTTAGGCATAATGGAATAATACCATCAGTTCATACAGGGTATTGGAATTTTTGGCGCGTAATATGCTCACTGGTGCTTGTTACATTAAATCCAACAAATTAATTTAAAGGTTCTTTTTCACCACTTAGGGAAATATCAAAATGCTAATAAATACTAAAAAGGTTGATTTTTATAGCTTTTATTAGTAGCCGCGTGGGGGTAAGAAAGAAAGCTTCTCTTAATAAGTCAATAATTAGTACTTAAGGTGTCTAGGCTAAAAGTCCAGATTGCTTAGTAAAGTCCAAATTAGGGAATATTGAGATTTGACCTATCAGATAGTCAAGACTCACCTCTCTTCAATGTGAGGCAGATGGTGAAGTAACACCCTGGAAGATGAACCCATGAGGAAGTGATATTATGAATTTAGTCTAATTAGAATATGAGAAAATATTTTCACCTTGCTAGACTCTTCAGACCATATAAAAGGGGCCAGTATCCGTTGGTTAGATTGTACTAAATTAGCTGTGACTTGGGGAGGAGCCTCCAAATGACTCCCGAGATTTGGCTGATAATTTGGGGCAAGCAATTGCCCAAACTCATAGTATTTTATCAAGTATTCTTAAATCTATTGCCCCAATTCAAAGGGTTCCACTAAGAATTGGTCACGGTCTTTTGGCCGATTTCAACCTTATTTTCATCCTTACTTCAAACTGATACGCTCTTACTACACAATTAGACTTGTAATTATCTGAAGTTACCCCCTTCAAGAGTGTTAGGGGGAGAGTAAAGGCAAAGTATCAGCCATGGACATGGTCCAAAAAAACTCCAGTAGCCAAGGATCAGATAGAGTAATCATCCCCTCACTTATAAGTGATTACAAATGAGCCTTCCCAGAAAGAACTGAGCTTCTCGCTTCTTGGAGTAATTTGGTTGTGGTAATACAGTACCAAGTCGGATATATAAAGAGAAGGAAGAGGGGCCTGGAGCTCATTTGCAGTTACGTCTTCTTTGGTGACAGTCTTTGTTAAATTTAGTCATGGCCTCCGATTGTAATTGGAAGATGTGTTGAGCCAACTTTTTCATGGCTTGCTCAGGGTCAGTCCTGTCAGAGAAATTATTCTTGGCTAATAATGCAGGCACCCCAGGCTCTTTCCCATATAACACACGGAAAGGGGACATCTAGAGGATGCAATGGTAGCTTATATGGTTAGCCATGAGGGCACTGGGTAAGTAAAGATACTAGTGGTGAGGGTCTGAAGTGGCCATTTTACGTAAAATCAAGACCAGGGTTCTATTAACTCTGTCTACAGCACCATTGTGGAAGGGTTATAGTGGTCTGAGAAGAGTTTTTGAGCTCCCATGGAGGTGTCGAGGACCTTTACCACTCAGGAGGTAAATCTTTCCCATTGTCACATAATAGGACTGGGGAACCCATGCCAGGTGATGATGTACTGGTGTAAGAAGGTAGCTGTGGCTTTAGAAGTCTGAGCAGGGAGAGCAACAGCTTCAATCCATTTAGTGAAATGATCAATTCCGACCAAGATATAGCGATTGCCACCTGTAGTCTGAGGGAAAAAACCTACCACTTCCAAACTTATGGTGTGGAAAAATAGCTGTGGCGTAACTGGTTGATACTGATACTGGGTCTTATCTCTTGATTAATTTTTACAGATCAAACAGGCATGCAGTAGTTCAGTTATAGTCCCCATGATGCCTTCCCAGTAATATCACTCTTTAATCCACTCATAGCGTTTTAGGACTCTACCATGGCCCATGATAGTGTCAGACTCCATGATCACAGGTACTTGCTCAGACGGCTGGAGATAGGGCAACCAGTTTATTTCTACTTTCTTGTATAACCAGCCACTTTCCACCTTGGTTTTGTGGAGTGCCAAGATGGCATCTTTTATACAGTTTCATCTTCATCCGCCCATGCATCAGGAGCCATGAGGAGGTCATGCAACCTCTATGCTTTGCTACTGTCAAGGTGTAGGATAGGCAATCGCGTCAACCCATCAACATTCATATAGCTCGTCCCAGATCGATGCTCAAAGGTCATATCATAGTGCTGGAGTTTAAGAGCCAGCGAGACTAAGCCCGGTTGGGTCCTTCATATTTTGTAACAACTTTAAAGATTCATTGTTTGTAACTACTTTGAATGATGTTCCATATAAGAAGGGGCGATAGTATTTGACAGCGAGCAAAATGGCCAGGCACTCCTTCTCAGTGAAGCTGTAGTTGCGCTCAATTTTAAGAGCATATTACTGAAATAATATACAGGATGATCAACCCCATTGTCAGGATTTTAACCAGATGAATCCTTTTAATAGTATTTGAATTTGGGGTTTTGGTTAGTCAGGTGTAATTGCTGGCTAATCGCCTAGTTTGATACTATTTGATGTTATATGTTTGTTCAAGTTTAGGTTTGACAGAAGCTGTGTTTTCCGCCGAAATGCCATCTGAAGTTTGTTGTGGGAGTTTTCAGCAGAAAACTGATGAATCTGTTACAATTCTTCCAAAATGGTTCCATCATTTAATTTGTAGCACCGGTGACTCATACCGAGGATGCTCAAATTCCTATCATTTATGAGTTTATTTACAATCAACCAGCGACTTATGCAGAGGATGGATTGACCTGATTTATATTCAGTGATCAGTGAGCAGATCTGGAGGGAATTGCTATGGGTATGAATGATTAGAGTTTCCGATCTTATAGAGCGTTGTGGCATCAAGAGGCTGATGGGTTTTCCATCAGATGATTGGCCAAAGAGTACTTGGGCGTAGTAGCCCTGAAAGTAGTATAAATAGTCGTTCATTCCCTCCTAATAAACATGTCTCGTTTGCCTATCTTTCCTGTTTGTTTGAAGTATCTTGGTGCAACTAGAGTGGGAAAGATAGGATAAGAGATCCCTGATAGGCACCGGTGATCACACCTGGAGTGGCCGGTGCTGCCAGCTCCCATGCCTCCTCTCTATGAGGAACCAGCGGGAACCTGGCCAGCTGGCTACCAGCGGATGAGCTGACAAACTACCAACCCTAGCGGGGTGCAGTGCGGGAGGTGCCATAGCTGCCCAAGAAGGGGGATGGACTCGCTGGGGCATGCCCAGATGGGTTGGTGAAGGGTCGCGAGGGTGGGGCAGCGCGGGAGTGCCTGAGCCGCCCAAGAAGGGGGCAGGACTTGCCGGGGCACACGCTGAGGACGTCTGGAGCTAAAGGCGAAGCCATTGGTGGCTAGTTGGTAGGTTGGAACCAGGACTTTTAGGGGTTGGTACTCCAATGAAGGTGAAATAGTAAAGGGCCACCAGTCTTCATACTGGTTGGCCTGGCACACTAGCGTAGCCCAAGGTCGATTTTCTGATACCCATTTTCATCCAACTGGGCCAAAATAGCTCCAACAGCGAAATTGGAGGTGTCTGTAAAAAGAATGAAAGGCTTGCCATAGTCATGGTGACGGAGGATAGGCCTTTTTTGCTATAGCCCCTTTAAGGTCTCAAATCCGGCTTTTTGTTCAGCATCCTAATAGAAAAGAAGTGTTTTTAGCCAAGAGACGTACAAGGGGCTCGGTAATCTGGGCGAACCTGGGGATGAATTGATGGTAACATCCCATCATGCCTAAGAATACCTGTATGTCGCAAAAGGTTTTGGGCTCATTCATTTTTAGATTTCGCTTCCACAGTTATCTTGAGAGGGTTGATCCTATGTTGAGAGATAGAGTGCCTAAGGAAATCCAACTTCCTTTGGAAAAATGTGCATTTGGAGGGTTTTTGTTTGATATTAGACGGCTGCAAGAATTGGAACACTTCCTTTAGATGTGTGAAGTGCTCATTGAAAGTCTTGGAGAATATGGTGGTGTCATCAAGATATACAATCACAATGCTCAGCTTGAGATCCTAGAAAATGTGATCCATCACCCGTTGGAAAGTAGCAGGCGTGTTAAACAACCCTTGTGGTAGGTGGGTAGGTTGGAAGAGAGCCTCACTGCAAATAAGAGCACTTTTCTCCTGGTCTTGTGGAGAAAGGTCCATTTGCCTACAACCGCTAGCCAAGTCCATGGCTGAGAAGAATTTAGACCCAGAGAGTTGGGCCAGAGCATCATCAATATGAGGGAGAGGATAACTATACTTCTTTGTGAGGTTATTTAATTTGTGGTAGTCTATCACTACCCGATGACATCTATTTTCTTCTTTATCAATAGGAGCATGGAAGACCAAGAGCTTTGGGAAGGCACTAGCAACCCAGCGTCCAGCAGCTGTTTGAACTCCGTCCACATCTGTAACTCCTCAACTTTGGATTTGTGGTATGGTTGGAGCAAATGGGTTGAGCATCCCCAACATCAATAGTATGAGTTCACCCCTTCATGTGCCCATAGTCATTGTTAGATTTAATAAAAATGTAACTGTAAGCCTCGAGAAGGTGTGGACCTTATCCAGCTCACCAGGGGTTAGCTCATCGGAGATATGAATAGAAGGTAGGGTACATAAAGATTGGTCCACGGGTAAGCCCATGTCAGCCATAGACCCAATACAGTGGATATTCTTGATGTCCTCAATTGATATCAGCATGCCTCTTTCGATCTCCTGATGCTTGTTTACCACCATATCCCTCTTGGTGAGATTCCCTACCAGGAGGTTAGTAGGCCGATGATAGGCGGGGTCTAGCACGCCTGGCAAGACTGTAGGCTCAAGAGGGCTAACTCCGTCAATGCTGATTAGGTGCAGTAGGCAGTTGTGTGGGATTTGCACGGTAAACTTCATGTCAACTACCTTTTGTTCACCAGGCTTAGTGACCACCTCTTCAGAAGCATAGAAAAGAACAACCTCAGGGGCGCACACTGATTGAGGAAACATTTTTGTATTCTGGCCTGCTGTGCTGTAACATAGGGATAAAGCGGAAGAGGGATACTCAACTTTGCAAAAATAATCCTTTTTTATAAATTTCATCATTAGTCAGAATCAGAGGAACCTTATAGTTAAGCAGGGCGAGATAGCCCTGCTTTAAGTAAAGAACACCAACATATCCGAGCATAAATTGGGCTATAATGAGTAGATCGTAGGTATTATTAATAAAGGCCACTTCTGGAGCTGACAAGAGAAGCTTTCCAAAATGAATGGGCAGAGAAGAGTATGCTCCAATGGCGCGGGTGTTTTTTGGGCCTGCAGTTCCAAACTCTTGAGTGTAGTCGAGATAAGGGCCAGCTTAGTTTTCTTAAGGAGCTTGGTTGACAAAACGTTCACAAGTAACCCATTGTCAAGGATAGCTTTAACCGCACTCCATTAATGACGACCTCCACTTCAGTTAAAGTATCACCCAAGGTGGGGGGATGAGCGAGGACCTCCTTTAGATGGAATGTGGGGGCAAGTTGTTTGGCAGCTTTGGGGTATTTATTATGGATAGACTGCAGGATATAAACACAATGAATGGATTAAATTAGTGAGGCGGTGAGCTGATCAGCGTTACTGCAGTGTGAATAATCTTAAAACCCTCAACACTTTTCAAAGATAAGTTTGACGGGGGATCTTAGCCCAATCCACTCTCTCCAGATTCAATTAATCAGGTACCTCCACTTCACTTAGGGCTCCTAAAACATAATGACCAACATCTTCGCCACCCCCTTCTGATTCATCATCGGAGGGGTTATCAATGAATGTTAGGGAGCCATAGTGGGTGAGTTAGGCTCAAGGCTTCCCTTATGGCATGATAGGTCCTGGGGTTGCTCCTCCACCTTTTAATTTTTGGGAGAGGCGTTAAATTTGTCACAGCTCGATTTTCAACCTTAAAAGTAGGAGGTTTGTGCTTCCTCATGGAGTTAGGATGCAGACTAGAGTTAACTTAATGATAGGTCGAGGGAGATAGCATTGTGGAGATGGATGCTTTAGTTACACAAGCCTCAGGTCAAGCAGCGGCGGTGAGCTTCTGTGAAACAGGTGGTTTAGCTTTTGTGACCTGGTCATATAACCCATTGTTAGTGGGGCTATTGACAACCATGAATGGGGTTTAGGCTTAGGAGCAAGATTTGGAACCACTGGGGAAGGCTTCTCTGGAGAAAAAGATGGGTAAGTCAAAGGGACGACTGCTTTCACCATCTAGTTGTTTTGAAATAAAGACGAAAGGGATAACTGACCCATCACACCCTTCAGCATCTAACTAACTTTATGTGAAGAAGAAGAAATTTGTGATGGCAAATCCACAGGAGCATGTTTCCAGATGGAGACAGCCGTAGTAGAGGCTAAATTGGTCGGCGTAGATGCTTGCCTCAGAGATCCTTGTGTAGGGTCAAGCTCATAGACACCTGCCACCACTAGAAAAGCCTGTTTGATATCCCATACATTTTGAAGGACTCTTGACTGAAGAGATATCAGCGCCAAAGAGGGATGATGCGTTTAACCAGCCAAAATAGAAGCTACGGCATCATCTAGAGGTAGCATGTTTGCCAGCAACAGTGGTTGAGCTTTAAATTAGAAGCGCTCAACAAAAGAGGTAATCAATTCGCCTTCTTTTTGACTAAGGCACATAAAGGCTATTATTTGCCGTTGCAAACTCTGATTTGGAGCCAAATTATTCAAGAAGCGCTTGCTTAACCTCACGCTCAAGTGCTGAGGTTGACCATGGTAGGAACCATTATTTCTTGAGCTAACGATTTAGACAGGGGAAAATGTACTGTAATTTTTGCTAGTCAGTTGCTACTTGCATTACAGATTCATAAACTTAAAGGAAGGAGCAATACTGCCCTCACCAGGTGTGAACTTGTCCCAAAGAGGGGTTTTTATAGCAGGGCGTTGAGATGAGTGCTGCTCGAGCCTTTTAAGGCAAAACAAGGCACTGGCTAGCTGTTGTTCCATAATCTCTAGACCAGGGTTAATATCAGCGGAAAGGCTATAAGGGTTACCACCCCCAACAGCCTCCATTTTAAACGGCTTGTGATGTACAGGTAGCCCCTGTAGTAAGCACCACTTGTTGGATTTTCTGGAATGGAAGATGCTCGCTGGTGCAAGTTACCTTAAACTCAACATTTTTAGGTTTTTTCACCACTTATAGAAAAATAACAAAATACTAACAAATACTAAAAAGGAAATTTTTATAGTTTTTATTAGTAGCCGTAGGGGTAAGAGAGAATCCTCTTTATGAGTCAATAATTAGTATTTAAGGTGTTGAGGCTCGAAGTTCATATTGCTTAGTAAAGTCCAAATTAGGAATATTGATATTTGACCTATCAGATAGTCAAGTCTCACCTCTCTTCAATGTGAGGCAGATGGTGAAGTAACACCCTGGAAGATGAGCCCATGAGGAAGTGATTTAATAAAATTAGTCCAATAAGAAGGCGGGAAAATATTTTTACCTTGCTGGACCCCTTCTGACCCTATAAAAGGGGCTGGTCTCCGTGGGGCAGATTGTACTAAATTAGCTGTGGCCTGGGGAGGAGCCTCCAATAGGCTCTCTAGATTCAGGCAATGATTTGGGCAATCTAACCACCCAAACTCGTAGTATTTTGCCAATTAATAAATTTTATTCCCAATTCAAAGGGTTTCACCATGAATTGGCCGGGTCTTTTGTCCAATTTCATTCTTATTTTCATCCTTACTTAGAACCAATACACTCTTACTACACAATCAGACTTGTAATTATCCGTCACAGAGATTTGCACAGATTGCCAAGCCTATGTTTTTGATTACAATATGGAGTTGCCTTCCTCTCAAATACATGATGTAGGATCACCTTTAACAAGTTGAAAGCAACATGAACTTGAGTGCAGGTTCTATGCTACCCTAATTTGTACTGGCCTTATAATACAGTCTGATGCTTCATTGATGGCCATTGGTCTTTGCTCTCTCAGCGGATGAGAATGGGAAGGAGAACTCAGTAGCCTTCTGTGGTGCGCCATTGCCAATCAGTAGAGAAACTATATGGTAACAGAATGCACATGTTTAGAAATTATTTTTTCCTGTAATAAATTCCATGTTTATAAAAATGAATCTAAATTCCAAGATGTTACCAACACACTTCCTTGCAGTGGTTGTATAATTCTTATAGAGCCCAAAGGCTGACTAGAAAGATGGGCTTTTAAGCTTCAGGCCTGAGACTATGAGGTGGTACACCAGTTAGGTTCATCTCATCAAAAAGCAGTTGGACTTTCACATTTTCCCATTGCTTCTATTATATCTCCTTATAAAGATCAATCATGTTAAAAAATGAATGCCTGCAAGTAAATGATGAGAAAACCCTTCTTAAATGCACTTTGTATTAATTAATGAAGAAAATCAAAGTCTGAAGCGGGGTGTAATGGTTGAGACACTTCCCAACCGACATATTGCCTTAGTTTTTAGACTTAAGTTTAATCCAGGTGTTTTTTGATATTGGGAAAGGTCGTCCTGAACGGAATCAAGTCCCTCGATTATCTTTTCAATATTTTGAGATGGATGAAATTTCATCTGAAACTAACGATTCTGTTTGCGTAAATTTTAACTCATCTCCCAGGACCTCAGAAGCTTAAAATAAGTGAACCAGATGTAGGTTGGCAAAGCTAAATTTATGGTAAGTTGAAGAGCTTAAATAAATGAAGTCAAACTGGAGATTTGCTCAGTTTTATCTTCTAAGAATTTACAACCAAGATTAAAGGCAGTCCTTATTATATAACCGTTATTTTAAACCATATTTTTAGAGCCTACTTATGGAATTGGAGATCTCTTTTAGTCATGCAATTGCCTCACTCCACACTCTCACACTGGGCCAGAGTTTATTACTTGGCACCAGTATTTGTGCAACTATTTTCCGTGGGTTTGTTAATAGGTTTGGACGAAACACTCAAGTCCTAGATAGATGTCTGGGTTAATATCCTTTTTTGGTCAATGACTTAGGTGATACTACCCAATTCATTTTTGTCATACTGGCATGATCCCGTGCATTACATTAGAAGAAACTCAAATAATTTATTCTCAGTATCGTGGGATCCTAAGGAGGAATGGGTAGTTCCCAAGGCTTCATCTTGGTATTGCCATACTGCTACTTTATTGATGGTGATTTTTTTCATTAGCTTTTTTTATTGCGAGTTTATTTTTCAGATTTGGAAGCTGCTATGGAGTAAAACAAAGGATGATGAGTTATCCCAGACCTAACAGAATAGGAATCGGCCCCTCTTACTGTCAATGCTTTGGATAATATTTATCAAGTGTGTCAAAGATCCGTTTCCAAGCGCACTTGGCTCGTGCACCAGGAGGTGAAGCAAAAAATTCTCTGCAGATCAGCTAAGTTGTTGATGAACTATCCCAATATAGAGCAATCTGGTTACGAGAATTAATTGAAGTGCAACTAGACTTACCTAATTTATTAGATGCATTATTGAGCAAAATTGACCATGCAGCATGTCCAGATAATTTCCAAGATCAAGCTTGGTCTTCTCTGCTATCGTTAAATAAATATTCAACTTCATAATCAGAGTATGCCCGTTTGTTTAATCCTTTGGCCTAGGCTGCAAAGGCTTCTAAATCTCAGCTTTCCGGTATATTTCGCCAGATAGTAAACCCTGATTTTGTATCTGCAATGGCAGCGGCTAGACTAATAGCAACCCTCAAAAATGATCTTGAGTTATCAATCCAAGTAGAGCGTCAATTAACTTTGGCTCAATAATGCAGAGATTTAAAAGAAGTATTAGGAAAGTTCAACCGACGTGTGAGGTCTTTACCTATTCAGATGACCTCTCATAACTTTGTATACTCTAAAGAAGAAAACATCAATGAACTCTCAGAAGAGATGGGAGTACATGAAAAGGAAGGCCACTACCTAAGACTTTAAAACATGCTCAAAAGAAACCCAAGAATATATATAAGCTCTTTAAGAAAACTATGCCAGATAAAATTTCAAGTAGCAATAAAAATATTGTTCCGGTTTTTACCCTAATTTAATGTATCTGATAGTCTGAAAAGGAATGCAGGCAAATAACTGCTTTAGTGGACACAGGTGCAGAGAAAAATTATCTTGACATGGACTTGGTCCAGCGCTTGGGTCTGAAGATTGAAGAGTCTGGAATGGGTACTTGGCTGATTTGACCAAGAAGATTCATTCCTGTATGGTAAAATCTTAAGTGATTATGAAACAAGGTTATTTGAGATTTGTGAGAAAATCCATACCATTCCCATTCTGCCTCATACTATTGTTCTGGTAAAGCGGTGGTGGCATTGTTATTATTCTAATTTCAATTTAGAGAAAACCTTGTTACATAATGTCCAAAAGGGAAGAGCCAAGTTTACTGGAAGTTTTTTACTGGTGGTCAAAGGCTTTGAGAGTTAGATGCAATATGTAGAGTGGATGTACCTGGTTTACCTGGTGAGTACCAAGAATTTGGACCAGTTTTTGGTAAAAATGGGGTTTCCTCTTTCTCTCCAACAGGTCTATTTTCTTTTTCATTCAGGTTTAAAAGAGTGGATTAATTTCTCAATGGTGCCCGTTGTATCCTTTAGATTCTAGAGTTAGAGTAGCCCTGGATGATTATGTTTATAATATGTTATAGGAAGGACTGATTGGTCCCTCCAAGTCATCAGTTGTGTCATTAATTTTACTTGTTCCAAGGTCCAATAGAGATTTATGCCCATGTGTTGACTTCCGGCGGATGAATGCAGTAATTGAGCGTGATCCATATCCCATGACACTTGTGGAAGAGATTTTACCATTAGTAGCAGGGTGCTCAATTTTTACAAAGCTTGCCTTGTTGATGCCTTCAACCAGATACCAGTCCGCCCTGACCACCAAAAGAATACAGCCTTTAAATGCCATTTGGGAAATTTTGAATATAAAGTTATGCCTTTTGGGTTACGAAATGCACCTGCAGTCTTTTAAAGGATGATTGACAACGTTCTGAAAGGTCTTGTTAGCAGGTGTTGCATCGCCTACATGGATGATAATTTAAAAACTCTTTCAGAACTATGAGGATCATGTGCAGGATGTACGGCAAGTCTTAGAGGCTGTTTCTAAAGTCACTCTCAAATTAGAGCAATCTAAATTTGAATTTAACCTGGATTTAATCGCTTTACCGGGTAATGTTTATTCCAAAAAGGATTACCAGTATGCCCAGACAAAATCAAGGCAGAGCAAGAATGGTAAGTTCTAAAGTACCAGACAGGAGTGCGGAGCTTTTTGGGAACCACTAATTTTCTGTGACACATATCAAAAATGTTTCATAACTATCCATTCCACTTACAAAACTAAAATGGAAGGTACCTTCAAGTGGGGCCAAGAAAAGGATATAGCATTTAGAGCAATAAAGTAGAATTTAGCTCAGAAATAGTGTTGTTGCATCCTGACCAAGGGTAATCTTTCATAGATAAAACAGATGCATAATTTTGCAATTTTAGCAGTGTTACTTCATGTGGAGCCTGACAATCTGGAACACCCAATAGGATATTTCAGCACGTAAATACTTTCAGCTGAAGATAATTAGCATATATATGATAATGAACTTCTTGCCATTGTGTCTGCATGGAAGGAATGTCAACATCACCTACTTTATGCTTGACATTCTTTTATTATTTGAACTGATCATAGGATATTGAAATTTTATAAAGAACCCAAGGTGATGAACCAAAGACAAGCACGTTGGCACTTAGAATTGGTTCAGTATAATTTCCAAATTAAAAACACCCAGGATCTGAAAACACTCTATCAGATTAGCAAAGTCAAGATGGCTGACATAGGTTTTCAATGGAAGAGCTTGATAAGTTTAATACTGAAATGATGCTGCCTTCAAGTCTGTTTTCTCATGTCAGGGATGGTTTTCAAGGTTTAAAGGATGGATCAGAGCGTCTCAGAGGACTACTAAGTTTTGGAAACAACTTCTTGAGGAAATGATAAATGAACAAAAAAAAGATCTTTTAAAGTCTATACTATTCAGGCGTGGGTTATCTATCATTTGAACAAGTTGTGGGTTCCTGTTCCTGATCTTCAGTATGAAATGAATCAATCCTGTCATGACAGTCTATTTGCAGGTCATCCTGTAGCTTAAAAAACACAAAAACTAATTAAGAAATCTTCTCTTGGCCTGGATTATCCAAGATTTTAAGGGATATACCAAGCAGTGTTTGACATGTGCATGCATAAAACACCTCCGTACATTACCTGCTGGTGAACTATACCCATTAGAAATTACTATACGCCCTTTGTCATCTTTAAGTGTGGAATTTATTTTAAACCTTCAAAATTGAAAGGGATTGATAACATTATGCTTGTGGTTGACCGCATGGATATATATGTTTAATTTTCTCCTTTCTCAATGATATTTAAGGTCAAGGAGGTTACAGATATCTTTATTAATTAAATATTTTCTCGTCATGGTTTTCCTGAGGAAGTGATTTCTGATCAATGTCCTTAATTTGAATCTTGCTTTTGGGAACATCTGTTAATGAATTTAAGTATTCAACCTTGTCAATAATCAGCTTACCATCCTCAGTCAGATGGTCATACTGAAAGGGTCAACTAGATCCTAGAACAATACTGCGGTGTTACACCTCAAATTGACAAAATGACAGGGTCAAAATGGATCCAATTGGAATAATTTTCTTATAACAATAGATGTCACTCATCTAGCCCTCCCAACGCTACCAGGCGTTATGTCCCCCCTTGGGACTTGGACCACCATCTCACCAGCTCTCAGGCGGTGTCTGGAGCCCTTTGGTGCTCCCACGGAGCAATTTGCATTTCAGCCTCTGGGTCAAATATTGGAATCTCTTCCCATACACAAGCACGGCCATCATTGAGATGGCCACGGCGGTTTTCAATCCTGCCAGCTTTATTGACTTCCGCCCATTTAAGGGGTACTTTGACCTCAGCTTCCGCTCTGAAGCCAAAGCAGTGGCAGCAGCCAAGCTGCCATTAATTTACAAAAAGTCCGTTGCCCACCGTTTGCATCTGGCTCCTGGATGAGGCCACTTTGGAGGTCCTGTTCTCTGGGTTGACCTCTATCCTTTCCCCCGAATGCCTCCACCACAAGCTTACAGAGGGTTTGGCCATTTACAGCGCAGACCCCATGTTTCAGTTTGTAATTCCCAAATGGGCGGATTGGTTGGCAGGGCCTTGTGCCTTTGCAACAATCTGCCCAGAAATCAAAACTCTCACCTCGCAATTCCCCCCCACACCGTGATCAGATCTTCCCCTGATCACCCATTCTGGGCGCGTGTCAAAAAGTGCTGTGCCATTTGCCCCTTGTGCTTTGAGCTTGACCACTCGAAGTGCAAGTGCCCCATGGTTGCTACTTCCACCACATCTGCCACTCAGGGCTCAGGCGCCGCCCCGCCAGATGTCTCAACCCTTTTTTTGAATGGGGCTTGATCCTCCCCCCCAACATTGGGGAATTCTGGCGCTGCTTCCAAAGCAGCAGCCAATCAAAATTTTAAAAAATCTAAAAATTTTAAAAAATCTAACTGGATTATGGAAATGGGTCTATGGCTGGACCAGTTTCAGCTGAGCTGCCATGGTCAACAGCACATGGCCAATCAGCTCTGGCCACAGCCCCAATTCCTGTGGCTGGCCCAGTGCTGGCCAAATCCAATCTATTTGAGGCTCTCAAATGGATTGAGGATGATGGATGGCTGTGCCACATGAAACCAGATTTTGCTTTAGAGGAGTTCTTTGTTGACCCTCCCAAATCGCGTTACCGCAGTTTTTGTCCAAAAAACGGGTTTTACATTTATAAAAATATTAAAAATATAGCAGTTGCAGCTGCAGCTGCCCCGGCCAACACCCTCCTCCACCAGCAGCTCCATGGGGCAATGAATCCCCTTGTCAAGGGTAGATCTATCCCCAATTTTCCTCATCATTTTGAGGAAGATGCAAAGTAAAAAATTGAGGAGCTTGCTTTTGGTGCAAGCTATGCTTGCATCAATGCAGCAAAAACTTCTCTTTTTCAAACTAATTATCCCAAAACTCGCCAGCGCATCAAGTCTTTACTTGTGTGCCAGCTCTCATCATTTTTGCGAGCATCAACTTGCCCAATATGTTGAGGCAATGGACACCGCCGGCCTCATTAATGAAGAAAACACCCTACTATAACTCCTTATGCCCCACCTTGCTGATGCTCCCACCCCAATGCTGTCCGCCATGGTCCACCAGCTAAAGTGGGCGCCGGACAAAAGTTTCCCCAAAGCCTCCTCGCCATCTGATATGGCCTCATAGGTTGATAACCTAGAGGCTATATTAGGATTTTTTTTAACTATGATAATCCCTTTGTTTGGCCCATTTGTGAATAAAGATGCGTGGCGGCTCCCCCTTTTGGGTTGG
This sequence comes from Massospora cicadina, assembly GCA_022478985.1. NCBI lineage: Eukaryota > Fungi > Entomophthoromycota > Entomophthoromycetes > Entomophthorales > Entomophthoraceae > Massospora > Massospora cicadina. Next base: position 127,135 of record JAKSZP010014527.1, read on the forward strand.
GCACCATTAGTGCTAAAAAATAGATGCCACTCCTCTACTGCAATGTTTTATACTTCGCAAATCATAGTCAAAACCCAGAGATGTTGGGTGGACAATAAGGGCAACGGTTCCCAGGTGCTGATGAAATGATTCAAAATACATCAAATCTTTTGAAGGTTCTCAAGGAAAACCTGGAACAGACTATTTGTAAGCAGAAGAAAAAGGCTAATCATCAAAGATCCAAGGGTCAAAAGTTTAAATAAAGGGACTGGGTATTGATTAATGCTATGAATTACAAGGTTTCTATCAAAAGTCAGAAATTGGGACCTATGGCATTGGGCCCATATGAAATCATTCAACCAATAAATGATTTAGCTTATGAGCTTGTATTGCCAAAAGGTTCAAAGGCTCACCCAGTAATCCACACAGCTTAATTACGGGAATTTAAAGGACCTATTCCTTAAAGCCTCTTCAACTTTACCCCAGAGAATTTGGCAAGCCTGAATATGAGGTAGAGGAAATCTTAGATACTCGTGTGATGAAGGATCAGAGATCTTTCTTGGTAAAATGCGTTGGTTAACCCATTGAAGAGGCTACTTGGCAATCTACTGCAGACTGTGCCAGATGTCCAGATAAATATAAGAAGTTCTTTTTGGATCAGGGGATAGTGTAACGGTTGAGATACTCCCCAATTGACATATTGCCTTAGTTTTTAGACTTAAGATCAATCCAGGTAAATTTGATATAGGGTAACGTCACCTGAACAGAATCGAGTTTCTGGATTCTCATTTCAAATTTTAAGATGGATGGAATTACATATGAAACCAATGATTCTGTTTGCGTAAATTTTAACTCATCTTCCAGAACCTCAGAAGCTAAAATAATCAATGAACCAGATGTACGTTGGCAAGTAAAATTTATGAAATTTTGAAGCGCATAAATAAGTTTAGTCAAACTGGGGAATTCCTCAGTTTCATCTTCTAAGATTTTACAACTAAGAATAAAGGCATTTCTTATTATATAACAGTATTTGAACCAATTTTTAAAAGATGCCTACATATGGAGTTGGAGAGCTCTTTTAGTCAAGCAATTGCCTAACTCCACACTTTCTCACTGGGCCTAAGTTTAATACTTGGCACCAGTAGTTTTGCAACTATATTCCGTGGGTTTGTTGATAAGTTTGGACGAAACGCTCAAGTCTGAAGGTGGATGTCTGGTTTGTTATCATTTTTTGGTCAATGAATTGGATGTTCCTACCCAATTCATTTGTGTAACTGGCATGAGTGCGTTTGAGACACAGAGTCTTTATAAATTTGGCAGTGACAGTAGGAGACAATTATACCCTTCCCCATGAATGACTGTCAATTACTATGAAATAACAATGAATTGTTTGGCACAGAGGATTGGTCAAAGCACTGAAACAGATTCAACAGAGCAATTATTGGGAGTCTATGAGGTCTAAAATTCAAGACATCTTAATGAAGTTCCAAGAGTGCCATTACAACAGCCATTAAAGCTTTCACCACCTAATAAATGGTTAAGCTCAACAATTGTGACATACTATATTGAATGATTGGATCTTTATCTGCAAGCACTTCAGTCATCAATACATCTTTGTAGCCATTGACCACTTAACTTTGTGAGTCAAAGATAAGCCTCTACGCGACGTTGGAGCAGTCACCACAGCCATGTTTATCATGGAGCACATCATCATGATATGGGTGCCAACAAGTTATCTTAGAAGACAATGCTACCAATATACTTCAAAATGATCACATAGTTGGAAAATCTTATTGAATTATAGGGGTCCTTTCTGCCACATATAATTTGGAGACTAATGGAACCATTAAAAAGGTTAATGGAACCTTAAAGTAGATTCCATTTACATTTTCGCCTCTTCCCCATCCCAGGTGGATCCTCTATGTTAACCCCATATATATTTGCCTACAAAATCAGACATCATATTGCTACTGGAGTTTCTTTTTTAACTGATACATGGCAGGTAGCCCATCTTGCCCGCTGTGATTTAATTCATTGTTGTGGATGATGATGGAAACCGGCTTGAGAGATACTTTAAATAACTGGTCAATGCAATAATTAAGATTCAAACTAAAGCTTATGGATATGCTTTAACAATATTAGTTAGCCAGAAGTTTGAGGATGATATCCATCAATAACCTCTATATAAGTTAAATAAGGTGAGTTGAGTGTTTTACTGAAACACCTTTAAATTCAGATGAACACAAAAGATGATGACGCTTTAAAAGGGTCATATGTAAATATGGAACGCTCATCATTAGACGTCTGCACCATTAAAGTTTGCTTAAAAAATTTGTTGACAGGGTTCACAAGAAAGTTTCTCAGAACCTATTATAGCACTCATCTCCCCTGAGAGCCCCTTTCAGAAGATTATTCAATTCAAGAAGGGGAAGTGTTGTCAAAGGCATTGACTTGACTTCAAATAAACTTACTAATTTTGATGGTTGGAAAAATAATAAACACAATTGGGCCATCCTCTTAAACGCAATAATGATTAATCCTAACTCTCAGGTCACTAAATCATTCCAGAATTGCCATGCTACGACCCCTAACCTCAGAGAAACTTATACCTGTAATTCGGTATAATTCTCTCTATTGTACTCATTGTGCCCATTGTATTCCCAATTATGGTATCCTAGACCAAATTCATTATTGTTATGAGGATAGAGAGTCCACTATAAATACTCCTAAATTTATCCAATTTACATATCATTTTTTCCCAATCTTGTCCTATTTTATTAAAAGCATTCTTGGAGTGGGTATATACTATCCTAAGAAAGAAGTAATATTGAGTATTGTATAGCTCTCTGTACAGTATTATGCAAAATTATTTTGGCACATAACAAAGGTCATGCGAATAATTAAGTTTAAAGCAATTCTAGGAAGTAACTTTACCTGGTAAATAGAGTGTTTGTCTAGCGCACTGTAAGTTAGTTTTACCTGTGTAATGTTAGTGACTTGCAAACAATTTTGGCATTGGAAATTGGTAGTGTTTTGAGTTTATACTATTTGGGATGTTAATATATAGGTAAAAAGTATAGAGCTACTAGATGAAGAGCTCCTAAAAGTATTTGTGGAGCTGTCCAGGTTTCATCTGCAGACTAGTGGCGTTAACAAGTTAGATGGTGAGAAAAAAATTGTTTCTCACTTGAGAACAATCTTTCATATTGTATAGACTAGTTATTTTTTTCAGGGCTAGCCAGCTCCTTAAATCTTAGAGAGCTTCTGACCTTCAAGTCTGATTTGGCGCTCCTTCAGGGTTTCAATTGAATCATATTACTTTTGAATATCCTTTCATCTAAGATTTTCTTGGCCGAAATATTTTATATTAAGGTCCATTTGCCCATTCTGGAAGCAGGTAGGGGTCATGAGAAGTAATTTTTGAGGAAGACCCTCATTCTCATAGTTCATCATGTATTTTAATATTGTAATATCCATACCTAATTACAGACTTGTTCAATTTGCTTTATATAAAACTTGCTGACTTGAGGGTGAGTACTGTTCAGGATCCTGTAAGTCTGGATATCCAGCCTCTCTACTTGGATCATGAGAAATTCCCTTGCAGATGAAAGAGAGGGCCCAAGTCTCCTGTAAAATATTATCAACATTAAGTGACCTTGCTCATGTTGTTGATGAGTGTGGGTCACTGCTCTAGCCCTTAGAGATCCTCCCTCTGTACCTCCTTCTCTTTTTTTACACTAGTGGTGCCCTACCCGAAAAGGTGGAGCTGCCAAGCCTCTCTATTTACAAATGGGACAAACAAAAGGATTATTAGAAATAAAAAATTCTAATATGGCACCTCAGCTAAAATCCTAGGAAGCCATATCATAAGGTGAGGAAGCTTTGTAGACTTTTGTCCAGCGCCTGCTTTAGCTGGCAGACCTCAGCGGACAACATTGGTGTAGGAGCATCAGCGACCTGAGGCATAAGGAGGTATAATTGTGGGTTTTCTTCGTTGTGGAGGTCTGAACCCCTTTTTCAACTTCTTCTTTTATTGAAATTGTCTTTGGGGTTTGCAGGGAATTATCCAAGGCCATGTATCAACAGCAGGGCCCCAAGACTCATCCCACACTCAGCCCAGAATCCCCTAACCCACCTGTAAGTGACAATATTTGCTTAAAAGCACAGAACCCCTTTAACAAGTCAGGGAAATTGAATTAAGTCACATGTTTGAGGTTACAGATTATGGACTAATATGAGTTGATCAATCTACCACAGGTGTTATAAACATAGATTAATCATCTGGAAATGATCCTCATGAGACAGACTGCGCAAATCATTCAATTTTAGAAAATCCAATAAAGATTAGGTTATTCACTACTCCATTTATTGACCTGAGATATCCATTATTAAAAAATCTTACAAGTAAATACAAAATTATTAAAAAAAATTTCCAACAGATGCTGCTCTTCCTAAGACAACATATGAAGAATGCCAAATAGGGGCCTAACTCAGTTCTGCTCTAAGCCACTCTCCAATCTGCATCTTCCCCACCACTATAATGACAACAGTCCCTCCTAGTGTATGTTATCAGTTTTCCCTAATTTGAGTCTTTTTTATAATAAAGATCCTAAAGTTTCTCAAATTGTTCTCCTTAGACTCCAAATAATTTCATAATTTTCAACATAGTTCCTGTAAATCTGGTGAAGTACGCTACCATCCATTTTGGCTCCAATGAACATAGAGTGAGCAATCCAACCCAATGTTCCATCGTCTTGCTGCGCCTTATGAGAAGTCATAAAGAATCTTTCTTCTGATCTAAACTTTAAAACTGCTGCATACAAAAGCCACCTGTTGATTTTTGACTGGATGAATTGCTATACTATGATTTATATTTATTGAACTGAAAGTGGAGGCTTCATAAATTTTATTATTAATCTCTGATACACATAAAACAGTTGATTATTTATATACAGATTACAATAGCTACACTAGACTGGTGATAAGGGTTTTGCAACTTTACTTTAAAATCTGATAAAATGATTCATCTCTGGGATCCTTTTGGGTTAAGATAAAATTAGATTTTAGAGTTGAGTGGGTTTTTGATATATTAATATCTGATCAATGTTTTAATTTGTTTGGGCTTGCCACCATATTTCAAATAATTAGAGCTTAGCCTTTTTGAGACGCATCAAAAGAGGTGCTGTCTTAGAATCATCTCCTTATGTCAGTATGAAGTTAACCATAGGCGGACCTGAGTGTACAGTAAGAAGCCTCAGATGTGGAGAAGAATTTCAAGCCTTGCCCATGAGCCACTGGTTAAGTGGTGGTGCAAGGAGAGGAATTAAGGGCGAAGATGCAGTTAGCATCAGAAGTTACTCTATTTAAACCCTTGAACTTGGCATAATAAGAGTAAAAGATACTAGTTCATTAAATAGAAACTCAAATTTTAAAACTTTTTAATGTATTATGTATATCTCTTACTATATTGATTTAGAAGATCTAGGACGTGTAACTATATTCAAAATAGGTACAGGAGATACCGCCTCCAGTCATAACTTTGCAAACTTATATCTAAAGAAGCACCATCTGTTGGTCTATTGTCTTCATAAAATAGATAATTGTACCTCCATATTTTTAAATATTTTTTCCACTCGCTGAGGTTCTTGCCTATCTGGGTGGAAACTTTCAATCGATTTTTAACTACCTTCCAGACTAGCTAGAGCTTTGAAATTTGGCACTCTTATGTATCTTTAATGACAATACATTAAGCCTTTGAAAAAAACTTAAAAAACTCGTCTAAGACGTTTTGTTTGATTATAAGTTTGTTATCAAGAAATGAGATTAGCCATTTGAAGTAGCGGAAAATTCAACAACACCTTAGACCCAAGTTTTGCACCACCAATCCACCACTGGCTAACTGCAATCTGTTTGACCAGGGGCTTTAAACATGCCAAAGTTTTAACCGTTTATTAGAAATGAATGCCTATCTGCCTAACTCAAAAGAGGTTCCAGCTTCCAGACCATCGTGAGCACCCATATTCTTGGGAAATATCTATCCTAGCTATACTAGAATCCCAATCTGACGCCCTGACATCTTTACTGACCCTGCGCAGCAGTTTAATTTAACCCAAGCCATTTGATGATTACCAAGCTCACCCAGTCTATGAATCGAACCTATTTAATTCAATTTGTAGATTTTTTGACTTGAATCGTGTTCAGAGCCCCTAGGTTGTGTTTGGTGTCTATCAGAGGCCTGGTAAAAAAATCTAAATACGTTGGGACAGTTACCAAAGGCCAGTAACCACAAGCTCAGAAGGTGTGGCTGTCCTCTATTTCTCCCCACCCTTGTGGCTGCCTCAGAAAGATCTGCGGTTGCCTCATTGCAGCCATATGGTTTGCTAAGAGGCTTTAGGTACTAATTGAACGTCTATGATTCTCACAGGAGGGATAGAACATCACTCTTGCAAGTTTTTAGGACAGTTAAGCCACTTGTATTATAGGCCTTCTACTGGGTTGTGCAACCCTGACTGGTAGGCATTCTTACTTTAATCATTCAAATCTTTGACATATTGAACTGAGGTCAACATCAGCATATTCCACCCTTTCTATAGAACTGGCAAAGCAAACTCCTTAATTACAATAAATCTTTATACCCTCTATGACTAATCTTTTCATGTTGATCCCTCATCTCATATATTCAAGCCTTTAAAAATGTTATACTGACACACAGCAATGACCAACCAACTCTATCAATTAATACTGCTCCTACAGTAAATTTGGCAGTATTAAAATCTCCCAGTTCCATCTCTTGAAATATCATAACAGGTCATAGATGCGCTGACTGAACTTCAGGTGCGCTTTGAAGCCAGTGAGTCCTCAGATTCTTTCTCCTTATGACTCCCAAAGAAGTGTGGCCCTCCTGGAAACACTGTAAGAAGAAGCTCTCTGCTGGGTGTGAAATTTGTTGTATTTGAAAACAAGATGGAAATTCTCACTCCTTTACTGAAATTGGTATCCACAGAAGTACAAGCACCTAAATAAAGAGCTTCTTTTCTCTTCTACCTATTCACTTTGAATCAGGGTGTACCTGATGTACCATCTCTTGCTGAGGCCTTTACTGCTCTAGTCCCTTCAGTTGGGATACCTACCTAAATTGCGGTGACAGCTTTCAGAGCTGCCCTGGACATTACAGAATAAACTAACCTAAGGGATACCCTCCCTATATCTTTGGAGGCAGCCTTCTGCCAATCACATTAATTTAGGGTACACCCCTCCAATGAACTAAATCATTAGTGGCGTCTATTTTATCCTCTCAAGCTTCGGCCATTTACACTTTTGTTTAGTTCTTCTGAAGGCGTCATCCTCTGTGTTGGAATCTTAGAAAGGTGTGAGCTCTCTGGTGCTGTGAGGGCTAATATTTCAACACTACAGCCGTTGCAAGAGTAATGAAACTCTAGACTGCTATCTTAATCTTTCTGGGGTTACTTCAAACTACAAATATATATAGTTTATGACAATAAAAATGGTATAACAGTAGCACTTGGGCTTAGTAAAATATGACATTATATATATAATAATTTTATTAGTGAATAAAATGGGGACAAACGCGATCTCCTATTGTAATGGCGACTCCTTTTATTTAAAATAAGTTAGTGCTAAAAATGAGAAGTGCAGCGGAATTTAGAATAGGTGAGGGGCTTCCCAATTTGGCTAAATGACAATTAAGCCTATCACCTCTCTGGAGAGCCATATCATATGGATAGAGATTAAAATTTAGATGGGAGGTCGACTATTGGTATGACATGAACATGTGGCAGTATTTTAATATAACTTCGCCAATCAGCATCTGGAAAGAGTTAGTTTTCTTAGTTGCAAAAAATTTATGCCGGTGATAAGGTGAGGTTCCAGAGGGGTTGGCCTATTCCGCTGGGTTTCAGAACAACCGTGCCATTTACTAGGGGTTTTTTGGTGGAAGGTTAGGAGTAGACGTATTCCTCCAGTTAGAAGGATTCCACTAAAAGGCAAAAAAGTTTTTTGGCTATTAATAGATGTATTTGCCACAGCAATACACTTTACCCCATCTCAAACATGTAAATGTCTGACATTACCCCCTTTGATAGTGTTAGGGGGTATAAGGCCACAAGAACCATCCATGCACTCAGTTGATGGTAACTACAGGACCAAGGGATTTTTTGAAGCTTAAATTACACTTCAAAGATGGCAGGTATTTCTTTGAAGTTATATAGTTGGACTCTCCAAAAAGCTGCGAGCAATAGTAAAAAATAAGGATGTAAACAGTCTTAACTTTTAGGGGAGAATACCCCAGTGGTAGAATAGTGCCCTTTACCACTGCCTCCCCGAGTTTGATCCTGGTAGTGAACTTTGGGTAGGGTTGATTATGACTGTGTTGGCGTTGCGCACCAATGCCCCAAACCGAGATAGCAAATAGCAAATGTGGTCCATGGAGTTCCTGGCCTATCATACGCTGCGCATGGAGATCTTCCAGGTTTTATCCTCCCTTCCCATTTTCTTCACTTCCCCTCATTGGTGCGGTATCATCACCAGGTCAGCCCACCTTGAAAAAAAATTAAATTTTAAATTTTCACATTCTTAACTTTTATTAACGCAAAAGATTGGATATTTATTGGCTTTGAAGTAGTTTGGGTTTTATTGGTCTTTTTCAATCGTTGAGTAATCAATTCTTCTCATTTCACCTGTTTGGGATAAGCATGATCGGTCTTATTAGGCTTGATAAGAGTAGATTCATTGAATTCCCCCTCTGATGTTATTGAACGAATATTTGAGGTAGACGTTTCAGGAATGGAAGAATTTAGTGAAATCCCAATACTTCCCCCTCAAAATTCAATTTCTGAGGAGGATGAATTCTCAAAAATATAGGGTGGATACTATTTACAACTATACCTGTATCTACATGGACAGTTGAATATTCCAATCCTTTTCAGAATATAACTTGATAAGGACCAGACAAATGGATCCCAACATCTTGGTTCGCCCAACTGGTCAGGAGTGATAATACATAACATAATCTCCAGTTTAATATTCATACAAAACAGTTCTATGTTAGTTACTTTTAGAGATTCTTTTTTTGTGGTGACTTCCTTTGATTCAACGGCTTGAGCTTGCAAGTAAATGATCTCAGCAGCCAGATTTCTCATAACTAATTCAAAGTTTTCTGGTATACTATCCTCAAGTATTGCTATAACGCTTGAAGTTACTGAGGGATCTCACCCATAAATACATTTGAAAGGTGACATCTCAATAACTCGATAATAACTTATTTGGTAAGAGAACAAAGCACTAAGTAAATAGAAGTTCCAATGAGCTGGGTCTGTTGAAGCCATCTTCCTTAAAATAAAACTAAAGTTCCATTGACTCGCTCAATGGCCCCATTAGTTGATGGATGGTAAGGGACATCAAACTGTTGGGCAGTATTGAATAACTTTGTCAACTCTTGTAAAAATTGAGAAGTAAAGTTTATTCCATTATCTGTCATAAGGACCTTGGGACACCCATGTTGAGTTTTGATTTGGCGATAGAGAAATAAGGCAGTGGTTTTTAGTGGAGGGAGTAGCATAGGATATGGCCGTGACCCATTTAGTTAAATAGTTGACAGCCATGATAATGCACTGGTGTCTATGCAACCCTCGGGGAAAAGGTCCTACAACATCAATATATACCACTTTAAACGCATTTTTTGGTGGAATCACTTGTACTGATACGTAGGGTTAGTTGCACCATGACTTTTATAGATGAGACACGAGTTAAGAGTCTCTCTAATGGTTTCAGTCATATTATTCCAATAGTATTGGGTTTTTAACCACTCTTGGATTTTCTTTAAACCACTATGACCTACTTGTTCATTTCATTCCATTAAAGCGTTGTTTCTTAGATTTCAATGCAAAAATGTAATCTCTTGTATATGACCTTCTTTTGCAAATATCCTTCCCTAATCATGGTATCTTTAGTAATAGTTATTAGGACGGCTCAATCCTCTTCATATTCTCAATCCCACAACTCAGGCCGTCCAATTAATTTTATATAATCGTTCTGATTTTCCATAATCCAAGGTCAGTATAGATAATTGGAATAGGCCGTCAGCATTTTTATGTTGGGTACCTGAGCAATGTACAATTGGAAACATAATTCTGCAGTCTCAGGAACCAATGTGTCAATCTCCCATCAGGTCCTTCATATTTTGCAACCATCTTAAAGAAGAATGGTCGAGTAACAACAGTAAAATTGGTTGCCATATAGGAAGGGTTGGAAGTGCTTAATGGCTAATATAACAGCTTAACATTCCCGCTCAGTTACGCTGTAATTTCTCTCAGCCTTGGATAATGTTTTAATATAAAAAGCTACAGGATGGTCGATCTGCTCTTCAATACGCTGGCATAAAATAGCACCAATAGCTACAGTACTTGAATCAATGTGCAGAATAAAAGGCTCATCAAATCGATGGTGGATCAATACAGGTGCCTTAGTTAGGGCAGTTTTGAGAAAATAAAAAAAACTGTTCTTAAGCATAGCTCCAAACAAATGGCACTCCTTTTGTAATAAATGGAATAAGGGCTCTGCCATATCAGCAAACTTGGGTATGATTTGCCAATAATACATTACTATACTGAGGAAGCCTTGGATGTTCAGCAAGGAGGTTAGAGGCATCATTCGGTCAATAGCTTAGATTTTATCCAAAAGTGGTTGAATTCCTTTAGCTAAAAACTGGTGATCTAAGAGCTCCATTTCATTTTAAAAAATGAACATTTGAAGGGTTTAAAATTATGTGAAGGATTCCAAATTTGTCTAAAACTTATTTAAATGATCCAAATGCTCAGTAGATAAATTTAAAAACACAGTAATATCATCCAAATAAACCAAAACACAGGTCAGCTTTAAATCTTATAACATACCATCCATGGCTATCCTGGCCATCCAGGAATCCCACTGTCCATGAGGTTCCGAGGAAACTTGGAAAACAATGCTCCTCCCATCCCTATCCTTTTGGTCAAAGCACTGTGGGGTGCTAATTTGGAAAAATAATTTTTTCAAACTCATATCCTCAGAAACATTCCTAAATGGCCAAGCGCTTGTTGTCGCCTTCTCATGGGCTGACATAGCACACGCAATTGTCAACATCTATGCCCCAAACGGTGCACACAAGTGTCAGGAATTCTTCTCATCAGTCAAATCCCTCCCGCTACCCCCTGATTCTTTCTTAGTCGGTGACATGAACTGTTAGCTAACCTCACCAACGGACTGGTGGCCTCCATCACCCCACGCCCCACAGGGTCACGTTGAACTACGCGTTCTAAAGGCCACCCTTGGGTTAATGGATGTGCTGCTGTGACATGCCCCACTGCTCAAAAACATGACGTGACCCCACGTCCACAATGGCCAATTAAGGTCCATGACCCACATCAACCTTATTCTATCGCTGGCAAAATTCCAACCCCACATCTCAACTTCAAAACAACGAAAATGGAATTCTCAAACAACGACTGGTCTTGATAACATACCACCTACCTGTCACAGTTGCTAAAGCCCCACATTGGTGCAAAATCCGCCCCCCCCGAGCTTGCATCGCCAGGATTTTCCACATGGGTAGAAGATGCAACTTTGGCAAAAAAGTTTGTTGCACCATTTTGCGCGGACCCCATTTCCACAAGGGCAACTTTCAAAGATGACACCATCCGCCACTATTGCCATCTCTCCTCCAGATGCTCACGAGCCATATTAGCGGTTATCTCATGCACTCTGGCAGAATTGGCACACTTGGAGTCCAACATCCCAGTTACAGGATACAGCTCTGCATGGGGATGGAAGTGGGCGGAGGCAGCTGCCCACCTCAACGCACTTGAAAGATAACACAAACATCAGGTTTGTGTTCAATACAGGGCCACAAGCATCACAAAAGGTGACAAGTGCACCGCATATTTCTTTAAAAAATTTTTGTACCACGCCAGAGTGTGGCCTGCACACAGGTGCGAAGATTGGATAATTCTATTGTGGATAAACCGGCCAAAGTGGCGATTAAAACACAAAAATATTACCCAGGTTGTACTGAGCCAAACCAATTCAGCTGGCCAGAGTGGCAGAATTTCTCGACTGAGCTCATATCTGCACCATTTTTTGATACCCAGAAATAATGAATTTAATTACTCCGAACGAATTATGGACAGCCATTTGTGGTGCACCAAACTGAAAATGCCCAGGCCCAGATGGCATTCCATATGAGTTATACAAAAATATTTCAAATATATATCCCCACTTCTGCTTGCCTCACTTAACCAAAGCCTGTTGGAAATGCGCCTCCTACCAGGAGGACATGAGGCCTTTACTGTCACACTATTCAAGAAAGGGGATAAGCTTGACTTAGCCAACTGGCGCCACATTTCTCTAACAAACACAGACACCAAAATTTTATCAAAAATCATGGCTAACTGTTTAGGGACTGTAGCATCTGCCACCATCTCCCCAGAACAATTCTGTTTCATCCCCAGAAGGTCGATTTGGGATAACGTGCACTCTGTGGCTAATGTATGTCAGTCCACAGCCTCTGGGGCACTTGTATTTTTGGACCAACAAAAGGCCTATGATAGAGTAAACTGGGAATACCTCAGGGCCTGCCTCCATCAATTCCTGCCTACCCCTCGCTTCATCAACTGGGTGATGCTGCTCACGGAATCTGCAACAATGGCAGTGCATGGCCCTGGCTTCATAACGGAATTAGTCCGCCCTCAAAGGGGCTTGCGACAAGGGGACCCCCTCAGCCCACTCTTATACAACTTCAGCCTTGACCCACTACTGCAAAATGTGAATGCCCAACTCACTGGGGTCCATGTGCCAGGCCAAACCCCAGTCAATATATTGGCGTTTGCAGATGATTGTAAGGTTGGGGTAACTAATAATCAAGATGCATGCGCGCTTGAAGCTCTCATCCAGGAATATTCCTGGGTAAGCAACGCGGCACTGAACGCCTCCAAAACTGAAATCATCCTCCTTAGTCAGTTTCAGAACTGCTGGGCCCCAGCAATTAGTTCCCAACCCGGCCCATCTGCCCGCCCACGTCCACGCCTTACTAACTCAACACACACCGCTCCACTGGTGCTCCCCTTCATGCCATGTCCTACCATAGGACCGGTGCGCCATCTGGGCGTGTGGATGGAGGCAGGCGGATACGCGTCAGCAGTAATGGAGTGCTATATTCTGGACAACGTGAAGAAGCGAATCACCTCTCTCAGAGCCCACCCTACTTCCCTTACTGGCAGGGTTGTTTTAGCCAACTCTATGCTCCTATCCAAAGTCTGGTTTGGAGCCCACGCCATCCCCTTCTCCCCAAGCTTCTTCAAATCCTTGTATGCCTTGCTGCAAGGGTGGCTTTGGTCAGGCCGCCCTCCACCAGTGCGGCTAGATGTCATGTTTGGCCCGCATCATCATGGTGGCATGGGCCTGCTTGAATTCAAAGCCCATGCTGCCAAGATCCTGGGCACCTGGATCGCGGCCGTCACCGCTCCTACACTCCCATCCCAACACTGGTCCCGCGCAGCCCACTCCAACTTCACCTGAGCCTTGGGTCTCAACAATCCATCAAAACCCCACTCCCTGATGAAATACCTCGCATCACACACATAGGCCACAGGTCCTCAAGAGACTAAAACTCTCTAAAAACGAATCCTCCTCTCCATGAAGAGCGCTGAGTGGAGAATTTGTATTAGCGGACACACAGCCCAGAGAGGCCGCCCCTCTCCTCAGTTCACACAAAAGGTACAGGGGCTACCCATCCAAGATGGCGTGATCCCCACATGGCCCCATGTCCTATCCAGGGTAAACTTGGACATGATGGACATCCCTTATTCCATTGAGACCCAAAAAACAACCTGGAAATATGTACATCACCCTCTGTTGCAGCCTCAAGTCCGCTCCCATGTGTGGCGCTGCCTGAGGCGGGTGTATTGTACAGCTGAGCACTCTAACGCTTTACACTCATCCTGTGTCGTGTGCGTCCAGTATGAAACGCTGTTCCACCGCCTGGAGAAGTTCCCCACCTCTAAAGTGATATGGCGCGAAGTTCAACGTCTGCTGGGCCAGGATCAAACGCATCCCTTCAGTCTGTCAAGAGATATGTTTGCTCTATCAATGACCTCCTCCCTTCCACCCTCCCTCCGTGCTCTGGTGGTTGCAATCGCCATGTAGACCACCCAACGATTGTCTTAGATGCCATCGCAGGCTCCACCCCCACCCTCCCAGAAGCTGTCCACAGATTCCGGTCTCATTTGGTGGACCACTTTCAAGCGTAGATGTTTGGACACCTTCCACCGCGTCACTGACAGCTGGTCTCCTCCTGGTTCCCAGTCTGGTTCATCAAACCAGACCCCTTCCTCCACACGTGCTTAATAGTGGCTACGGCCCTTTCACACGTTCCCTCCCCCTCCCCATAAGTGGCGTTCCCGCTGGCAACAAGTGATAGCATCGCTTCTCTGGGGTGCCTCCCCCAGTACTAAGTTTATCTGTCCTGAGTCATATTCGGAAGTGTCCGTCCCATGGTCGGCCTTCCCCACAATAAATTTAAAATTTATATTTTTTAAACATACCATCCATGGCCCTTTGGAATGTTGATGGGCCATTGCTCAACCCTTAGGCATTTGAGTTGGCTTAAATAATCCCTCACTAGATATTATGGCTCATTTAGCTTGGCTTTTAGAGCTAAGTCAATTTGCCAGTACCTTCTTGCTAAGTCTATTGCTAAAAAAAGGTTGAGCCAGCTAACAACCGGAGGGAATCATTAATTCATGGTAAAGGGTAGCTACTTGACGAGTAATTGTATTTAACCTGCAATAATTCAAACCCCCAATTTAAGCCATCCTTCTTCTTCACCAAATACAGCAGTGAGGCCCAAGGACTATTGGAGGTTTTAATAATCCAGCATTTAAGAGTTGATGCAATTCTCTGGTAACCTGTGCTTCCAGAACTTTTGACTTATGATATGGGTTGGCACAAATAGGAGGGTGATCTTTAGTTTCAACTGTATGCAATACTTCCTTCGTTTTACCAAAATAGTAAGTATGCTTGGCAAATATACCGGAGTATTCTTACAATAATTGAAGCACTTGTTTCTCCTGTTCTTTAGTAAGGTGTTTCCCTATTGCAGATCACACAGTAAGAATCTTCTGATTGGATTTCAGCCTAACGTCTTGTAGACTGCCAAAAGTTTTTATGTCATAAATTCGAGATAAGGGCAATAGTTTGACATAGGCTATAGGATTTTGTCAATCTACCATTTTTAGCTTATTAGTAAGGTTTGCCAAAAAACAGGTAATGATCCAGAATAGGCATAATCCAATACCCCAGGGCAAGTCAAGATCTCTTTGCAGAAGGGTTGGTAATGCCTTGTATATGTAACAAATGACCCTTAGTAATAGAGAAAAGTAAATATTTATTGACAATAACCCGAGATTTTGGCGAAATTACAAACTCAGGGGGAGAAAATAAGCATCCCTTCTTCTATGTCCGCCGTTGTAGGGGGCAATTTTACTCAAGGACCCTCAACATGATACTGAATGGAATAGGATCTCTTTAATCCTTCTAACAGACATATCCGACGTCTAGTATGTTGAGCATGTTCAGATAAAAGCAATGTAACCAATACCCCAAAGATGATAGAGAAGAGTCGGGTTAATTAAGAATTCCATCATATTACCACAGAAATCGAGTCCCCAAGAGAAGGTCATATCTTAAGTTATCAAGGACAATTGCAGGTACCGTGAAAGTTATCTTCCCAATCTTCAATGGGAGTGATGAAAAAGCTCCAATTGATCGAGTACTCTGAGGTCCTGAAGTGCTATATTATTTATAAATTGAAATATTAGGAGTTAACTTGATCCGTTTGATCAACTTCTATGAGACCACATTCAAAGGAGATCCAGTGTCAATAATAGTTAGCATTATTTGATTCACTCGAAAAAGATACAGGTGATTATACTTCCAAACTGAGAGGTAAGGCCAACAAGGAGGGCAAGGAATAGGAATAATGTCCATCTTTATTATACTCTACTTGGTTTTGATGTTCCTGCTGCATACTCACATCATTATCAAGATGGTAAGACTAATTGAATTTTGTCTTTCCTCCTCTTTTCATCAGCTTCCTTTTTATAACAACAGTCTTCTGTATGGAAGTATTGGTGACAATATTTACGCTGAATAACTCTAGCATTTTCAGGCACTGCGTATACTTTAGAAAGACTGGGTCTTGGAGAGTCATAGGTTTGGGGTTTTTCAGAAAAGTGAGGAGGCAATTACAACAAGGCCTCCTTTATGTCTTAGATACTTCTGAAGTTCCTTTTGATGACAATAAGGTAGACTTGCATCTGAGTCATAGAGGTAAACGCAGACATAACAGCACTAATAGCATCATCCAAATTTAACTGGCCACAAGATACCAAATTCTGAGCCTCATGATAAGTTCAATGAGTAAAGTAATTCTGATAGATTTTTTCCTATGGGGCTGTATGCTTATAAAGACCTGATTCTGAAAGAAAAGTTTGATCACTCCCAAATTCTTTGATCAATGCTTCCTTAACCTGGGACCAAGTATAACAAGTCATTAAATGAGGTACTATGATATTTTGGGCTAATCAGATATACCAATTTGGTAAATCATTCATTTTCAGCTGGTCTGTAGCCTCACTTAGAGCCTTCTCATATAAATAGAGAAAGGATATGATACTGCCTTCCCAGGAGAGTACTTATCCTTGAATACAGGTTTAAAACTCATAGGAGCATTGGCTGTCAAAACATGCACTCCAGGTTGTTCCAATTGAGTGGAGACATAAGAGATAAAGTTAAAAGCTTGGGAAGAATACTGAGGATAGGAACCAGCGTTCTCAGTATAAATTCATTAGCTTGATAATTGAGATCAGAATGGCCCACTTTTTCGTCCAATCTGCAAGATGACTCAAAAATCTGCTTCTGAAGTGCATAGTATTTAAGTTCCAAAGTTTCAATCTTCGTTTGAAGCACCTCCCCTTTAGCTTCACAGGCCTGTAGCGTGATATCAGTTTCCTTGGTCCATTTACTCAGATTATTCAATTTTTCAGATAGAGATTTAAGTGACAACAGAGGATCAATAAGTACCCCATCGTGAGTTAAATTAAACTCCTTGGCAACTTTATAAATTTGCTCATGTAAGCGGTCAATCATGCTCAAGAGAGTCATCTTGCTTAAGGTATCCTGAATGCCCTCAACACCAGGTGGTCCATGAGGCCCTTCAGCACCTGGTGGTCCATGAGATCCATCAGCGCCAGGAGGTCCACGTGGCCCTTCACCCTCAGGTGGCCCACGAGGTCCTTCACCACCAGCAGGACCTTGTTTCCCACGAGGGCCCATAGTTCCTGAGGCTTTTTCTACTTTACCAACTCGTGATTGAATTCCAGAGTACAATTGTTCCAGTTGGAAGAAGCGATTTTTTATTTCTTCTTCATTTAAATGATTATGATTAGAGAGTCAGGCAAAAGTATCTCTCCATTCACCCTACATTTCCTGGGATCGCTTCATTAATTGTTTATCGAAAAACCATATATTCTGTGATCAAGCTGAACAAGTACTTGTTGCATTTCATTAGAAAGATTTTGATTAATAATAATAGCGTTATAGTTATCATTGCTAAATTTGGAGGCAGACTTGAAAACTCAGAAACATAATTATACAAGGATTGGAATCCTTCTAAGAAATTAAGCATACCTTGATGATGCAAACCAACTACTTGTAATAAGTGGTATAAAGTAGGGTGTACAAATTGAGTGTAAATATAGCTCAGTACCAATACCTGGCAATTGAGAAGTTTTAAATAGATCCCTCATTGTAGAGGGTACAGCATTACTCCAAGATCAAGTAGAACGGATTTAAGGGATTAAAGCCCCTCAAGCATCTGATAGATGAAGGTTCTTAAAGCCTCAGGATGTAACTGAAAATTTGTAATAAAGCTTAAATTGGGACCATGAAATTCTAAGTTGGCACGGAATTCCAACGTAGATGGTACCCTAGGGATTTCAGTTCAACTGTAACGGACCCATTGTAGAATACTGCCTTGCTCATGGTCTTGAGATTCTTCAGGCGAAGAATGAGAATCCATTGTAGTGATTGACTTTTTCACTGGTGCGTAACTCAGAGTGCCCCATAGTGAGCACCACTTTTGAAGTTTTAAATTATATTCTAAAAATGGCAGGTATTTTTTCGAAGTTATTAGGTGGATTCTCCAAAAACTGCAAAAAATAGAAAAATAAGGTTGCAAATAGACCTAACTTTTATTAACGAAACGATTGAATATTTATTGGCTTTGAAGTAGTTTGGGTTTTATCTGATCTTTTTAATCGTTGAGCAATCAAATCTTCTTATATCACCTGTTCAGGATAAGCATGATCGTTCTTATTAGTCTTGACAAGAGTAGATTCAGTGAATTCCCCCTCTGATATTATTAGTTGAATATTTAGGGTAGAATTCTTAGGAACGGAAGAATATGGCGAAACTTGATAGACTTGATGGAGTACTCATCCTTCTCATATATGTGATGGTGAAATGCCCTTCCCAGATGGACCCAAGAATTTCCCTTCTTGGCATGATATCGTTGTGATAGTAGTGTACCAAGTCGGACACTTGGAAGAAAAGGAGAGGTGGCTGGAGCTCATTAGCAGCTGGCCCACCTTAGTGACTGATTTTGCTAAATTATCCATAGCCTCAGACTGTAACTGGATGATGTGCTGCGCCAACTTCCTCAAAGCTTGGTCAGTATCAGTCCTAGCAGAAAAAACATTATTGACTAATAAAGCAGGCACCCCAGGTTCTTGGCAATACAACATGCGGAAAGGTGACATCTTGAGGATCTGGTGGTAACTTGTATTGTAGACCATTGGGGCACTTAGCAGATATAGATAACAGCGAAGAGGGTCTGAAGTAGCCATCTTTTATAAAGATAGAGACAAAGGTTCCATTAGCTCATTCTACAGTACCATTGGTTGATGGTTGTAAGGGGCCGATAAGAGTTGCTGGGCTCCCATGGAGGTGGCTAAGATCTTGACCACTCTGGAAGGAAGTTTTTCCCATTGTCACAGAGAAGAGCCTTTGGCTACTATGGCGAATAAAGATACATTGGTTGAGGACAGTGGAAGTGGCTTTTGCCGTCTGAGCTGGAAGAGCCTCAGCCTTGAAAATTATGTAAAGAGACCAATCCTTATCAATATATATTGATTTCCACCCGTAGTTTGGGGTAGAAGCCAACCACACCAAGGCTGATCGTGTGGAAGGGCTGTTGAGGAGTGTTAGTTAGGTATTGATACCTGGTCTTAAAGATGGATTGATTTTTGCATGTCATACAGGCATCCAGGACTTCGATGATGGTCTCCATGTCTCCCTCCCAGTAGTATAATTCCAAAAGCCATTATTTGGTTCTTTGAACTCTGCTATGGCCTAAGATGGAATAAGACCCCATAATTATGGGTACTCGCTCTGAAGGTTGGTGTTAAAGCAACCAGTTCACCCCTACTTTTTTTATATAGCTTCCCCTCTCCACCTTGGTTTTTCAGGAGTGTCGAGTGAGCATTTTCTGAATGTGTTCATCCTCATCAGCCCAAGCGTCAGGGGTCATTTGGAGGTCATGTAGCCTCCCAGCTACACTATTGTCTAAGTGAAGGACTGGTTCCCACGTAAACCCTACATCATTCATGTGGCGCGTCCCATCTCAGTACTCAATAGTCATATCATAGTTGTGGAGCTTCAAAGCTCAACGTGCTAACCGCCCAGTGGGATCTTTCATATTCAGTAACCACTTCAAAGAGGCGTGGTCAATAACCACTCTAAATGAAGTTCCATATAAGAAAGGGTGGTGATATTTGACAGCAAGCAATATGGCCAACGCTTCTTTTCAGTGACGCTGGAGTTGCGTTACGCATTGGAAAGCATCTTGCTGAAGTATAAAATAGGATGTTCAACCTCATTCACATCCAATAGAGCCAAGATAGCTTAACAGCACAGTCAGAGGCATTGGTAAACAGCATGAAGGGTTTACCATAGTTGTGGTGGCGTAAGTTTGGCCTTTGCTGCAGCAACTTCTTAAGTGTCTCAAAGGCAGCCTTTTGTTCCGCTCCCTAATGGAAAGAAGCGTTCTTAGCCAAGAGGCGTATGAGGGGCTCACTGAGTTGGGCGAAATTGGGGATGAATTGATGGTATATCCCATCAAGCATAAGAACACCTGATATTGTAAAAGGTTTTAGCCGCAGGCATCTTAGATATAGCTTCATCTTATATTTGAGAGGTTGAATATCATCTAGTGAGATAGCGTGTCCCATAAAAGCCAACTTCTTCTGGAAGAAAGTACACCTACAGTGCTTTAGCTTTATAGTAGATGCCCGCAAGCGTTAAAAAACTTCCTTTAGGTGAAAGAGGTGCTCGTTGAAAGTTTTTGAGAAGATGGTGATATAATCAAGATAGACGATTACACAACTAAGCTTAAGATCCTGCAGAATGTGATCCATTGCTCTCTGAAGCGTGGCTGGCGCATTGCATAAATCTGGGTTAGCATAATGGGTTGGAATAAGCCTTTGCTACAGATAAGAACAAATTTTCTCCTGGTCCTGTGGAGAAAGGTCAATTGCTAGTATCCAATAGCTAAGTCTATAGCGGAAAACACCTTAAATCCAGAGATTTTAGCCAGAGCGTCGTCAATTTGGGGGATAGGGTAACTGTCCTTTTTGGTAAGGTTATTTGTTTTGTGGTAGTCTATAGCTACCTGATGACCTCCATTCTTCTTCTTTATAAGCAAAAGAGGAGATGACCAAGGACTTTTGATAAGGCACCAACAGCCTCGCGTATAGTAACTGTTTTAGCTCATGCCTCATCTGGAGATCCTCAACTTTTGATTTTTGATAGGGCTTGGATCAGATAGGGAGGGAATCAACAACATCAATGGTGTGTCTCCAATCTTTCTTATTCCCATAGTAAGATTTGGATTTGGAGAAGATGTCACTATAGGAATCAGTAGAGTGTGAACTATTTTAAGTTCTGCGGAGGTTAGATCACCGGAAATTTGAAAGTTATCAAAAAATAGTAATTTATCAGCAGGAAACCCCCATATTGAGCATAGACCCAATACAATGGACTTGTCAGATGTCCTCAATTGGAATCAGCAGGGTTTTTCAATCTCTTGATACTTTTATATGATCATGTCCTTATTTATAAGATGCCCAGAAGGAGATCAATGGGTCTCTGGTAAGCAGGTTCTAGGATACCTGGCATCACCTAAGGTCCAAGAGGGCATATCACATCAATGCTTTTTAAGTGCAGTAAGCACTTATGTGGGATTTGCAAGGTAACTTTGTGTCTATCACCTTTTGTTCACCAGCCTTGACTACTGCCTCATCTGACGCATACAATTGAATGCCCTCTTAATCATCCACGGAGTCAGGCAGCTTCTTTGTGTTTCTGCCTGACGTGTATAAGTAGAGAGGGTGGAGGAAGGGTACTCAACTAAGCATATGTATTCCTTTTTCTTAGGTCGTCATTTGTAAAAACTATGGGAACTTCGTAATTGAGGAAAGATAGAAAATTCCTGTTTAATGTTGATAATTCCGTCGTACTCAATCATGAATTTAGTGCCAATGAGCAGGTCTTATGCATTAGCATTCAGGGCCACAGCAGGAGCGAACAAGAGAAGCTTACAAATTTGTATGGGTAGAGAGGAGTAGGCCTCAATAGCTTGCGCGTTGTTGGGGCCCACAGTTCCAAACTTTTGTGAATATTCCAGGTCAGGCGCCAACTTAACTTTATGGATGAGCTTTTAAAAAACACATTGACTGGGCACCCATATCAAGGGTGGCTAGAAAGCACAGTTTATTAATGACAACCTCTACCTTAGTTATTGTGCTACCAAAAGAAGGGGGAGGGCGTGAACCTACTTTAAATGGACAGTGGAGGCAAGGCGTTGAGCCATCAAAGGGTATTTATCTTTAATATATTGGAGGATATGAACCTGCTGGGTGGATCGGATTACTGTCCCAAAAAACTGATCAGCATCACTAGCAGTATTGATCACCTCTGAAAACCTCAACACTTGTTAGAGATAGGTCTGTCGGGGTATCATGGCCATCTATATTCTTTCAGGCCACAACCTATCCGGTATTTGAACTTCCATTGGGGCTCCTAGGATATAATATCTGACGTCTTTCCAACCCCCTTCAGATTTATGTCTGAAGGGTTATCAATACACACCAAAGAGTCAGTAGGAGGGGCGGGAACAGGCTTATCCTCCTCACAGGGGTGAGCCTTTTGGCGCTCATCTAACCTTTTGGCTTTTGGAGGGAGCATCATAGCTGCACCAACTTTTGGTAGCACCTGAGGAGAAGAATTCATTAGCCGCACTGTCAGAGGGGAGGCCAAGGAAGTTATGGAGGATGGCTCTGAAGGATGTGAGGGTGGAGCTACAGTGATGAAGCCCTTAGGGGAGAGCGTGGGGTGTTGAGATTCTGATATGACTGGACAATAAACCCTGAAGAGCTAAAACAGAATTTAGAGAATCCGCCGTTTAGTAATATGTTTATTAGGATTTGAGTGCCTTGAGATGAGTTAATAAAAACAACAGACTATTATTGGATCACCTACAATTAAGGCGATAAGGCAATGTCAACATTTGGCAAATATAATTTAGATCGCCTCAAACTAAAATCAATAGAGAATTGAAGAATACCATCCCAAAACCAAGAGAATGGCGGAATGCAATAGTTTAAGCCAATGTAATAGTGTTGTCTAAAGTTGCTGATATATAAAAGAGATGAAGCACTTGAGAGAGAGGTTGTTAATAGTTTCGAAGAGAGCTGAAATTTGAAGAACCGGTGTATTTATTGAATAAATAAAAGTGTTGGTGGGGCAATTGCTCCTATTTTAGTATATTTTCAAGTGTGTTTGGAGGACCAACGATCCCCATATCATCCATCCATGGTTTATGGGCTTGACATGTGGACCCTTATGGCGTATCCTAACAGTATTGCCCAAAATTCTAACAGCGGTGCTCAAAACAGGTGACCCATTGATCTATCACTAAAAAGAATAAAAATCTCCAGTTACCAGTCAATACTCATAAGGCCTGCTTTGCCAGGATCTTCACACAGTACTGCATCAGTCAAATATGAGAAACTTAGACTCACTTAAGACGCAGTGGTCAAAAAACAGGATGAACTTCTTCAAGAGCATAACGCTGTTATGCATCAGCTCGACATCACTTAGTCAAATGCAAATTCTGGGGCAACAAAACAAGCAACTCTCTGATTGCTTAGATGACACTACCAAAGACTGCATTGCGCAGAACTGAAATTGACCAGTACCACCCAGACCTCTTATTGGGAAGAGATAGAATGACAAAAGGGTAAACTATTATGATGAATATGACGCTGGCTGGAGCTACTACATTCAGGAGGGTAGCTTTGGATATGAGTATTAATTGGAGCGCCAATTCCCTCAAGTGATGGCAGTAATGCCCACCACTGAGGCCCACGCTACCTCCAAAGCAGCGTACATCCCAACCTCCGCTGGACCAGCTCCTCATTGAGAGACTGCTTATGTGTCTCGACCTATTCCTCAGTATGCACAAAAAGTTGCGTCTATGAGCAGGATGAGGAGGTCAATATTGAGAAGCTGCCTCTTTTCAATTGCAATGGTTTTATCCACAGCTTCTTTAAACATTTTGAGTTTGCAGTGGAAGGCGCCTTGGATTGGCATAAAGCTAAATTGTTGATATCTCCCTTGGATGTCAGGAGTGCTTACCAAGTTATCTGCTACCTTCCAAGTAGCTCTGCTACCTACCTAGAAATGAAGGACACTGTGCTTCATCTGTTTGGGGGTACCTCAAAAATGTCACACCGAAAATAAGAGCTCTTAACTATTAATTTCACCACAATGAGACCCTCACAGAGTTTGCTGACCAATTTATGGTGGAAGCACATGTGCTGATTGGGGAAGGCTATTTAGCGGAAGTCAACATGTGCATCACAATGACATCTGCAGTAAAGCCAAACCATGTGCTTCTAATGTTATGTCTCTGATTTTTAAAGATGACGTTCCCCTGCTCAAACTTGTGCAGTTCTTGCGCCATATCTCCCCTAACTTCTCTCCACCCAATATATAGTGAAACCTTCCACCGCCACTGGACCCTCTTATTTGGGGGAATATGCTCGTCCTGCTAACATTCTGCCTATCAATCACGGCCTTACTATAATTACAAGCCTCATCCTCAGCCAAATTACTCCCAACAATTCAACTTCCGCCCCAGTCCCATTTATGGTTATTGTTAGCAACCCAACTACCGACCAGACATAATTACGTTAAATGTCAGCAATCATCCTACTAACCTAACACTGGTTACGCCAAACATCAACATAATATTGGCCCAGACCCTCTTATGAACAAGGACACGGCTCTTATGGGGTTATTTTCTATGAGTGTGGTCGTCCTGGCCACCGGGTTGGAGTTGAAACCGTCAAGTTCACTATGTGCAACAGGAACAATACTACCAGGGAAAAGATGGAGTGGAGTAGAGATGGGACTCTCTACCTCCACAATCCCAACCCCAAAAGTCCCAGCTGAATCAATTAGTGTATATCCATTTGATGTTTCTCATTACAATGATGGTATTCTATACTAAGAACCAGTTGGAGGAGTGAACGTAATGACATGAGCGCAAGCCATGGCCGCGGTGGATGTAGGACCTCAGGAGCAATTAAAGCTTTACGCATGCCAAATGTTTGATCAAGGTTCCTCAGACAAGCTGGATCCTGCCCAAGATGCGCCAACTCTGAAAGGAGTATACTTCGCCCTTCCAGTAGAGCCATTGTTATAGAATACCCAAAGTTGGTAAAGAAATTTCTGAGTTTTCTTAGGAAAAGAGATACCATAAATGTCAGCGTATTAAACAGTCAATATTCTTCTTATTCTGAGTGTACATACTGTGATATTCTTGTAGTAAAAAATAGAGTTAATGCTATAATAGATACAGTCGTTCCAGTCAACATAGTCTCTACTAAGGTGATGGCCAAGTTGATGTTAAGACCTGTTGTGGACCATAGAATGATGTACAGGACCATTGAAGCGGAAAACACAATCTCTGAGGGAGCGTACAGCTCGGTGCTTTGCAGTTTGAGTCCATTGTTGTTGTAGCTCCGGCGATAGTACTACCCTAAAGTAACTACGACCTGCTAATTGGAACTGCTTTCCTGAAATATTTTGGGACTGTCATTGATATGATGGAGGGGACCTTTAAAATTTTGGGGCAGCGGATCTCAATTTATTTTACCTCTAGATGAGTGCCAAAGGATCCAATGCATATGGGCCATATCAATGTTGCATAAATTAACGGAGTGTTTACATTCAGCTATCATCAACTAAAATGCAAGACTTGGCCCCTTACCAGCAGACATAAAAATACCAAGGGCTACCTCTCCAAGATGCTGGGCTTATATCTATTCCTTCCGGCCACCAAGTCCTAATGAACACTGAGTTAGAGGTGGAAGTGCCAGCCAGGCTTTATGGGGAGGTCATTGGCCTCTATCAGCAGACGCGATTTGAGCCTCATGTGGCTCCAGGGATTATACTCCCATGCCATGGAGAGATTGAGGTTTTATTAGCAAATCTCCAGAATGAACCATTGTAAATCCACTGACACCATATAGTGGCGTATATACACTTGACCCCAATCAAGGAGGTCCTTCAGGTTCATGAGTTAAGTTCATTGGATGAATTTGGTCCAACCTTCGAGTTGCAGCCCAGCATAATGAGAGTGGTACCATAGAAGATTTTATTAGGGTTATCAGAAGAGCAAAAAGACCAAGAAATAGCTTTATATCTGAAGTATAAGGTGATTTTCGCCGTCAACGACCACAATTTAGGGTGTGCTCAGTGGGTGGTCTATCAATTGGACACTGGGGATCATCCTCCCATCAGGTTTCGGCCAATCTGCCAATTTTGGCAGTCGAAGAAGTTGTCATTGAGGGAATTGATAAGTTGCTGGAGCAAGAGATGCTCAAACTGTCCAAGAGTATGTGGGCTTCACCTGTTCTGATTGTAAAAAAGAAGGGTGGCACTAACCGATTAGTTATAGACTACTGGAAGCTCAATAGTATTACAAAGAAGGAATCTTACCCCTTGCTGTGGATTGACAATGCTTTGAATCAGTTAGGGTGATCTCATTATTTCTCAGCGAAGGACTTGATATCAGGTTACTGGAAAATTGAGTTGCCCACAGCGGAACATGAGAAATGCGCTGTATTCACATCCAAAGGCTTTTTTCCAACTGACCCGTATGCCACAAGGGTTATGTAATGCCCAGGCTACGTTCTAATGCACCATGGATACCTTCCTTGGTGACCTGAAGCTTTCATGTGTCCTTGTATACCTCGATAATATCAATGCTTTCTCTTAAACCTTTTCTGAGCTCTTTTATCATCTAGAAGCAGTATTCCGCCGGCTTGCTGAGGCGAACATCAAGATAAAACATCGCAAATGTAACTTCTACAAGGACCAGTTGGAATCCCTTGGGTTTGTGGTATACTATAAGGGGCTGAAACCACAGCCAGCTAAAGTGGAGACCATCCAAAAGATGACTACCCCAAATAGTAAGCACGACATTAATGTATTTTTTGGGAACGGTCAGCTACTATTGGCGCTTCATCCCTAACTTCAGCTGCATTGTGGGGCAACTATTTGAGTTTTTAATTAAAGGATGTCATGTTTGAATGGATAGAACGCCGTCAATACGCCTTTGACACACTTTGGATGGCGCTGATCAGTGCGCCGGTGCTATGCTATCCAAACTTTGATAAGGAGTCTATCGTTCAGATGGATGCATCTTTTTCCGCTGTTGGTGCGGTACTTTCTCCAAATGATGACGAGTGAGAGGAGCATCCTGTTGTGTACTGCAGTCGAATTCTGAACTGCCACGAGCATAATTATACTGTGACTGAGTGGGAGTGCTTAGTGGTGATTACACATATAAGCAATTTCTAGTCTACTTTCATGGGGTAAATTTCAAATTTAGTACAGATCACGCGTCATTTTGCTGGTTGCAGAACCTCAAAGAGCCTGAATGGTTTTTGGATCGATGGGCTCTTAAGCTACAGGCTTACGACTCAAAGATCCTTCACCGCCTAGGAGTAAAGCATCAGAATGCTGATTGTTTATCTCAATTGCCAACTGTTGCCATGATGGTAGATCTAAGTGATGTTGTATGATAATATTCTCAGCATAAAATATGATGTCAAACCACCCCAAGTGATCAAAGCATTGAATGAGATGTGAACAAATACCTTTTCAATGGAATGGGGAACTGTACAAGCAGATCAGTAATTCTACAGTGAATTTTCCGTGACCTTCAGAATGACCAGGAATTATTATGAATGCCCACAAGGCAGTCAGACATGGTGGTGTTCGCAAGACCCTGGAGTTGTTGTGCCCTTGGTACTATTAGGAAAACATGAGCTTCGATGTGCTTGAAACCTTTTCCTTTTGCCATCAGTGCAATTAGATAAGCAACTCCCCATAATACTTTGACCGGGTATTGAAACCACATTTTTCTTGGCATACGGTTTACCTTGATGTCGTTGGCCCTCTGCCAACAGGAGCTAATCGGTGCAAGCACATTCTAGTGGCTATTGACCACTTGACCATGTGGGTTGAAGCGCGTGTGATATGGGATCTGGGGGTAATCACAGTGGCCAAGTTTGTAATGGAATGTATTATCAGCAACATGGTGCCCTCAGTTTATTCTAATTAATAATGGAACCAACTTCACCTCACACATCCTTCCCAAGTTAAATGAGGTAATGGGTATCCTTAAGGTTTTGATGACCCCATATCACCCCAAGTTCAATGGAATGGTTCTATAGTCAACGGGACCCTGGTGAATATACTCCAAAAGCTTTTTATGGATAGACGCTCTGATTGGAGTTCCCTTCTGTCCATCGTCATCTTGGCGTATGACATTAGCTATCATTCCGCCACGGGAAGAGCCCCTTTCAACTTCTATATGGATGACACCCTGCTCCTCCAGCATTACTCTATTTGTGTGTAGAAGATCTCAGCAGAATGCATCCCATCGGTACTTGATGAATTTAGCTGACATGCTGATCAAGTTACAAATGGAAGCATACTCTTTCAGCTTGGCCTAAAAGATTAAGAATCAGGCCACCTATCAGGTATGGCGTAGCGGGTTAGCTCAGTTCCAAGAAGGTAAGATGGTATTGTTACATAACCAGTATAGATTTGGGCAGATACACAAGTTGGCTAACATTTGGATTGGCCCGTTTGAAGTAATTTTAAAAATTGGTGTCAACGCTTAAATCATCAAAGATCCAGTGGGTGGTTGAATCATCAATCACATGCATGTAAAGGTTCTCTGAACATATAAACATTAGGAAACTTATTGTCTTTTCAAAGTGGGGGTAATGTTGAGATTCTGATATTACTGGATGATAAACCCTGAAGAGCTACAGAAGAATGGCAAGAATACGCCGAGAAGGTTTATATTTACGAGTATTTGAGCGCCTTGAGATGAGGTAATATTGTGACATAACAGATTATTATTAGAGCCTACAAATAAGGCGATAAGGCAATATCAATATTCAAAAAATAAATTTAGATCGCCTCACTCTAAGGTGATTAAGAATTGAAGAATACTACCCCAAAAACACTGAGAATCAGCGGAATGGAATAGTCTAAGCTAAGAGTACAGTATCATCCAAAGTCATAGATATATAGGTGAGATATGGTTATTGAGAGGTTAGGTTGTTAATAGTATTGAGAGAGCGGAACAGTAAAGAGTCACTGTATTAATTAAATTAATAAGAGTGTCTTCGAGGCACTTGCTCCATATATTGAATATTTTCAAGTGTGTTCAGATGACCGACTATCCTCATATCATCCATATGTAGTTCAGTGGGTCTACCAGTGAAAAACTTACGGCATATCATAATTGTATCACCCAAAAATTATAACACAGGGTGCGGTGGGAACTCAACTGATTTCATAGGGCTGGACTGGGTTACAGCTGAGGAGAGAGAGCCCAACCTTGTCACCCCTGGTGCCCTCTGGTCAACCTCTAATGGGGAGGGCAGTCTAGTTTGTGGCGCCCTCACAGTAACTGGCTTATGAGTAATTAGAACAGGATGGGTCAATAGAGTTGGCATGGGCTCCAACAGCCAAATGATGTGGGAGCGTTCCATGACAGGTGATCCTGTAGGGGTATGCACAACGCCCTGGGTAGGATTAGCTTCCTGAAGGTCAGCATCCTCTAATAAAGCCTCTTTTATATCATGGATACTCCACAGGGAGCGTTTCACTGAGACAATATATCTGGCTAAATAGGGGTAAGAAACTAAAACAGAAGAATGGCCACGACAGCGTCATCAAGATTCAAAATTTTAGCAAGTAGTTGAGGCTGTGCGTCACTATAAAACTTGTCCACAAACATGGCAACTGATTCTCCCACATGCATGCTTAGACCCTTAAACTCGTGTTTTTTCTGTCAAAGACTCTGCATTAAGCCAAATAATTCATTAAGTGCACATTTAATCTCTGTCCAGGTACTAAGAGTTCTCATATGAGGAACCATTACCTCTTGAGCCACGAGAATCAAGCAGAGGAGGATGTACCTGATTTTTGAAGATAAGTTGTGACATCCATGGCAGATTCATGAACAAACAAAAACGAAGCAATAATGCAATCACCTGGGGTAACTTTATTTTTGAATGGTGGTCTGAATGGGATGAGGTTACTACTAATGAGGGAAGGAACAGCAGTAGCAGCTTCATGAGAAGCTGGAGAGGGATGCTGTTCAAGCTTTTTAAGACAGGATAAAGCGTTTGCTAGTTGGTGTTCTAATGCGTCCAACCTTAGTTTAGCGATAGTGGGGGAGTAGGAGGGTTGTTCAGAATATACACCTTATTTTAATTAATGGATTGTGGTTACAGGCGGCCCTTGTAGTGAACACCACTTGTTTGAATCTTAAAGAGTTGTGAGCTCTCTGGTGATGTGATGGCTAAGATCTCTACACTACAGCCATTGCAGGAGTATTGAAACTCTGGACTGCTATTTAATCTTTCTGGAGTAACTTTAAACTACAGATATATATATGTTATGATATTGGAAATGGGAATAAAATTAGCACTTGGGCTTAATAAAATATAAGATTATACATATACTAATTTTAGTGGATAAAACGGGGGAAAGCGATCTCCTATTGTATTGGTGACTTCTTTGTATGTAAGGTAAGTCAGGGCTAAAAATGAGAAGTGCAGCGAAATTTAGAATAGGCGAGGGGCTTCCCAATTTGGCTAAATGACTATTTGACCTATCGCCTCTCTGAAAAGTCATATCATATTGGTAGAGATTAGATTTTAGATGAGAGATCAATCCTGGAATGACATAGCCATATGGCAACATTTTAATATAATTGCCCCAATCAGCCATCAGAAAATGGTTGATTTTCTTAGTGACTTGTGTTAGATTATACAAGTCTGATATTATAGTAAGAGTGCTTTGGTTCATAATATGGACAAAATTAACCAAAAGACCCTGGCCAATTATTGGTGAAACCCTTCAAATCAGGGCAATACATCAATTAAATATTATCGGCTAAATAGCATGAGATTAAGTGGTTAGATTACTCCAACCAAGCAGTGGAATCAAGGAGCCCATCCTAGGTTGCCCCTCATTCCATAAATAATTTAGTTAAACCACCTATGGGGACCACCCCTTTTATAGCCTCAGAGGGGGTCCCACAGGTGCAAATTTCTCCCCAACAGTGATTAGGTCTAGTATATCAAATCCTTACCTAACAGACTGGTCCTATCTATTATCGACCCTTCACAAACCATTCCGTTGAAGCAAAGTGAGTTTTGAGAGATTCAATAGGTCAAAACCTAATATTTCATAATTTGGATGTTCATAGCTTATAATGAATTATTTGGCTGTCTCACTACAAACCTTGGAAATTTTTAATACTAATCAGAGATCAATTAATAGGGCTCATCTTTTAAACCACCGCCAATACTAATAAGAATACTATAAAAAACTCCTTTTTTCCCTATTAAAAGTTTTCTAGTTCCCTATGTGTTATTTTAAAACCCCTTGATAATAAATATCCCACAGTTAATAAACCTATTTCTCCTGCCAATAATTGTGGTAATTCAGGCGAAAAATGCACCGCCAATCAACAAAAAAGCCTGAATTTCCACAAGTTGTGCTCACTACAGGGGGCCCTGTACACCAAAAATTTCCTATTAACAAAATGTCAACGGTACCTGAGCCTAGGTTAACAAGTTTTAAACTAAAGCTATTCAGTGAGTTGTGTCACCTTAAAAGGTTTGAGCAGCACTCTTCTCAAGGCTCTTATGGGGCCTCCCCTACCATCCATAAACCCCCTCTTTGAGATAAGTTTACCCCTGGTAAGGGTAATATTGCCTCTTTCTTGTTTGCGTATGAATCTGTTATGGATGGAGCAATAGACCAGAAGAAAAACATGTTTGTCCTCCCCTTCTTGCGTCATGTGGCTCAAGAGATAATGGTTCCCACCATAGCCACCCTCAGCACCTGGTTGGAGATTAAACAAGCCCTCATTGATGAATTTGGCTCCACATAGAGTTTACAAAGGCGAAAACAGGCCTTTATGTGCCTTAGTCTTCAAGAGGAGGAATTGACCCCTCTTTTGGTGAGCAATTTTATAGTGAAGATTAACCTCTGTTGCTGGCAAACATGCTACCTCTAGATGACGCTGTAGCTTCTATTTTGGCTAGTTAAACACATCATCCCTCTTTGGCGCTGATATTTCTTCAGTCAAGCGCACCTTCAAAAAAGTACGGGATATCAAAGAGGCTCTTCTAGTGGTGGCAGGTGTCTATGTGCTTGACCCTATGCGAGGATCTCTGAAGTAAGCATCTACGCCAACCAATTTAGCCTCTACTATGGCTGTTTACTTATGGAACCCTGCTTCTGCGGAGTTGCCATCACAAAATGATTCTCCTTCCCAAAAAGATAGTCAGATGATAATGGACGTGACGGGGCAATATACTCCCCTTCGTCTTCCACTCAAAAAACCCAGTTGTTGGAAGCTGTCGCCCCTTTGCCTTGCCCATCATCTTCTCCAGTGCGACCTTCCTAAGTGATTCTAAAGCCTGCTCCTAAGCCTAATCCCCTTCCTCGGGTGCCAAACGCCCACCACTAATCATGGGTTAAGTGACCAGGTCACCAAAGCTAAACAGCCTGTTTCACAAAAGCACACAGCCACTAATTGACCCAAAGCAGGCATAGTTAAAGCATTGACCTCTCATCCAGCTAACTCTAGTCTGAAAACTGTCTCCATGAAGCAGCACAAATCCCCTACTTTGAAGATCAAAAATCAAGCTGTGACAAATTCAACGCCCGCCCAAAGTTAATAAGGTAGAGGAGCCACCCCTTATGGGCTCCCTAACATGCATTTATAACCCCTCTGATGACGAATCTGAAGGGGGTGGCGAAGATATGGGTCATTATGTGTTAGGAGCCCCAGGTGATGTGGAAGCACCTAATTGAGTGAACTTAGAGAGAGTGGATTGGGCTAAGAACCCCCATCAAACTTATCTCCGGCAAGTGTTGAGGGGTCTTGAGATTATTGACACTGCAGGTGACGCTGACTAGCACATTGCCACATTTATCCGTTCTACCAAGTGTGTTCATACCCTGCAGGAATTCCAAGAAAAACACCCTGAAACTTCCAAACGACTTGCATCTACTCTCCTTCTAAAGGAGGTCCTAGTTCTTTCCCCCAACTTTGGTGGAACCTTAACCAAAGTGGAGGTTGTTGTTAATGGAGTGTGGGTTAGGGCGATCCTCAACACTGGGTCCCCAATGAACGTTGTGTCAACAAAACTCTCTAAAAGAATTAAGCTGGCCCCTGACCTTGACTACACCCAAGTGTTTGGGACTGAAGGGTCAAACAACACTTGCGCCATAGGAGCCTAGTCTTCTCTGATCATTCGTTTTTTAAAGCTCTTCTTGTCAGCCCCAGTGGTGGCCTTGGACAATAATACTTATGATCTGCTCATTGGTACCCAGCTTATGCTCAAATTTAAAGAGGTTATAAACTTGATGCAGGGCTATCTCTCCCTGCTTAACTACGAGATTCCTCTAATTTTGACCAATGAAGAGCTTAATAAAAAATAATACGCTTGTACCGTTGAGTATCCTCTTCAGCCTTATCATTACACTATACAACGGCGGGGCAGAAGACTAAGAAGCTTCCTGAATCAGTGGGCGCCCTAGAGGGTATCCCTTTCTTTGCATCCGAAGAAGTAGTAATGAAGGCGGATGAACAAAGGGTAGTTGACACTAAAATTACCCTACAAATCCCTCACAACAGCTTTTTGAATTTAACCAGCGTTAAGGTGAAAGTCCAACAGAGCCCAGAGTATTGCCAAGCGTATTGGACCCAGCCTATCAGCGACACATTAATCTCCTGTGGGGGAATTTTATCCTTAAGGATCTGATTATAAAAAAGCACCAGTTGATTGGAAGAGGCCTACTGATACCCATTGAAAACATCAATCAAGTCCACAGTATTGGGTCTATGGCAGATATGGGCTTACCCACTGACCAGTCAATATGTACTTTAACTACCATCCATATCTTCGATGATCTAACCCCTGCGGATCTACTAAAGTTCATAGTTTATTGGAGTCCTATATTAATATCTTCTCCAAATCTGATAATGACTATGGACATATGAAGGGTTGAACACATACCATTGACGTTGGGGATGCTCATCCCATCCGCTACAAACCCTACCATAAGTCAAAAGTTGAGGAGCTACATATGAGAACTGAGCTCAAACAGCTTCAGGATGCTTGGTTGCTGATGCCCTCACAAAGCCCTTGGTCGTCCCCTCTTCTACTGATTAAGAAGTAAAATGGAGGTCATCAGGTAGTTATGGACTACCGTAAGCTGAACAACCTCACTAAGAAATACAGCTACCATATCCCTCATATTGACAATGCGTTGGCCCAACTTCCAGGTCAAATTCTTTTCTACCATGTACTTGGCTAGTGGGTATTGGAAGATGGACCTTTCCACACAGGATTAGGAGAAGTGCTCCCTTATCTGTATTGAGGGTTTTTTCCAGCCCACTCAGTTACCCCAGGGGTTATGCAATGCGCCTGCCACTTTTCAGAGTGTGATGGATCATATTCCCCAGGATCTCAAGCTGATTTAGTAATTATCTAACTCTATGACATCACATTATTCTCCAAGACCTTCAACGAGCACCTAAAGTACCTAAAAGAAGTGTTTTAACGGATGCGGGTATTTTAACATCAAGCTGAAACCCTCCAAATGTACCTTCTTCCAGAAGAAGTTAGATTTCCTTGGGCATGCTATCTCTCAAGATGGGATACAACCTCTCCAAGACAAGGTAAAAGAGATATCAAAAAATCCTGCACCCAACACCCTTCACAACATACAGATATTTTTGGACATGATGGGTTATAGCCATCAATTCATCCCCAAATTCTCCCAGGTTAGTGAACCCCTCATTTGCCTCTTGGCTAAAAACACTCCTTTCATATTGGGATGCTGAACAAAAAGCTCCATTTGAGAACTTTAAGGGGCTTTTGCAACAAAGGCCAATCCTCCGCCACTCTGACTATGGCAAGCATTTTATGCTGTTTACAGAAGCCTCAGATTACTCCGTTGGAGCTATTCTGGTTCAATTGGATGAACATGGAGTCAGTCATCCCGTGTCATACTTCAGCAAGATGCTCTCAAAGGCTGAATGCAACTACAGCGTCACTTAGAAGTTATGCCTTACGGTCCTACTACCTGTGAAGTACTACCATCCCTTTTTATAGGAGACTTCCTTTAAAGTGGTTACTGACCACGCATCCTTATAGTGATTGCAGAATATGAAGGACCCCACAGGACGGCTGGCTCACTGGGCTTTGAAGCTCCAGTATTACGACATGACAATTGAGCACTGGGAGGGAACATGCCATATAAATGCTGATGGGTTAACACGGCTTCCTGTCCTTTGCTTAGAAAATAGTGAAGCTGAAAGGTTACATGACCTCTTAATGACACCGGATGCATGGGGTGATGAGGATGAATCTGTACAGAAAATGTTAGCTTGGCACTCCCGAAACACCAAGGTGGAAAGCGGGAAGTTTTATAAGAAAGTAGGGTTTTATTAATTACCTAATTTCTGACCATCATAACGAGTACCCAAGATCTTGCAGTCCCATACCATTCTACGGCATAGCAGAGTATGAAAATCTATGAGTGGGTAAAGAAGCGATACTACTGGGAGGGCATCAGGGAGACCATAAATGAAGTCCTGGAGGTCTGTCTGACCTGTAAGAAGCAATCCAGCTACAAGGCCCGGTATCAGTACCAACCCACTACGCCTCAAAAACCCTTTCACACCATAAATCTAGATGTGGTAGGCACTCTACCCCAGACTACTGGAGAGAATTGGTACATCTTAGTTGGCATCGACCACTTTACCAAGTGGGTTGAGGATGTAGCTCTTACTACTCAAACTGCCAAGGCCATGGCCACTTTCCTTCAACAAAATATATTCACCAAGCATGGCTGTCCCAGGTCCTACTTTGTGACAATGGGAAAAATTTTACCTCCAGAGTAGTGAAGATCCTCACTACCTCCATGGGAATGCAACAGCTTTTCTCAGCACCTTATAACCCCTTAACAAATGGTACCATGGAAAGAGCCAATGGTACCCTGGTCTCTATTTTACAAAAAATGGCTACTTCAGATCTTCATCACTGTACCTTTACTTACCCAAAGCCCTCATGGCCTACCGTATTAGCTATCACTAGATCCTAAAAATTTCATCTTTCCACAAGTTGTATGTTTGAGAATCAGGGGTGCCTGCATTTTCAGCCAAGGATATTTTCTCTAATAGAACTAATACTGAGCAAGCTACGAAGAAGTTGGCTCAGCACATCATTCAGTTGCAAGCAGAGGCGATGACCAACTTGAGAAAACTGTCACCAAAGAGGGCAATCCATTAATGAGCACCGGCCCCATCTACCTACCTTCCAAGTGCCCGATTTGGTGCTATAGTACATACTTGCATCATTCCTATAGTTGAGAAGCTCGGGTATATCTGTGAAGGTCATTTTGTCATCGCTTATAAGCGAGGGAATGAGTATTCTATTAAATCCCTGGCTACTGGAGTTACCATTAACCATTTCCATGACCAATTCTTGCACCCTTGTTCTTCCCCTAACACTCTTGAAGGGCTAATGTAAGACAATTACAAGTCTAATATTGTAGTAAAAGTACTTTGGTTCATAATACGGAAAAAACAGCCAAAAGATCCTGGCCAATTCATGGTGAACCTTTCAAAACAAGGCAATACATTTATTAATAATTCTTGGCTAAATAGCACGAGATTAAGTAGCTGGATTGCTCTGACCAAGCATCAGAATCAAGGGAGCCCATCCAAGGTTCTCCCTCATTCCATAAATAAAGTTAGTTAAACCGCTACGCAGGGACCATTCCCTTTTAAAGCCTCAGAGGGGGTCCCCACAGGTGAAAAATCTTCCCCAATGGTAATTGGTTCCAGTATATCAAATCCTTACCTAATGGACTGGTCCTACCTACTATTGACCCTTCCGCGACCATTCCATTGAAGCAAAGTGAGTTTTAAGAGATCTAAAAGGTCAAAACCTAATATTTCCTAATTTGGATGTTTGTGGCTTATACTGAATTCTTTGGCTGTCTCACTACTATCCTTGGATTGTATAAATACTAAGCAGCGACCAATTAATAGGGTTCTTCTTTTACCCCATCTCCGATACTAATAAAAATATTATAAAAAACTCCTTTTTTCCCTATTAAAAGTTTTCTAGTTCCCTATATGTTATTTAAAACCCCTGATAATAAATGTCCCACAGTTAAAAAACTCAATTTTCTCCTACCAATAATTGTGGTAATTCAGGCGAAAAATGCACCAGCAAGAAAAAAAAAGCCTGAATTCCCACAACTTGCACCAAATTTGAGCTGGTGCTAGGACGAGGTTCCAGAGGGGTTGGTTTATTCTGCTGAGGTTGCAGAACACCCACGCCGACTAGATTAGGAATTTTATGGAGGAAGGTTAGGAGTAGAAGGATTCCTCCAATTAGAATGATTCTGACAAGAATCAATTAAGGTTTTTGGCTATTACTTGATGTATTCGCCACCAAATTACTCTTTACCCCGTCTCAAACATGTAAAAGTCTGACAAGCTGCTTCTTCAGGAACAAGGGCTTCAAAGAACATTAGTCCAGTATTGCAGTAGTTTCTCCTTTTTCTGTAGATCTTGTAAATCAAAAATATACTGGCTTCTGACTCCTTCTCCTTTTTTTAGTACTAGATGACTCCTTCTCCTTTTTAATATAAGAGGAAATGGTTATTACTCTGGATCCATAGAACCCAATTTTAACGTCCTAACAAGAAGCACTAGCAGAATTTCTCTCATAACATAAGCAGAAAAAGTAGACCAACTGTAAGTCCAGGGGAACGTCCCCTTTGCGTAGATTGGGCGATTTTTCCATTCCTGAACAAGAAGGGTCCTAAGAGGGAAGCTGTACCCCTTGTCACCATGGGCAACATCACCCATGTGGTAGATGAGCGCTGGGTAACAGCACTCCCTCTTAAGATTCCTCCCCTGGTACTCGTTCTCACTTTGGCTGAACTTGTCCACTGTATTGAGGAAATCTGTGCTGATTTTATTGAATTGAAGTTAAAAGGTCTGAAACTGATGGGAATCAAGCCTGATGTTAGGAAACAAATATTCAGAAAAAGACCATAAGTGATTTATTGGCCATAATCACAGATGACATTGAGCCTTCAAGTGAATTGATTGATGTTGCTAAATCCCCTTTAAAATCATCGGGGATTATCACCAATAATTTGAAACCCCTAATTCAAGAATTGGGAGTTGCGCCTGACACCACTCATTTTTCTGCATAAATGCCTCAGCAACTGGGCATGGGTGGGTTGGCCATCCCAAACCCATTTCCAACCAATTGGGACCGCCCCTATGTGAGGTGGCCCTGGGGAATTCCCATTGCTCATTGGGCCA
Source organism: Massospora cicadina (assembly GCA_022478985.1). NCBI lineage: Eukaryota > Fungi > Entomophthoromycota > Entomophthoromycetes > Entomophthorales > Entomophthoraceae > Massospora > Massospora cicadina. Next base: position 165,254 of record JAKSZP010014527.1, read on the forward strand.
AAAGCCGTCATGCCAACTGATGTAAACACAGTTGAGTATTGGACCAGGGGTCTGCGGATGAACCAAGAGTGACTCAGTCTGCTGCCAAATCCTAAGATGCCAGTTTTAACTAAAATTTTCTGCACCCTCCCCTAAAAAGTTCTCTGGGTTAGGTCAGATTTGAGAGACTCAATCCCTGATTTGACCCATTACCAATTGTACACTATAAATCAGTTGCATTGCACTGAGAAAATTGTTAGTTAATTTTCTTTGGATAGCTTTCCAATAAAAAACCCTTTACCCAATTCAAGTTCTTATGCTTAAGACTAAACTGCCTTTTCCGCCGGTATTTCAACAACCCTTGGGGTTTATGGCCGTGTTCATCTGGTATCTTGCTAGGTGTCTATACATAATTATGGCTCATGGGAACTTATTGGCGGAACTCCTTCCTAGTTACATAACCGTTGTACCAGCAGCAGTGCCCCTGGCATTTGGGTTTGCCAGTTGGGTGCTTAAGCACTTAAGCTGGCAGGTCAGTCTAAAAATAGCTTGCTGTTTGCCTGACACCAACCATGGACCTCCCTTTAAGTACAACCTTGATTATTACTAATAGTTCTCAGACCCAGAAGCTTTCCTCTGGTTTTTTGGATCCTGGCTCTTTTCCCCATAAGTGAGAAGTAGAAGGTCACAGTTTTGGACACCTCTGATCCAACTATAACCTCTGACCAAGATGATCTTGTGGAAGGGCTCTTAGAGAATAAGCATCATAGCCCACAAGCCAATAAGGGTCTCTCTCTTATCATGGCTCTGCACCACTTACTGGTGCTCTCTTGCTCTCTGAGAACAATAAAAAAATCAAGCATACTTTTTGTTTTCCTTTACCTTCAGAACAGGGGCACGTGAGATTACAGTACAAGCGCTCTTAGAACAAAAATGGCGGTCAACTACATGGTACTTAGAGCTCACATTCATTGGACCTGGACTAAAGTATCCTCAAATACTAGGCGCGTCCTTGGAACCCATAGTGTCACACTGCTCAGTGTCTATTGCAGTCCTTTGTACATGAGTTCTGCTTCTGTGATCACTTTTTAATGGTACATGACTTTTTGTATCCCACAATCATTGGTGTGGGCTGGTTGAACCACCAGCAGGTGAACATTGACTTTAATCTTAACTCTCTGTTTTTTGCTAATATTAGGATAAGTGGGTAATTCCAATTAGTTTAAACTCTTACCTTGAAGCCTCACTTAGTTCAATCTCCTACCTCGCCATCCCATATGGAGCTTCCCCAGATATTCCACTTTTTTTGCACCATACAAGGATGATTTAAGATATGAGTCAGCAACAAGACCCCCACCTCATTTTGAATATGACCTGCCATTTAAGATGGCATCGTACCTGCTTAAAATCAATTGTCCTTGTATAGACTTATCAGGTTTTCTTAATAAGTTCTATGTGTGCAATGAGTTAGATTATTAATTTATAAAAATGTCGTATGGTTCAGTGATAAAATATGAAGCTATTATCCATCTTAGTGTATCACAACTGAATATATCTGCTAAGGTTTATCCTATGGACAGGTACTGGCAACTTCTTTCAACCCATGTGAAGATTTTGAAAACAATACAGACAACAAAGGAAACTATCCCTTCAACTCTAATCCCAAGAGGTGGTAACTTCTAGACACACGATAATTTTCTACTTCCACTCTTGACGCAAAAGATCTTGAAACACCAGACAATTAGATGAGTATAATCCCTCAAAGTCTTATTAGGAGAATAGTTAAATAATTGTATTACTATCTAAGATAAAATTCTAATGAAAGTGCCTGTTTTATATATAAAATCAAGGGGATTAATATAGGGGAATTTAGCGCTCAACTCTTCCGTTGGTGCCCCAATGGTAACAGCTTCCATCGCTGATGGATTAACCCTTCACAAATAGCTACAACAACGAATGATGCATCTGCTCATACCTCCGCTTAGTCATTATCCAACGCTAACTATTTACGATCCATCCTGGGTTGAATTTAGAAAAAGCGTTTCCTGACGACTTTATCAAACCCCAGCAGATTAACCTTAACAAGCTAGAAACCTTCTTAGGTAATGGGACCTTTCCCCACTAATCAGGTCGCATTGCTTTTTAGGCTAACCCAAAAGTTGCTACCAATTAAAGCGTTGTCACACTCAGCAACTGCCAATAAACCCTAATTGATAGGTGACAAACTCTAATTGATTCATACAAGATATTCTAGCTAAAGAAAGCTAAACTAATAATTGAATCAATTGTAAACAAAGTTGGGTATCCTCCCCTTACAGAATATCATTAATCTGGTAGAATTGAATCCCAGAGAATTAGTTAGCATTATATAAGAATTCTAATCCAAACAATAGCTGACATTTAATGATAAATCCCACATCTACTATAGGTTTACATATGAAAAATCATACTTTGGAATTTGAAACAGATATTCCATTATAATTCAATAAGCTGGACGATGTGGGCAGTCTGAAAATCCCAAAGCCTTGTATTTATACAAGAGGAAGAAAAAAAGCTCTGGGCATATGGTTAGAAGAAATGTTAGAAAAGGACTGGATCATTAATAAGAACTCCCCTATCACCTCTCCCATTTTTCCCCAAAAGGCAAATGTTACTCTGCAGCCCTGTGTCAACTACAGCCTTACATACAACATAAAGGGCGCAGATCCATACCCCCTTCCACTGGAAAAATCAATTTTCAAGCCATTGAGAAGTATTAGGTTTCTAAAGCTTGACCTGAACAACTCCTTTGATCAAGTGAGGGTCAAGGCTGGGCAGGTTTTATCACAGGGTCTAGACTAGGCGCGCTAATTTATAGTTTAAGGTGATGACCTTTGGGAAAAAGAACGCACCGGTGACTTTCCAGTATCTTATTGATGACATCCTTGGTGATTAACAGTTTACATGTGCTGTCATTTATATTTATGAAATGTTATTCATTACTAAGATCTCAAAAAGCTAGTTTATACCTAGAAGCTGTGATGGCGGCCCTCCACAAGGCTTGTCGCTTTGTTAGCCCTCCAAGTGTGAATTCTTCTGGGAGAAAGTAGCCTTCTTAGAGAACTTAGTTTTGAAGGACAGATACGTTGTCCCTTTATGCAAACTGGGTGCCATACAGTATTGTCCAACCCCACCTTTCAGAAGCAACTACAAATCTTTATGGGTATAGTGACATTCTTGAAGAAGTTTCCAGCTCTCACTCAGTTTGTGGCACCCCTTTACCCATTGAACAGAAAGAACGCTTTCTTATGATGGTCTGCTAATTTCAATAGGCCTTTTTAATGATTAAGGAAGTCTTCTTGTCAGCCTAGTACTTTGTCACACTGACACATACAAACCTTTATTGTGGCTTTTGATGCCTTTAAAGGTGCTGTGGGTGCAGTGTTGTTACAGAGCATGTATTGGGAAAGCACCCTGTGGCATAATTCTCATAAAAAATCACTTCCAAGGAACATTCATTGGCTATATAAAACAAAGACTGGCAGCAAAAGATTGGTTGCTCACCCACTATGAGGTACCTCCTCCAGGGGGCGCAACATGAGATTACTGTGCGCACCAATTAAAAATCGTTGTTGTTCTATCAAAATTATCATAGCGGTTTCATCTTCAGGCATTTACTTATTGGGATCTCTGCAGTTTCACTTTAAGTATGAGTTCAAATCTGACTGCTAACGTCATACCTGATATGTTAATCTGCGACCCTGCCATGGCTCCCAGCCCTGAGGGTGATCTGTCTGAACTCACCACAATTATTCTTCCTCCAAAATCCTCACCCTGGCTTCAGTAATAGTATCCTGTGATGATCTGGCCCAGAGGCACACATGCTTTCATGGGTTTTAGCTGCATAATTGTGTTGCACCAAAGAACTAGAGTTGGTGGAAGAGCTGGAGACTAGAAACTGAAAGCGGCCCCTATATGAGTTAGAGTATTGGAAAGTTCGTTCAGGACAAAGTCTGGGTTTCACCTTCCCTGTGCACGCAGGTTATTAAAGAACGCTACGTCCCACTTGAAGTGGGCCATCCAGGATCTAAAAATTTTCAGAACTTATCAAAAGGACATACAATTGTCCAAGACCCTGTAATGATATTTCAGCTTGGGTAGCAAGCTGAATCACCTGTATCAGATTCTGTGGTTGACTTGAAAATAAACCCTTCGACAAACTACAGATTGGGCAAATTTTCTCCTCCCTAATGCTTAAGCTATTAATCTAATTAAAACCTATTGCAATAAAATTGGATCAGGGAGATTATCACAATGTGGATTTAATTATATAATAGAAGCTCAGGCTAAAAACCTTTGCACATTTATGCCAATATTCTCTGCAACTACTCAGCTGGGCCAATCAACTCAATGTCAATTCAATATCTTTTTCTATTGGTAGCTCAGACTGAATACATTTGCACAGTTGGGCCAATTAGCACTGCCCAAAACCTTGGCAATTAGTCCCAATTAATTGGGACCAATATTAAGAAATCAGTATATAAAATTGTTTGGGACTGACCCAAAGTTAACGTTTAAAGTCACATGGACAATCAGACTAATGAAAAATGTAATCGATTTTCCACCTCAGAGAAAGTTTTGTTTGTCAGTATGCATAATTGGCTTGATAGCATTTGCACATGGACCACCCAAATGTGAGTACCTAGTGCTATTGAGATGACGTTGACATCCCAATTAGGTAGTCATTTTTGTCATCTGTATGACTAAAACATATTTGGAGCTGGTCCTAAAATAATCTTTCTATGTCAATACTCATAAATGGCATGATAGCACATGCACATGGACCGCCCAAATGGGAGTACCTAGTGCTATCAAGATAGGTCTACCAACAGCCTAATTAAGGGCATGGCATCTATTTAAATTGACCACAAAATCTCCCAGAATTCATATTTCGTCAGCAGTATGACGAAACTCATTTTGAGATGATCCTAGGACCATTTTGCACGCTCATTGTTGCAATTTTCATCCATGAAATCCTCCCAAATATGAGAGTATTTTGCACCAATAAACCTAGTAATAGGTTTAGTCATATCAGTTTAAGGGCTTAACTGAGGTGTAAAATAATCTGTGATATTGAATTCTTGAATGTGGCCAGGAGAGCCCTAGAGGTATAAATACTGGCGCCTGGCCTAAGTAATAATTATCAAAAAATAGTCTAATAAAGATCTATTTTATTTAATATTCTTTCTGATTTTTATCCTAAGTCACTTTTGGAGAGTGTTGGCAAGCTGGGATCTCAGGATCCACAGCTTGTAACTTTTCCTGCCTCAGCTAAAGTTCCCGATTATAGATAGGAAAAGCAAACCCATAATAGTCCAGAAAAGTCAGAGCCATATGAGTATGCTTAGTGAGTTTCCAAACGGTTCAAAAACTGTAAGCCACTGGCAAAATCAAGGATCCATTGGCCGAACTTCAGCCCACTTAAGTGTTCAGGAATATAATTATCATATGAGCGATCCTCAGAATTTCACAACCTTCACTCACTCAAAGTCCAAATGACTAGTAAATAGAGACTGCTTTACCAATTGCAACAAGCAGAAGGCCCCTGGATGTCTTTCTTGGTGTATTTCATTTTAGAACTTCCTCTTAAAAATGTTTGATGAAGTGATAATATTCATATATAGCTCACCTAGTTCTTGCTGTTCATCCCATGCCACATGATAATAACAGTGGCAGAGACAGAAGAATTATTTATTGCACATGTGTTATCCATGTTTGAACTTTTAGAAGAAATTGTGAGCTAAGCCTTCAGTTACAGCCATGTTCTGGATGCATTATTAGAACTCCTAAGAATCGAGCCCTGCTATTCTATGGAAAACCCCCAGCTGTATGGGCAAACCAATAGGATTGATCAAGTACTAGAGCAGACCTACGGTGTTACTCCTCATTCTCTCAAGATACATGGGTCACGGACCTTCCCCTAGCGCAGTTTGCCTACATCAATACGTTGCTTCCTCCATCTGGTTCTCTCCTTTTGAGGCCACCCTAAGCATACCCCTTCTTTAAGATTTACTCTACGCCTAACTTCAGTGGTTTCTGCAGCGGAATACCATATTGCTCATATCTAGGGTGCTTAAAATCGTGTATAGGAGCACTTAATAAGAGCCACTGAAGACCTAAGAAATTTTCTGACTGGAAGTAGCTTCAAGGCCATAATATTACAGTAAGCTCCCTCGTCATGCTGGATACTCACAACTTAAATATGAAGGTCCCTTCAAGGAAGCTAGCTAGCAAACTCTTGGGACCCTTCAAAGTGGAGAAGGTCCTAGCTAATGTATATGCCACATAAAGCTTCCACTACACTGGAATCGTCATAACATGTTCCATACTTAACAACTTTCCCATACAAAGGGAGCGACCCACCACACCAGAGCCTATCATTGTTTTTAGCACTAGTGGGTCCCAACCAAAAAAGGGGACATCCAGACATCTTTATTCATGGGAAGTTAAACAAAGCGATTATCCTTAGTAAAAAACTTCTAATATGTTAACTTGGCTATTAGCCTAAAAAGCAATATCAGATGAGGAAGATGGTTTAGGGATTTCCATCCAGGGTAGCACGGAGAGCGCGTGACAGGGCAGAAATAATAGGCGTGGGGACATCAGCAGCAAAGGGCAGTAGGTATTAGAAAGTAACATTATTGTCAAAAATACCTTCAGTATGCAGCACCACGACATAGATTCTAATATTGTTGAAAATTTCAAGAGTTGGAGGTGAGGCAATATTAGCCTCAAGGAAATATCATAGATCCATACTGTACCTGGCCTCATGGAAGGGCTACGCCTCCTACAAAATATCATGGTAAGCGCAAAAAACTGTGCCAATTGTAAGGGGATGGTAGCTGAGTTCAATGAGTCTCACTCTGAGACCCCATACTTTTCCAAAGTAAATTGCTGCCTTTCTTGCCATCAAACTCCCTAAAAGGCACAAAAACTACACCCTGTGTGGGAATCCAGGGAATTTGGATGCTCGCCTGCGCTGTTCAGCCCTGGATTTCCACAAAACATGCAGGAGAAGTAGCACTCTCTACTGCTGGATTTTTCTATTTTAGGGGATTTTTTAGACCACTTATAATAAAGTTAATAATACTATAATTAAACTAAAGGGTCGATTTTATTAGTTTTTATTATTATATATTAATGGTCAAGAAGCAAACCCTCTTAATATTTCGCGGCTTAGTATTTAAACACATTGAGGCTTAAAGTGGGGGAGGTACAAAATTCAGATTAGGCTACAAATAGCCAAATTAGGGAATATGAGGTTCAGACCTATTGGAGCACTCAACCATCGCTTTGCTTCAACAGGATGGCTAATGGACAGTCATTAACTGGTTGAGTAACCTGTGGGGTAGGATTTGATATATTTAAGCCAATCACCTGGCAGGAAAATATTTGCACCTGGTGGGACCCCCACCAAGGCTATAAAAGGGTGTGGTAGCGGCGTAGGTGGTTATACTAAGTTAGAAGGGGCTGGAGAGGACCCTCAGAACATCTCCTTTGATTTTTCCGCATGTTTGGCATAACCCTTCTACTAGCCATAGGGCAATTTGGCCGAGGAGTAAAGTCAATAGTATTATCTATTTTGCAGGGTTCCACTTAAAATTAACCAGGGTTTTTGGCCAATGTTGTCTAAATCAAAACCCAAAACACTCTTATTGCAGTATTAGATTTGTGATTGCCCAACACCATGGTCCATGTAACAGGAGGATAAGTCTTCCATTCTCTAAATTGAGAGAATAATGTAAGTCTTGAGACCCAGCCTCTCTGCCTCGATTATAAAAAACTCCCACAGGTGCAAGAGTGGGCCCAATTCTTTAGTAGACCTTTTATTATAATTGAACGACCTTAGTCATGTTGTTGATTAGCGGTAGTTCACTTCTCTGGCCCCTAGAGATCCTCCCTCTACCCCCTTCTCAACTTCTTCCTTGTTGAAAATTATTTAGTGGTCTGCATGGAGTTAGCGTAGGCCATAGACCAACAGCAGGGCCCCAAGTCTCTTCCCACACTCAGCCCAACATCCCTAACCCCCTGTAAGTGACAATATTTGCTTAAAATCTCATAAACTCTTTAACAAGTCAGGGAAATTGGATTAGGTCACTTTTTATGAGGGTATGGAATGCAGATCAATAAATTAAGTTAATCAATTTACTCCTTAGAGTTTAAAACATAGATCAACTAGTGGGTTGGATCCTTATGAAGAAGACTGCTCAATAAATCAATCTGAGAAAATTCAATAAAGATTAGTTTATATAAATTACTCCAGTTACTGACCCAAGGTATCCATTATCATACTTTACAGGTTTGTAAAGTAATTAAATAGAAATTCTACAAACCTAAGCTGCTCTTCCTAAGACAACAAATGAAGAATGCCAAAAAGGGACCAGCTCAGTCCAGTTCTAAGCCACTCTCCAATCTTCTCCTTCCTCACCACTATAAATACAAAAGCCCCACATAGAGTTTGTTATTATTGTTTCATTCCCTAATTTGAGCCTTTATTAAACAGAGTTCCTGTGTTTTTCATTTGTTCTGCTTGTACTTCGCCTAGTATGACAATTTCCAACATATTTCCTATCAATATGGTGAAGAGAGCCGCCTTCTACATTCTGTCTTTGATGCTTGTAATATGGGAGATCCAATACATTAATCCATCAGCTTGCCAAGCCCTAGTTGAAGTTGTTAAGAAAATTGGTCAGAATCTATTTTTTCAATCCGCCGCATACAAATGCCACTCAAACCTAAGATTTGCATCGCCAATCCACCACTGTCTTGACGTATCTTGCCAACGAGGGGTTTTCCAATATGCCAATTCTGGCACACCATTTGTGAGTAAGTAAATGCCTTTCTGCTTAACTAAATTGGTCCCAGCCTCCAGAACATCTGGAGCACTCATCTTTGGGGTCTTACCCCAATTTATATTGGGAACTAATCAAATGCCTGACAAATTTACTAACCTGCATGGCAGTTCAATTCTATCCATAAACTTCAAGATTATTACAAAGATCTTTCATTATATGAATCAAAATTATTAACTTTGATTTTCAAATTTGCTGTCTTAAAGTATAATTAGTACCCCTGGGTGAGTTTGGTGACTATAAAATTCCTGGTAGCAAATATGAGTACCTTAGGGATAGTTACCAAAAGGCCAGCAACTGTAAGCCCAGGAGGAGTGGTTGTCTTCTATGACTCCCTCACCTTTAGGTTGTCCCATCAAGACGTGCATTTACCCCATAGCAGCCATTTGGTTTTCTCTAGGGGCCTTTGGTATGTTTTTAAAACTTTTACTACCCTCACAGGAATCCTAGAACATCTCTCTTGCAAGTCATTAAAACAGTTGTGCTCCAGGCGCTTTTGCCTTCTTCTAATTGTGAAAAACTCAGATTTGGAGCTTAGTCTTACTTTAATCAGCCAGTCCTTGACATGTTCTCTTGAACTATATGAAGGCTTTGATTATAAGAGGTGGTAGAGCAGCAACTAACCAACATTTTATCAGAGGTGTGGCTTTGGTCTTATATCTTTAATTCCTTAGCCCTTGGATGGGCCTACTTTGACCAAAAAAAGGGTGTACGTCTCAGGCTAAATTTCATATTTTAGCTGAGTACTTAAAGATGTGCATAGCCTGATTTTGGCTATTTGGTCCTGATAATACCATAATTGCCATAATTACTTGAAATGAATCATATTTAACTTATGTTTAGTCTAGATAGTAATAACTGATTTAGTTTTTAATCGTTAAATATACATTTACTTTTTAGAACTTAAACAAAATCACAATTATTATATATTTTAGATTGACAATGTAGAGCTAATAGTACAGATATATACTTTTTTTAGTACTAGATGGTCCCAACCCAAGGGGGGATTTATCGATGTATAGTACAGATATATACTATGTAAAGTGTTTTGTGTGCATTACGTGTAATATGTATGCAAAAAGTCTTGTGTGTACCAAATTAAGTACAATAAGAAAGCGTACCAGCTATAAAGCCTTTTTTCTATGGAGATTCTAATGTGGTTAAATCTTTATATTTTTCTATATATAAACTATTTTCTATATGTACTTACACTTTAGATAAAATAAATCATACATAATTTAGTAGTTAAAAATGGTGAATTATAATATTTGCAACTTTAAGTATATTATAAATTAAGAATGCAAAAATGATCATTAACAATATTACTATTAATAATGTGAAACTAATTATATAGCATATATACCCATATATTGTAGAAAGTAGATACATATGAGATTCAATGTTGGCTTCCAAACGGTGGAGGATGCTGCAACAGCGGCTTCTACTCCTCTTATTTACAAAACAAACCTGTTAAGAAATTGGCGGTATTCAAGAGATACACCGAAGAATTTTGCACAGGGTTCAACCCACTAAACAATTAGGACCAACTATATTATGATCGTCATCCTTAAAACAACAGAATAAACTTCAAATAGATATGGAGCACTCGCTCCCACAATCCTCTTTTATTATATAATCAGTACAGCGGATTCTCACTGTTCCTCTTACTCTAAACTAATAGCAACCCTCTTTCTCAATCATCTCATCTTGATTATGCTGTAGCTACATTGGATTATAAGCTTCCATAGCTTAGTAATTCAATTCGCCGTATCTCATTGGTTCTGGCAATTCTTAATTCATTAAATTTCACGATTGCCTAATTTGAGGTGATTTCCCAACAACCCACTATCACCTCAGCTCAAGGCACTTGAATAATTATAACTTGTATCGAACTTGGTGGATTCCATCTGTTCCTCCATAATGTCTTAGGGATTATCGTCCAGTCAGATCAGAATTGTGATATTACCCCCTTTGACTGGATGATCAGGCTCCTATTGATTATATGCCTGGAGGAACTTGGCATGCACTCTGTTGATGATCCAACTGCTCACGGGGTCCTTAGTATATGCATCCATACCTGTCTTCTTAATAACTTCAAACGGCCCAACCTAGATACTGTCCAACTTGTGCTTCCACCTGAAACCGTGTTGTTCATGGAATAGAATCAAGTCCTTATCTTTGAACTGGCTAACCTGCTGCACTATACCTGATCAGCAGCTTGAGTCTTGTTCTTCCTGGCTAAAATGAAAGAGTATGCTTTGGTTTGTAATTTGATTAAGGTGTCAGCTAGAGTAATTAATTTATGTTGGGGATCTACTCTGCCAGTATCTTCTACACAAAAGTATAGCAGCGCTGGAAGTTCAGGGTGTCATCCATATAGTAATTGGAAGGGACTTTTCCCTGTGGTGGAATGATAACTGATATTAAAGGCAAAAATGGCGGTGGACAAAAGGGAACTCCAATCTGAGAGTCAATTTGCAATTAATTTATGGAGTATGTTCTCTAAGGTCCCATTGACCTATCAACCATTCCATTAGACTCAGGGTGATATGGGGTTGTCAAAACCCTTGGATGGCCATTAGCTCATTAATGCTTTGGGAGGATGTGGGAAGTGAAGTTAGTTCTGTTATCAGTAAGGAGGAACTGAGGGCAGCCATGCCGCTGAATAATGCATTCCATTATGAATTTGCCACTGTGACCGCCCCTAAGTCTCATATCACCCTGGCTTCAACCCACCAGGTTAAGTGGCCAATTGCCACCAGAATGTACTTGGACCAGTTATCTCCCATTGGCAGAGGGCCAACAATATCAAGGGAAACCGTATGCCAAGCAAAGTGCAGCTTCACTAACCGGTATGAGGTCTTCTGGCGGAACAGCTTTTCCACTTGGCACTGGTGACAGGAGGAGATAATATCAGGCACATCGAAGTTCATGCTTTCCAAGTAATACTGAGGTCACAATAATTCCAACGTCTTGTGCACGCCACCATGCCCAGTGGCCCTATGTGTGCTCATGATAACAGTTGGCTGTATGGAAGGTCTTGGGATATTTATGGTAGTGTCCCCTATCTGCTTATATAATTCCCCATTTTTCTGGAACGTATTGGCCCTTAATCCATCCAATACCTCGTGACTGGAGGCGGTTCATCATCATAATTGCCGCTAAGAATCTTATCAAGCATGATATCACTCAGATCCGCCATAGCTGCAATTGTGGGTAATCTCAATAAACAATTGGCATTTTGGTGTTTTGCTCCAGGTTGGTGAAGAATTTCGAAATTGTATGCCTGCAGTTTAAGAGCCCATTGGGCCAGACGCCCTTGAGGCTCTTTATAAATTCTATAACCAGCGTAAGGAGGCATGATTGGTTACAACTTTGAATTTTACCCCATGCAAATACACCTGAAATTGCTTGTAGGGATAGATCACCAAAAAGCACTCCCACTCAGTCACGGTATAATTGTGCTCATGGCTGTTCGAGCTATGACTGCAGTATGCTACGGGGTGCTCTTCTCCTTCCTTGTCTTTTTGTGATAGGACTGCTCCCACAGTGGAAAGGGATGCATACTTTGAACAATAATTTTTTTCAGTATTGAGATAGCATAACACCAGTGCACTGGTCAATGCCGTTTAAAGTGTATCAAAAGCATGTTGCTGTCATTCCGTCCATTCAAACATGGTGTCCTTTCTTAATAACTCAAGTAGTGGGCCCCCAATACAGCTGAAGTTAGGGATGAAGCGCCAGTAATATCCGACCATTTCTCAAAAATACCTGTATATCCTTCTTGCTGTTGGGTGGAGTCATTTTTTGAATAGCTTCAACCTTGACCGGGTGAGGTCTCAGTCATGTGGCATCAACCACGAATCCCAGGTACTCCAGCTGGTCCTTGAAAGAATGGGATTTCCAGGGTTTAACTTGATGTTGGCCTCATCAAGCCAGTAGAATACTGCTTCCAAATGGTCAAGGTGTTCAGAAAAGGTTCAGGAGAAAACATTAATGTTGATAAGCTATACAAGGATGCATGACAGCTTTAGGTCCCCAAAAATAGTGTCCATCACCCATTAAAATGTAGCCAGGGCATTACACAGCCCTTGCAGCATCCGGGTTGGTTGAAAAAGACCTTTGGATGTGATTACAGCGCACTTCTCCTGCTCCACTGGTGTCAACTTGATTTGCCAGTATCCTGATATCAGGTTCATTGCTGATAAAATGAACTTCCCCTAGCCAATCCAAAGCGTCATCAATCCGCGGTAAGCGATATAAGTCCTCTTTGGTGATGCTGTTGAGCTTTCAGTAGTCAATTCCTACATGGTTAGTACCACTCTTCTTTTTTACAATAAGAACAGGGAAGCCCATGGACTATTTAACTGTTCAAGTATCCCTTGCGCTAATAGCTTGTCAATTTCCTTAGTTACCACTTCTTAATTACCCTTGATCAGCAGATTAGCCTTGACCTGATGGGAAGATGATCTCCAGTGTCCAGCCTATGAACCACCCCCATGTGCATCCTAAATCATGGTCATTGACAGCAAAAATCTCTTTATGTATCTGAAATAATGTGATTGCCCAATCCTTCTGTGGTTCTGACAGCCCCATTAATTCATAGCGCAATACAACTGCAATTGCGCTGAGCTGTGTTTCAGAAAGGCAAACCAAATATCACCAACAACCCAAACTCATGAACCAAAAGAACCTCCTCAATGAGGATCAAATGTAAATATGCCACTATTTGGTGGCGGCGGATTTGCAGTGGTATCATTTGTAGATCTGCAAGTAAAACTTTGATCTCCCCCTGCTTTGGTAATATAATGCCTGGGGTCATGTGGGGCTCAAACCGAGATTGCTGAAATGGCCCAATAACTTCCCCATAAAGTCCATCTGGAACTTCAATCACCAAGTCAGTGTTCACTATAACTTGATGCCCAGATAGAATAGATATAGGTCCAGCAGCTCTGAGCGGCAGCCCTTGATATTCATAAATCTGTTGGGGAAGGGTCCGGGTCTTGCCCTCTAATCAATGGTAGCACAAAGGGATTAATCCATTGTTATAAGCTAGATTGACATTCCCCATATGAACCAGATTATTTGGCACTCCGCTAGAGGTGAATTGAATTGAGATTCGCTGACCCAATATCTCAAAAGTCTCGTCCATCATATCAATGACAGCCTCATAGTGCCATAAGAAGGCAGTTCCAATTAACATATTGTAATTGCTATTTGGTAACACTATAGCTGGGGCTACCACGACAATAGAACCAAACAGCAATGGAAGCGCACTGTATGCTCCCTCAGAGAACGTGTTTTCTGCTCCAGAGGTTCCATATACCATCCAGTGTTCCACATCTGGTTTTAATGTCAACCTGGCCACCAATTTGGTGGAGACTATATTGACTGGGGCACCGGTATCTATGATGGCACAGACTTGGGTTTTAGCTACAACCAGGTTGCAGTAAGTACATTTGGTTTTTATGTGTCTCAACTGTTTATTATATGGACATTTAAGGAGTCTCTGTTTCTAAGGAAACACTTAATCCCTTCACCAATTCTGGGATATTGTTTTATATTAGTGTTGACTGGAAGAGCGATGCTTACTGCTTGCAAGAAAGTTACATCTGAGGAGGGGTCTAACTTTTCAGGGGAAACTTGGTCAAACATTTGACAAGCATATAGCTCAACCTGCATCTGAGACCCCTCTTTCGCCATAGCCGCAGACTGCACTCATGTCAAAACATTCACCCCCACAACTGGCTGCTGGTATAGAAAGGCATCGTCATACTGGGGAGCTTCCGCTGAATATTATAAAATGGGTTCAGGTGGGACGTTTGGGTTTGGTATAACGGAGGTAGAGAGTCCCATCTCTACTCCGCTCTGACTACTCCCTGGCAGTACTGTTCCAGCTGTACGCAAGAGACCTGTTGATTTGGGCACCACCATGCCAGATGCCCCTGTCAACTGCATTTGTAACAGCTGACCCCATAAGGCCCACGTCCTTGATTAATGTGAAACAAGCCACGTTGAGAGTTAGGCTGAAAGTGATCAGCGTAAACAGGTTTAGGGCAATAGTTGGGCCAGTGACAATAAGAAGGTATGGGGCAGATGTTTTAACTGTTGAGGGTAAATTGATGGAATCTAAACTATGAAGACAAAGTTCCCAAGTAAGATGATTTGGTGGTGGTAGCAGAAGAATTCTACTCTGTATTAGGTGGAGGGAAGTTGGCTGATATACGGTGCAAAAACTGAACAATTTTAAGCAAAGGTACATCTTCATCCAACATTGTGGTCATAACATTATATAACTCATGGTATGGCTTCACAGCAGAAGTCATCGCAATACATACATAAGATTTGGATAAAATTCTGGCCCTAATTAGCACATGAGCTTCCGCTGTAAATTGATCAGCAAATGCGGTGAGGGTCTCATTCTGCCGAAGTCCAATGGTTAAAAACTTGGCCTTCCACTGTGACATCTTTGCAGATCCGCCAAACAACCACAGCTCCATCTCTTTGACTTCTTGGTATGTAATGGATCTGCCTGAAAGGTAACAGATGACTTGATCAGCACTTCCAACATCCAAGGTAGAAATCAATAGTTTTGCTCTCTGTCAATCCAAGAATCCTTCCGTCCTAAACTCAAATCGCTTAAAAAACCCATAAATATTTCCTTCACGATCAAATGGAGGCATGTTATTGCAGCAAACCTCCTGGAGCAGCTCATCCTATCTTTTGAGCACAGCGTCCAATGCCCATTTCAGCTCCACATAGGCAGCTGGCCCATTTGTTGTGTAGAATTTTTATCAAAACAACATGGATGCAACATAGCCAGCAACTGTGTTTTTATCAATTTTATAATTGATCAATGGGCCCCCTGTAGTGAGCACCACTGTTAAAAAATTGGCGGTATTCAAGAGATACACTGAAGAATTTTGCACAGGGTTCAACCCACTGAGCAATTAGGACCAACGATATGATGATCATCATATTTGAAACAACAGAATAAACTTCAAATAAATATGGAGCACTAGCTCTTACAACCCTCTTTTATTTAATATAATCAATACAGCGGATTCTCACTGTTCCGCTTACTCTAAACTAATAACAACCCTCTTTCTCAATCATCTTATCTCGCTACTACTGTAGCGACTTTGGATGATACTGCTTCCATAGCTTAGTAATTCAATTCGCCGTATCTCATTGGTTCTGGCAATTCTTCATTTGTTAACTTCATGATTACCTAATTTGAGGCGATTCCTAACAACCCACTATCACCTCAGCTTAAGGCTCTTAAATGATCAAAAACTCCTATAAAACTTGGCAGATTACATCCGGTCCACCATAATGTCTTAAGGCTTATTATCAAGTCATATCATATTGCAACAACTCCTATCCCTAACACCTAAGCTTGCCTTCCTTCAGACACCACATTGGTGGTGTTCTTTGCATCCATCCCATCTCACCTGCCACCCCAGTTATTATATGTCCAGTTGATGGTGGGGCTTCTGGCTTATGGGACACAGCCCAACATTGTCTTCGACGTTCCTTCTTGAGCAGAGCGCTTTGCTGCACCTCGCGCCACTGCCACCATAATCCCACTACACCCTGCCATAGCCCAAAAAATCCCCTCATGCTCATATTGCCACGGCGCCTGAGCATTTTTTGGGCTTGGGGGATAATGGTCACCAAATTTGTCCCCTCTGTTTTGTGTTCAAGCATTCCAAAAATCTTGCCCCCAAACCACTCTCTTTGGTGTGGCCTCTGAGCCATATTTGGCAGATTCCAAATGGGGCATTTTGTTGACCCCTCTCACTCAACGTTCTCATTTGATGGGCCTGAGTGAGAAATTGGACTCCACCAAACCCACCCACACTATCCCACCAAATTTCACCCACATCATTTAAACAGGCCTGGACCAACATTCACAGCCAAGAAGCCCATTTGACTCCTACCCACCCAAAATCTCCATCCACTATTCATGTGAACCAGAATCCATGGGACTTACAAGCCAAGATTGATGAATCAGGTAACACTATCAACAATGAGGATACAGTGAATCTCTCAGCCCTTTTAATTGTGTTTAGCCAAATTTTACAGTTCTGATTTTGACAAATACCCATCCCTAAGAAATTCACTCCTAACCCAAAGCTATTTACTACCAAAGTGACCACCAGCTCGCCTTAGCAGCGGTGGCCTCACCCCACTGCCCAATCAAGCGCAAAGCAGTGGCCCAATCAGTTTCTCAATACCAACAAGGGCTGAGCATAATCAAATTCCACCCTGATTTCCCCAAAGCTGAACAGGAGGAAATCACAAAATTGGCCACTGAGGCCAAAAATGCAGTCATGCATGTGGAACAACTAGCAGATTTCGACCCATCTGCTAAAATCACCTGCCAATGTATAACCCAATTTTCCCAACTTCCTGAAGCCTGTATTCATGCTGAACACCACGTAGCAGAATTTGTTGAAGCTGTCTATCAAGCTGATCTTGGGGAAGGTAACCAACTTTTCGTCCACCAACACCCCCATCACGCTGATGCCCACACCCTGGCTCTCCGCTTTTGTCCATTTCTACAATGACTTCAGTGATGCTGACCAGCTTAATATGTCTGTAGAAGCACTTCCTACCCCCCCTCACCCTCTGCCATGGTGGGTTAGCGGTATTCCACTCCTCGCCTGGTTGGAGATTTTTTTTGGTGGTTTTTAGTTTTTTTATCTGTTAAATTCTTTTGTTCAGTTCTTTTGCTCATTAAGTATTGGTAATGTCCATCCCTTGGTCAGCGTACCTCAAATAAAGTTTAAAAATTTAGATACATATGAGATATTTTGTAAAAAGTGTAACTATTCTTATCAATAAGTGCTTCTACTCATTTTTTGATATGTCTTGAACTTAAGAAATAATTAGTTGATAACTTAGTGAAAACATATCTTTAAAACTAATAGATATATCTTAAGGAACCTAAATTGTTCTTGACTAAACGACATTAAAGAATATATCAAAGATTATATGTATAGTTTGAAAATTTTGTTGACTTACCTTTGATACTTAACTTAGGACAAAAAATAATTTTGACATATGTAATCAATGGGTATATATGACATATATATCAAGCAAGTGCATGATATTATTTTTTATTTGCATGTACTAAATACTATAAGCATGTACATGAGTTTATATTCATTTCATATTCTATAAATTTCATCTTTAAATTTTCATATAAGATTGCAGTGATGTATATACTTGCTCTTTTTATATTTAATAATTTCAATCTATTTATGCATCAATATATCTATAAAGCTATGATTATTATTCATATATCACACTATAAATACTTTAAAGTACTAATTATAGTCCTGTATTTTATAGGTAATAATGTTTTTATTTAGTTTTACTAATTTACTAATGAATAATTAAACTTTTATTTTTGCTTAGTTACAATATGCCTTTAAAACTTTTTTATTACTTTAAATATTATTTTTATAAACATATTTTCTATTTGCAATATTATTTATTTACTCTAAAATATTAAAAAAGCTTTATGTTTGTTTAGCACGTAATGTGAACCAAAAACAAGATGTTTGGTTAAAAATCAAAACAACCCATTCTGTTTAGTGAGACAATAATCTAAACAGAGTTGACTGGTTTAGGGTATGAAACCATACATTTTTTAATTGTGTAGCTCTAAATCTTAAGTAAATCTACTCAGTTTGGCTTTAAAATCTAAGCAAATCCAATTACTAATGTTTATAAATTGATATAAAATGTACAAAAAAGCTTAAATAAAGGTATTAGTTATTTTACAAATGCTAAGTCTCAACAGTTTAACAAGTCTAATATAATTTGTATTTAGGTTTGAAGACTTGTGCTGCCAAAACTTAGTTCAGTCAGCTGGTGGTAAACTATTTTTTTATTGTCATCCAATCCTTAGTTAAAAGCAAATTAAAGAAATTTAAGCTAAGCTCCTATTAGCAAGTAAGCATCTTAATTAGAATGTGTCTATCAGTTGAAACAACAATAGTTTACTATCAAAAACTGAATTACCATAGCCTTCTGCTTGGTTTTAGCTTCCATTTTAATTTTAAAGCCCAATACTTAATCTAAAATTGATTGTTAGTCATTAAAAGCTTTTGACTCTATACCTGCTTCATTTACTTATAAGCTCAATACCATCTAGATAAAAGCAAATTGTGATATTTAGCATATAACCCTAATTGGTAATTTGCTAATTTTAGCTTTTTGGAATTTGATTATTTTTCGACATGATGTTTGTATTTTAGTTAAGTATTTCTTGAAATTATAAATTAACGTTTATCTTATTTAAAAAGTTCAAGAGCATGATATATTCCTTATACCTATACTTTGTTAGATACTTTCTTTGACATTTTATTTACCGTCATGCTGTGATGTCACCATTGTGTTTTGTAATTAAATTCTAAAAGAAATATTCTGGGAATTTTAGATTACTTAGGTGATTGGTTGGATCACATAAATTAAAACTGTGAGTGACAGCAAGCAGATGTCTGGTAACATTTGGGTTCAAAATTTATTTAAAAGGAATTTTTAGTCAGGCAGCATCTACTTAAATGTAATTTATAACAAAACATAATATGAATAAAAAACATGTGTTTATATATTTATGTATATTCGATATCTTCTTTTAACTATAGAACCAATTCCAACCAAACTCAGCACAAATATTCTATAAAAAAGTTAAATCAAAATTTAAGCAGTTTATCAAATTGTGATAAATTAAAGAACATATATTTGATATGAAAAGTTAAATTGTAATGTAATAGTTATATTGTTTGGCTGATCGACTTGGTATTATATGGTTGATTTGATAGACTCAATGGTTTAACTTATCATGTAGTGAGTTGTTTGATTTGATAAAATCAATGGTTTTGGTAAGCAGTTGTTGTTTTTCTAAAATTAATAGTACAATGGTTTTGTTTAATAGGTTTTGGTAAATTAATTATTAATAGGATTGTTTTGTTTAAACAGTTTTAAAGTTGAATTTGTTTTGATCTTATAAATCTGATCTATTGTTTTGTAATTTGATGAACTTGGCATTAGGGCTTTTTGTGCTATGGTGCATAAACTAGTGCTGTTATACAGTAAATGTAAACTTGTCAACTGAATAAATTGGTGCTTGACAATAAATACCAGTGACAAAAGGCTCATATCATGAAACAAAAAAGCCAAGCAAGCAAAACATTATTAGGAACAAAAAGTTTGAGAAGAAAAACAAGCCGCTGAAGTTGCCTGTGAACCTTCAGTATCAAGAGCCCCATAACATTAAAAATGAAAGCAAAATTACTTCCATGAAAAATTGAACAAGTGCTTGATATATATATATCATTCACATCCATAACAACTAAGCAGGAGAAAATAGATGTACGCTAAACCATAAAACTGACAGAGAAGCAAAAATTTTAGATTAACTTTTACTTTGTAATAAAAAAGCTCAAGAGCATGATATATGTCCTATAGCTGGACGTTGTCACAAAACTGCCAAGGTCACCAATCTATCAGGGATATTCTCTCCTCAGTTCACCCTTTTGTTCATTTTTCCATTGTAAATCCCTCACATGATTTTATTTAAATCTTATTGATTTTTATAGATAAAGCAGATAATAGTATCAAATCTTGTTTTTTTTCATTGATCACTCTTTCAATTGAACTCTGAATATTGAAAAATTATTACGCTCATAAAGCCTTTTAGCCCACACCATGCCAAACCTATGCCATGATCAATGCCTTCTACCCCTGCGTGGGGTAGTGGAGCACTGACTCTTGGCATTTATTGGCCTCTGCTGAAATGCACCTACACTGGCCCAGTTAGCCTTCTAATTACTTACAGTCACAAATTCCTACCTCATGACCTAGCCGCTACCTCACATGCTCCCAGGCAGTGCTACAAAGCCCCCCTGGTGCTCCCTTAGATCAACCTGCATTTTAGCCTTCAGTTTAAGTATGGGAACCTCTTCCCCGATGCGAGCACAGCCATCATTGAGTTGGCCATGGTGGTATACAAGCCTGCCAGATTTATATATTTCCGCCCCTTTAAGAGGTACTTTGATCTTGGCAACTCTTGTGAAGCCCATGCTTTAACAGCAACACAGATGTCCTTAATTTATAAAATACATCCATCACAACTATCAGAACTCACATTCCAGATGAGCCCATGCTAGTGGCAGTTTTCCAGATTGCCCTCCCACCTCTCTACCAAACGTCTCTACCATGAACTCACTGATGGTTTGGCGGCATAAAGTTCTGACCTCATGTTCCAGTTCATGATATTCAATGGTGCCTATTGTCTCTCCAGGTCATGAGCATTTGCAACTGTCTGCCCCTTCTGCTACGACTCCATCTCGCAATACCCCCACTGTGATCAGTTCAGTCATTGATCATCCCTTATGGGCATGCATCAAGAATGGCTTACCATCTGTCCTTTGTGCTTTGACATTGACCATTTGAAGCACAAGTGCCCAGCGTTTTCTGCTGAAGCAACTTCTGCTGCTTCTCCCTATTGCGCCAGCTCAGCCATTGTTTCACTGAAGTTTATAAAAGTGGATTAATCCTCCCTCTCCCACCCTCAACCACTCCAGGTGCTGCTTCCACCGCTCTACTTAACCAGAGCTTGACTGCCAGAACTATTCAAGAGTTTATTGAAGCTCAGACGCTGGCGGAATTGCCATGGTCAATTATGTATATCCAATCAGCTCCTGCCACATATCTGACCCTGTTACTGGCCCAACAATGGCCGAATCAATTATCTTTAAAACTTATAAATGGATTAACAATAAAGAACAATCATACATTAGAAAGCCCAATTTTATCATGGATGAATTTTTCACCTCATCCCCAATTCAACTCCCCATCGCCATTTTTGTCCACACTATGGGTTTCCAGTTTATATAAATATCTCAACAAAAGGCTGTCAAAGCAGCTGCTGTAACCATTAACTCCCTCTACCAAGATCTCCATATGGCTATGGAGTCACTTTATGATGGCATTCTTATACCCAAATTCCCCAGAGATTTCCTTGAAGAAGCAAAAAATGATATCAAAGAACTTGATTTTGCAGCAGTCTTTGCACGCATAAATTCGGCGAGATCTTCAATTTTTGACCCCAACTACCCACAAACCTGCAAGTGTATCAAGTCTTTTAATTGTGTGCCAAAAATCATCTCTTTTGCTGAACATCAGCTTGCTCAATACGTTGAGGTGATGCATACTGCTGACCTCATTGATTAGGAGAGCCCTCACCTCTATCTCCTTCTTTCCCATGCTGCTGATAATTTGATCCCCTTTCTGTCAGCCTTTTCCCACCACCTGAAGCACCCGCTGAAGAAAAATCCCCCAGACCCTCTTCCCCTTCTAATATGGATGCTTAAGCCAATGCCAAGGCACCATAGCAGGGTTTTTTACTAATGTATAATATCCCTTTGTTTGCACAGCTTGAATAAAGATGAGGGGAGACCCCCTCTTAGGTTGAACACCACCAGTACTAAAAAAATTAGTTATAAATAGCCTTATCCAGGTCACTAAAGAAAACAGGTTTTATGAGTATCTTAATTTTCCTTATATCTTGTTTTTTATGGTTTTGTTAGGATCCTGGGATCAAGGTTATTCTTCTAGTATGACATTTAGGACCGACGCTTCATTTTATTTTTGCACTTCCAATGTTGCAATTGGTAATAAAAAATGGGAAAATTTGCACAGGTATTGTTGCACTCAGGTAGTTATGACTGTATGGAGATAGTATACTTCATAAGATTGTAAAACTAGGTACAAAAATACACCCTTATTAGTGGTAAATTCTCCAAATCCGCCGTAGTTTCATTGTGTACTTCCAGAGATGGAGATCCATCAATGTGAGCATAAACTGAAAGGTTGCTGATAAAGAATCGATAACAGGATGGGCATTGCCGCGTTCGTCCATGTTCCAATCTGTGGCCTTTCTGATATATTCTAAAGCTTTTTGAGAGGTGTCCATTCATCAGGCTTCAACATGACGTCCAAATCTTCCTGCATTTACCATTTTTGTTTTACTGATAGGATGCCAACATCATTGCAAGGGTCTAGCCAGAGGTTGGTTACATCTTTAGATTTTGGTGGATATGGTTGTCAGGATTGTTTGTGGAAGACTTAGCTGGATAATTCTAGAGCTTTTTGTAATTGGCTGGAATATTCATGGCGGATCCTGTTGGATATTTCTGGTAATTCTCAATTGATGGTAACAGAACTAAGTTAGGAGATGGGACATCTAGACAATAATTCAATGGGTTTAATCTACTAAAAATTTGAGATCATACGTTGATTAATTTATAATTGCCTAAAGTCAGGGTCAAAATATGCTAACAAATTATCTTAATGCAAATCAATGGTTATCATTCTGGTGAGATATACTGGTAGCAGGGCAAGGGTAGCGGCAAGGCCTATAGGGCATTTGGGGTTATACTGATGTGGTCAATCTCATATGATTGGTCAAACCAAATCTCAACATTTCCCCATCTTAATCAATCATGGAGAATTAACTAATTGCCTGCAGCAGGCGGCAATATTAATGGTTGGCGGAGGCTGGCATTTTGGCACCCTTCTGGAAATGCTTCATATATTTAGCAAGCACGCTGTTAATAATATGCCTTTTGGCGAGGTCTTTAAGTGTGTGTATATAGGCTGAAGTCTTCTCTATGACCTTGAACAGTCCCAGCATGATATGTTTGAGCTTACTCGTCCTGCTGAACCCATAGTTGTCATAGTGTAAACTTTAGGTAAGTTTACTTCACAGGTTGATTGTGAAATAATATCACAAACACTAGTTGTAAGATGACAACTAGTAGGTTGAGTCTTCAAAATAGGTGGCAACTAATCCAATCTGATAATTATAAAATGAGAAAAGCAACTAGGGATCTTTGTTCCCTTCAATCTTCAATTTAGAAGTAAATATAATTATATATAGTTGAATTCTGCTCTTATTAGAAAATGCTAGAGGTTTTTATAAGCAGAAAGCGGACAACTTTTCAGATAATTCTCTGAAAATCAACTGGTTAGTCCCCTAAAACTTCTAACCCCTGGGATTAACTTCTGATGGTAGTGAATGTCTTCATCTTAATTAATCCCAAGCAGTATAACCTTTTACGGATTGACAACCATCCCCATGTGTTAGGAACTGCACGAAGATGGTCTGGGGCTGTGTTACCTGATTACTATTACTGGATACCTCTAAAACAAGCGTTAAAATGCTTCAGTAGCTTCGTTAAACTGATCTTAATTGTTCAGCGCCTCTTCTGTAACGATTCATTATAGCAATCTAACTATTGGCAATCAGGCCCTCATCAAATTTTCTAATTAACATTGTTGGGCATGATGCCCAACGAATTATAAATTAAAACAATCGTTGGATTATGTCCTTTGATGAATTTTGATTACTAATTTAGTTGGGGATGATCCCTGACAAAATAGTAATTAGATCCCATATCAGATTATCTCCTTTGGTTAATTACAACTATTAATTTAGTTGGGGATGATCCCCGACAAAATATTAATCAAAACCAACCGTTGGATTATATCCTTTGATATTTATGATTGATAATTTAGTTGGCAACCATTGCCAAACAATCGGTTGCTTTAACAACCATCAATTTTCTAATTGGAAAGTGATATGGATAATGTGGTTAACCAAATTTCCAACACATCCCACCACTTGACAAAAATACCCAGCGAGAATAGTTTTCAGAAGCACTTCTTCTCAAGATTTAACTAACAATCCTAGTTCAGAGGTCCATCTAATGGACTTAAACATCTCATTTGTTCAGAGGTCCCCTTCTTACTGCCACTTCTGTTGAGCGCGGTCATATGGCCTCAACACTGGCCATAGCCTGGAAAACCTGTACTCCCCTTAGGTTGGGCTCTCCATTTGCAATCAGAGCAGATCTTCTTTATTTCTAGGGACTACTCATGGTGGATCTAGTTTTAGCCCATCCTGATCCTAATGATATACATTAGTGCCTCAGGACTAATTCTGATGGACCCAGTTGCAACCTGAGCTGGCCCTGCCAATGATAGTAGGGAACAATGCCCAATGATTTTATGTATGAGTGATTTTTTAATATATCATTATTATTGAATTAGTTTTCCTTTTTTATGTTTTTTATAATGGTGTTTAATTTCTTTTTTTCTTTTTCTTTTTTGTATATATTCTTTTTTAGTGCCAATTTTACAATAACTTGCTATGAACTTGGTTAACTATATGACCATTATGGATATTTTTAATTGTATAGGCATCTGTTGCTGATTTGGAAATTACTTCAAAGGATCTATCCATTAGGCATCCAGCTTATTTTGTTGGCCGAATCCATGAGTATCACAATAGGATACTTTATCCCCAATTTCAAATCTTTTTATGGGTGGTCATTTTTATCTTCATACTTTTTAGCCTGGATCTTTTTCTGAAGGATTTCAGTGAACGTTTGGGATTGTAAATTTATCATAATGTTGGCTAATCGATTTAAATATTGGTCTGGGCTCATCCCCAAAGTTAATTCCAGTGTTGAGTATAAAATTGGTGGTAAGGCGGCTTTTATTCCATAAAGCAATTTGAAGGGTGTTTTCCCCATCTAGGAGTGATAGCTGACATTATAGGCAAATGTCACCAGACTTAAATACAAAGCCCAAGTAGACGTTTTTCCTGCAATCAACTATAGTAATGTAGCGGCTAAGGTAGCGTTCACTCTCTCAACTAGTCCATTCATCTCTGGCTGATATGGGACTGATATGACCCCCTTGATTCCCATCAGTTTATTTGATTGGGGTATGCCAAAGGAGGTTAAATTCGTTCCAATATCATTCAGGATCACTTGAGGACAGCCATGCTGATATATCACTTGATCCAGAATAAATCTGGCAGTAATCATCGCATCAACCCATACCATAGCCTTGGTTTCAATCTATCAGGTCAGGTGATCAATTATGAGTATTATATATCACATTCCTCCAGTGCTTGTACTTAGAGGTCCCATGATATCAATTGATACTGTATGCCAGGTGAATCCTGGTCGCACTAACCAATATCCAGCCACATTTTGTGTGGCTTGTGGAGCTGACACTCCACACAACAGGAAAGGAAATTCGCCATATTATAGTTTAATGATTCCCAATAGTATTATTGATGAATGTTCTCTAGCCTTTTCTTGATTTTACCATGACCAACAACTTTGTGAGCGGTGCAAATTATTTCCATTTATTTGGATGGTTTTGGGAACAGAAGCCTTTTATCATTCAAAGTTTTGAATAACTGTCCATACTTTTGTTATTTTCCCTCCATGATTTTCATAACGCCATTTGAACTTCTGGTGTCACATCCTCCAACTCTCCTTTCACCATTCTTTCAAATAGATCATCAGCACAATCCTGTACTGCAAGAATTGCCGGCAGTCTGGATAATCCATCAGCATTTTGGTTTTTATCCCCAGTGCAATGTTTGATTTCATAGTCATATGCCTGCAATTTCAAGGCCCATTGTTCTAGTTTCCCCTCAGGTTCTTTTAAGTTATGCAACCAATGGAGAGATGCATGTTTGGTTAAAACCTTGTAATGCATCCCATGAATATAAACATGAAATTGCTTGCAAGCGAAGATAACTGCAAGACATTTGCACTTGGTGACTGTATAATTCCTTTCAGCCTTGGTTAAGGTATGGCTGACATATGCCACTGGGTGTTCTTCACCTTGTTCATTCACTTAGCTAAGTACAGAACCTATTGCCATGAGCGATGCATCTGATTATATAATAAACTGTCAGTCTAAATTTGGATAATTGAGTATTAAGCTGGTCGTCAAGTATTGCCATAATTTGTCAAATGCTCCTTAGGCCATTTCATTCCATTTAAACCCTTTTTTGGATCCTTAAGCAGATGGAATAATGGATCCGCTATTTTTGCAAAGTCCTTAATAAAAAGGCAATAATAACCGACCATTCCTAAAAAGACATGTATATCACAAACACTTTTCAGCAATGACATCTTCTCAAAAGCATAGATTTTTTGTTTTTGAGGTTGTAATCCATACGCGTTTATATAGAAGCCCAAATATTCTAGCTTCTCCTTAAAGAAGTGACACTTTTGGGGCTTGATTTTAAGATTATAGGCAGCTAATTTCTTTAATACTTCCTCTGAGTGTTGTAAGTGCTCAGTGAATAATTGACTATATACAATGACATCACCTAGATAGACTAGAACACAGTACAATTTGAGTTCACATAAGATGGTATCCATAGCCCGTTGAAAAGTTGGAGGGGCATTACATAAGCCTTGGGGCATCTGTGTAGGTTGGTAAAGCCCTTGTGCCATTATTATGGCACACTTCTCCTAGTCCTCAGGTGACATATCAATATGCCAATACCCTGAGATGAGGTCCATCGCCAAAAAATTTAGCCCCACCTAACTGATCCAACGTGTCATAAATTTATGGCAAGTGGTAAGAGTCTTTTTTATGATTTTATTAAGATGGCAATAGTTGATTACAACCTGATTCAACCCATCCTTTTTTTGACGATTAATATCAGACTAAACCATGGGCTGGATGAAGGCACAAGCAATCCATGCTCCACCAACTTTTCTATTTCTTTGGCAACTACTGCCTCAGCTGCTTATAACCTTCTAATAGGTCTCATTTTAATTGGGGCATCTTCCCCAGTGTCAATTTGATGGAGTACATTTTCCGCACACCCAATATCATGGTCATTTTGTGCAAAATAGTTCAATATCATTTGAATAAAGCCAATACTTCATTTTGCTGATCTTTGGTTAATCCTGATAATTGACTCCAATTGATTAACGTATGAATGCATCTAGCTTAATCTGGTAATCCCATTTCATTTTAAATCCCCAAATTTGTGGAAGGAATGAAGCTCTGTTATAGTTAACTGGGCGAATGCAACTACTTGATTTTGCTTGATTATCATCAGCATTTTTCCCAGATTGGCTAATAGAATATTAATTTCCCCATGAACAGGAATTAAGATCCTTGGAGCTACCCAAAGTTCAATTCTCAATCTTCTCCAGGGAGCCTCAATACCTATATATATTTGCTCAGCAATTTTCAGTCAGTCCAGTATCAACCACTGTCTGCATCCCAGGTTGTAGGATAGATTCCTTTTTTACTCAGATTGGGATCCCTCGGTTTTCATTAACATATTTTGGTAAAGGGTAGATCTTTTTCCCAACTAGTTTATAACCAACGGGAAGTATGCCATCCTTATATATCATGTTTATAAAGTTATTTCTCCGAGTGAGGGGTATCCCCCTTCTGATGGTAGATCAATGGTAGCGTCTGGCCCAAGATTGTCATAGTATTCACATTAAAGTCACACTTTACTCCATACTTCAGCATGAAGTCAGTGCCAATGAGAATATTGTAATTTTGATTAGGTAGAACAATTGCTGGATCAGACACAACTAGAGATCCAAAACAAAGAGGTAAGGCACTATAAGCCCCACAGGAGGTAGTAGGGTTGGGCCCAGCGGTACCATCTGCTTTTGATGTGCTATATCCGGCGAAATCTTTAGATGTTTTACCAATTTGGTAGACACAATATTGATTGATGCACCACTATCAATAATAGCCCTTACTTCTACTTTTTTTAGTACTAGATGGTCCCAACCCAAGGGGGGATTCATCGATGTTTATTGAATTACGCCTGGGCTCCTAAGAGCCTGAGGCGAGGGAAGGGGAGGGAGGAGGCATCGAGAAAGGGAGGGGGTTTGCGCGCCAGAGCCATGCTGCAGTGACAACTGAGCGGGGGAGGGTTGGCGACATAGTGCAGACCTTCAGGGCCATCTCAAAGTATACCTGAAAGTGGGCGATCATGTGTGGAAGGGTCCACACCTGCTGGTCAAAGGCAGCACGAAGGAAGGAGTTATGGATGGTCCAGATGGCTGTGGCATAGGCGAGGACACGGAGGGGTCGGTGGCAACCAGGCAATGTCTGCTCAAACATGAGGTCTTGCACAGGGTGTCCAGACCAGGGCTGAGCATGGAGGAGCGCGCGGGCCTTTGGCCAAAATGCGGCGACACCTGGACAGGTGAAAAAACGATGGAGGTGGGAGTCAATAGGCTCCACACAGTGGGGGCAGCTTTGGTGCTGGAAGGTAGGGCCAGTCCGGTCCCCTGTCCTGTATGAACAGTGGAGCACTCTCCATAAGGTGTTGGACACCTTTGCTGACAGGATGGGGTGATAGACGTCCTTCCACAATTCCTTAAGGTCAAATCTCACGGAGGGAGGGAGGAGCTCAAGGAGTTTTGGGCGGATGGGAGGACGATCTTGGGGGTTGAGGCGAGTTGTGACAACTTGTCCATTGTGCACAATTGCATGGCGACGTGGGCTGAGGCCAGGGCCTTCCCTTCTGTATGGGAAGGCATGGTGGATCCGCGCGCCTACTCGTTTCAGGGCAAGGAGAGCCTGGTTCCAGTAGGGGGATGAGGATGGTTTTAGGCGATGGCCTGGGTGGTTTGTGAGCCACTCCCCTAATGAGGTCAGAGATGCTCTAGGAAGACCCAGAGCTGCTGACACTGACTGGCGGAGGGCGGGCGCCCATTGGGGCATGGGGGTCGCGTCCCAGCAGACAATCGGCCATAGGAACTTCAGGAAGATTGTGGTGGCGTGGGATCGCGTGTCCAGAAGCCCTAAGCCCCCTTCATTGCAGGGTCGGGCAATGGTTGAGAGGGCTATTGGTGGATGGTTTGAGCCCCAGATCCAACAGCGGAGGAGTACATTGAGCCGCGTATAAAAGGCATCTGTGAATGGGCAGACGTGCGCTAGGAACCAGACTTTGGAGAGGAGGAACACATTGGCCATCAGAGCTCGACCCTGGGGGTGATGTGCCGCCGGTTCCAGCTGGCAATCCTGGAGTTAACTGCTGCAAGGAGCAAGTCCTCATTGTCTTTTAGCGCAACTCCTTGTTGGTTGGTGAGAACGCCCAGGTGACGGAAGGTACCGCGCTCAGGTTCAATACCAAATGGTGGGGGGAAGGTGGGGGAGCCGACCTGTACAACTGTTGTCTTGGAGGTGTTGACCATGGCGTTGGACGCCTTGGTGTACCTCTCAATGGTCACAGCAGCGAGGGCAACATCCCCAGGGCAGCCAAATGCAATGGCAGTGTCATCTGCAAATGCCATGGTGCGTGTGGGGGCTTTACCTGGGACCAGAATCCCTGTTAGCTTGTCCTGTAAGGAGGCCAAGAGGGGGTCAAGGGTGATGTTAAAAAGGATAGGGCTCAGGGGGTCCCCTTGCCGGAGACCTTGTCCAACTGGTACTGCCACTGTAAAACCCATTGGCGCCAGGACTCTGGTGTGGAGCTGGTCATAGAGCGATGATATCCAGCGCCTAGCTGCGGGTGGGAGATGGAAGCGGGCCAGGGAAGCATCAATATACTTCCAGGCTACCCGATCATATGCTTTCTCCATATCCAGAAGAGCCACAAAGCCATTCACCTTACGAGAGTTAGCAGTCAAAGTCACGTGAAGGTCATTATAGTTGTCCCATAACGACCTCCCCGAGATAAAACCGTACTGGGATGGGGAGAGGCGAGGTGACACCCATTTGGTGATGCGGTTGGCCAGAAGCTTCGTGAAGAGCTTGTGGTCTGTGTTGATCAACGCTATGGGGCGCCAGTTCGCCAGGTTCTCACGGTCTGACTTCTTGTGAATGAGGGTCGTGATTGAGCCTCTGGAGTCGGGGAGGACCTCGCCATTCACCAAGAGTGCAGCGAAGAGGTCGCGGAGGGTTCTGGCTATCACTGCAGGTTCCAGAAGGTACACCTCAAAGGGTATTCCATCTGGGCCTGGGGCTTTAAGCCGTGGGGATTTCAGAAGGGTTTCCATCACCTCCTGGATGGAAATAGGCGCCAGTAGAGCCTCATCAGCCCGTGGGTCAATGGGCGGCTCTGGAGCCCGCCACAGGAAGTCTTGGATGTCCGATGGGTCCACCTGGGTGGCATGGAAGAGGCTGGAGTAGAAGCGGTGTAGTTCCTGCGTGATTTCCTCCTTATCTGAAGTGGTTGTAGTGCCAATCTTCAGTGCAGTAATATCCTGCGCTGTTGACCGGGCTTTCTGTTTCTGAAAGAAGAAGCGGGTGGGGCGTTCCCATTGAGCATAGTAACGAGATGTTGTAAAGTTTGCTGCCCGTTCTTCCTGCAGTGTGAGCTCCAAGCGGAGTGCTTCCTGCGCCGCTTCCCAGTCTTCCAACCATCTGGGAGAGGGCGAAGGCCGGCAGTTTCGCTCTAGATGTCTGATTCTGGCTTCCGCCCTTTTGACTCTGGTGCGAGCTGCAGTCATCTGGGCTTTGGCACAGTTGTAAGCAACGCGGGTGATGCCCTCCTTGGTCACCGCCCATCTAGCCTTGTGGTCAAGCAGGTGGGGTGGGGGGAGGTGAGAGTCTCCCGGATGGTCATAGACAGCTTCTCCTTAGTGAAGGGGTTGTTGAGAAGAGCTGGGGCAACCCTAGGCCAGAACCTACGCGACGGTCTAAGTGTGGTGGTGAGGACAACGGTGAGTGACCTGTGATCACTCAGATAGTTGTCATGAGAGATGGGAGAGGAGACGCGGTCAATTAGCAGGGGGCCAATCAGTGCCATATCTATGCGTGACGCTGACTGGAAAGCTCCTCCATCATACTGGATCCTAGTCATGCAACCTAGGCCAGACGCGGAGGGTGGAAGCGCATCTATAAAGCCACTCAGGCGAAGGAAATCCTGGAGGCGACTTGATCCAGGGCGTTCCTTTGCTGCAGGGGGGTAAGAGTCACGGACGCGACTTATGGTTGTGTTGAAATCTCCTAAGAGAACTGTATTCCGTGGGAGATTGAGTTGGAGGAGCTCTTCCAAGAGCCGATTTTGCTCCTGACCTGCATTAGGCAGGTAGATGCTTGCAGCGAAGAAGGAGAAGTCAGGAGTGGTGAGTTTGGCCAGTATGAGGCGGCCACCTAGATATTGTGAAAAAGAATGGGTTCTAACCCGGGGATTCAAAACAATAAGGGCGGCATGGTTTGTCCAGAAGGAGTTGCCTCCAAACTGTTCATTCCATGCAGATTGTTCGTGGGGGAGGATATGGGGCTCCTGGACAGCAGCGATGTCAATTTGTGCTGACCTGAAGTTTCGGAGGAGGCGGGCTCTCCGCTTAAAGTCCCGCAACCCATTTGCATTGATGGATTGCAGGGCCAGGGTGCTGCCATGGGGACTCATAGCTGTTCCCCTCCATGTCCTGGGGGGTTGCCAGCGCTTAAACCTGCTGCTGTGAGGCGGCTAGTTTTGAGTCCTTTAGCTTGACTATTAGCTGCAATCCGTGAGGAGCGTCGAGGGTTCTGAGGGGAAGGAGAGGGTGGGGGGCGGAGGACCCAGTAAGCCAGCCTAGGATGCTGCCCCCGCTCCGTTGCAGGGGAAGGACCTGAGGGTGCTCAATGGTGACCTCCGCGGTGTCCCCATTTGATGAGTCTGAGTCCATATTCACTTCCTCCAACACTGCAAAGGATCCGCGCGAAATGGACTGTGGGGTTGGGGTAGGACTCTTTGAGGTGGCACTTCTACTGCAGGCCGCGAGTTGCCAGTCCATGCTGGTGGGCATAGCTCCATTGGGAGCTGAGGGCTGATGCGATAAATCGCTGGTGGGGGTTGGTGGGGGTGCCGCGGAGCCCTGAGTGGGGGTGGCTGACGAGGGGCACCCTGTGGGAGATGCCTTGCGCTTGGTGAGAGAGGGAGTTGACTCTGGGAGATTGGAGGGGGTGCCCATTGGAAGGGGGCATGAGCGCGAAGGTATCCCACACCAATAGTGGGGTTAGCTGTTTCAACTGCTAGGCGTAAGGCCTCAGGGGACAGGTCTTGAACGGGAACCCATTGTGTGGGTTGTGGAATTGCTGCTGCAGCCATGTGGGATCGTTTTTGGCCTGGTTTAGGCCCCTGGGTGGTGGCTAAGAGGGCTTGTTTTCGAGCTGTGCAGCCACTATAAAAGTGTCCAAGGGCGTTACACCATGAACACCGGGGGCGCGCCTGATCAGGGTCGACAAAAAAGATCTCAGGGCATGCCCCAACTACCGCCACACGAGGAATAACCTCAATGTTGCGGGATACAGTGGGGGAGGGGATGAACGACGCCCTAGCAGTGCGAGCTCTTTGAGTGGGAGCATAGTAAGAGGGGACGCTAAAGTCCACTGAAAGAACAGACCCAAACTCCATTAAACCACGATGGAGTGCCAGTTTAAGAGACTCAGGATCAACAGTCGTTGGTAGGTTGGAAAAAGTAACCCATGAAATTTTCTCCAGGTGAGAGCGTGTGCGGGAGATGCGAAGAGATCCGCGTGGAATAATGACCTGGAGGGTGGCAGCATGGTCAGCAAGGGCAGCTTCAGTGAAGCCCACATCGATGTAGTGGCCCTCCACTGATTCATGGATGGTGGTGTTAATAGGGAATGTCTCCGCAATCGCTGCAAAGTATGAGAAGTAATCCT
The DNA here is from genome assembly GCA_022478985.1 of Massospora cicadina. NCBI lineage: Eukaryota > Fungi > Entomophthoromycota > Entomophthoromycetes > Entomophthorales > Entomophthoraceae > Massospora > Massospora cicadina. The sequence goes on from JAKSZP010014527.1 coordinate 198,619, forward strand.
CTGTATAGAATTCAACAGGGTTATGCCCATAATAAAGGCGAATTGCGTGGGAGAGGTTTGAGCGAGGTAGAGCTTTTGCGCTCTAGTTTCGGCCCATTTCTTCTTAACATCAGCAATAAACGCCACTTCACGGGGATCAGCTTTGGGTAGCGTTGGTGCCAGAGGTTTTTGCCACGCCCCAGTGGCTCCTTTGGTACGTTTGTGTTTGCTTTGGGCTGCAATTGCAGGTTGAGTGTGAGCTGGTGGTTTGGACAAGTTTGCGGAGTTCCCTTGTTTCTGGAATGTTACAGCAGTTGCTGGCGTCATATTAAATTGAGGGGCGGTTTGTTGGGCCTCGCTAAATTGGGGAGGCCCATCCAGATTGGAATTAACTCCAGCCAGTTGGGAGGAGGGAGATGTTTCATCACCATCCCAATCTATTTGGGTAAATTCAGCCCGAGTATTTGCTGTGATTTCGTGGGCAAAACTCACTAGCTGATTGGTGAATTGGTCGTTTTCAGCATATTGAGATAAAGTGCCGACTTGAGAAGTGCCGATTATGGGGTTTAAATGGGACGGGTGAGATTGGAACTGGTGTGAAGTTCCAAAATCTGAACCATTTAAATCCCCATTGGGAAGAGTAGATTGTCCCAATTTGGTGCTTAGTGAACCAGAATGTGCGGCTAATCCAACCTTACATCCGAGGGTTTGGGGCCAGGTGATTGTTGGGCCTCGCTAAATTGGGGAGTCCCATCCAGATTGGAATTAACTCCAGCCAATTGGGAGGAGGGAGATGTTTCATCACCATCCCAATCTATTTGGGTAAATTCAGCCCGAGTGTTTGCTGTGATTTCGTGGGCAAAACTCATTGGCTGATTAGTGAATTGGTCGTTTTCAGCATATTGCAATAAAGTGCCGACTTGAGAAGTGCCAATTACGGGGTTTAAATGGGACGGGTGAGATTGGAACTGGTGTGAAGTTCCAAAATCCGAACCATTTGAATCCACATTGGGAAGAGTAGATTGTCCCAATTTGGTGCTTAGTGAACCAGAATGTGCGGCTAATCCAACCTTACATCTGAGGATTTGGGGGCCAGGTAGCTGGGTATCGCCCCTCATGGAGGGAGCCAGAAACACGGCGTCAGCAATAATAGATGGGGCTGAATTAGCTGACACAATGGGGGAGGTGAATGTCTGGATGGGCTGAGTTGCATTCAACTGAGCAGACGCCATTAAAACAGCGTGGGTGATGGCCTCCTTGGTTGGAGGGGGCCCAGCGGGTTGGTGGGAGGCAGCACACACAGAGCTGTTAGGCGTGCAGGTTGCAGAAGTGCGATCAGGTGAACTGGCGCTAGTTGGAGTAGCTCCAGGTTGGGGGGTGGTGCCTGCTTTCATGGCTGCTGCTTGAGAGCGGGTGATTCTGGTTGACCCTGAGGTGGGTAACCGAGGGTTGCTTCGTTTGGGGGTGTTGCTGGCTCGTTTGGCATAGCCTGCGGGTTCTTTTGCGGGGTTTCCCGCCATATTTGCTAATAGTTTTCGTAAATCTCTTTAGTGGAGCTAAATTTCAGGCTGAATTGATTTTCGAAAAGTGATGCTTAGCAGAAAGAGATTGCTTTTTTAGCCCTTACTTCTACTTGGTTAATCAAAATGGCAGCATAAGTACACTCAGAATAGTGGGAAATGATGTTTACTGAATGTATAGCAGCATCAGTTGTCAAATCCAGAGTGTGAATAATTTAGGCTGATATATCAGGAAATGAATCCTTGATGGTAGCAATATGAATTGAAACATTAATTTCTTCCAACTTCGTTTTTAGTAATTTGTCTTGGTTGTCAGCATTTTGGGCCTTTTCCAACAGTTAATGAGCGTAGGGTCGGGCAACTTCTGATATAATTTCAGGATTAATTGTGTTCTCTTTTGATTGAGTTATAGCGTGGATATTTGGACCTGTGCTCCGCTGGGGAGATCATGAACAGGTTCATCTACAAACAGGTTAAGGTATCAATTTCATCAAACTTGTCTGGGGGAACTGGGCAATTTATGGATCTAGCTCATTCCTCATCTAGACCACAGGGCCTTTTCCCAACTCCTCATAGGTATTGTCTTCCTAAAAAGTTCACCTAATCTTTTGGTTTCTTAGTCCAGCACTGGGCATCATAGTGTCCAGTATTTCCACATCTGTTACAAGTAATGCGTGGGACATTACTAGGCCATTTTAGACTGTCAGTTTTTTCCCCATTCAATTGGGGAATTCCTTTTTGCGCTCAGGATTTTCTGCCAAATATGAATTAAAAGGCTGTTGTTGTATTACACTTCGATTTGGTGCATCAAAAGCGGAAGTCAATACTTCCAGGTGCTATACCATTTGAGAAGTAGTGTTACTACTGTAAAGGTTGACACCATGGATTGGTGTAAACCCTAAAAGGGTCGGAGTGGTGCCTTCATGGTGATGCAAGCATCAAAAATTGCTCAGGTTATTAGCTCCCATCAGGATTTGTGCTTCTTTGTAAAAACGGTTGGCGAATTCTCCTAAGGTTTCATCTTTTCAGAATTGCATTCCCATGAACTCCTGCTTTTTGTTAGCCATTTATTCAGGACTTCCAAATTCCTTCATAATTGCATTTTTTGCCTCATTATAGGACCAATTTTCCCCTTGCAAATGGTGTAATGCCAAGTTTTGACAAGTGGTGTCTAAACAATTGATAACAGTAACGGCTTTTTGGAAATCACTGCAACCAAACATGGTTATTTCAATAATCCGAAGAAAGCTGGGGCATTATCCCAATGAAAGGGTGGCAATTTTGGGGTGGGCCAAAATTCCTCGGTTTTCACATGCTCATTTGTAGGATGAGTAGTGCGGCTAGCCATTCTAGCACCAGTTGATGTGTTGTTGGGGGTCATCGCCAAGATGGCAGCATAGGCACTTGGCATATTTTGATTAAGCTGAATGCTCCCTATATTGCTTTCATCTTCGTATAGGTCCTGATCTTCAATCTCCATTTCCACATGAATATAAGTACACTGATGTTTTTCCCATTCTTGTACTTGTTTCTGGTGCTGACTATGTTTTTCCCATAATATCTGATTTTTCCAGCCTCAGCTTGAAGTGCTACTTTTGAGAAGGATTAGCTCCTTCTCAACTTTGGAATATTGTTGCTCTAATTCAGATGTTTTTCCAAATAATTCATTATTAACTTCTGTGACAAGGTTGACATCTTCTTCCACCTTGAAAACGCGATTATTCATTCAGGATAAATCAGCCTGAGCTGCCAACATTAGATTGGTCTGATTCACACTCTCCTGCTCACTCCATAACCGCTTAATCTATCCCTGCACAGATGTCATGGTGGTACTTCTTGACAAGACTCAACTACACTCCTTTAGTGAGCATCAAGTGTAAACTTTTGGGTAAGTTTACTGCACAGGTTGTTTGTGACATAATATTACAAACACTAATTGTACGATGACAACTAGTAGGTTGAGTCTCCAAAATAAGTGGCAACAAATTACTCAGGTAAATGGAATTGAGAAAAACAACTAGGGACCTTTGTTCCCTTCAATCTTCAATTTAGAAGTAAATATAAATATAATTCAGTTGCATTTTGCTTTTTATTAGAAAATGCTAGGGTTTTTTATAGGCAGAAAGCGGACAGCTTTTCAGATAATTCTCTGAAAATCAACTGGTTAGTCCCCTAAAACTTCTAACCCTTGGGATTAACTTCTGATGATAGTGAATGTCTTCATCTTAAGTAATCCCCAGCAGTATAACCTTTTATGGATTGACAACCATCCCCATGTGTTAGGAACTGTACGCAGATGGTCTGGGGCTGTGTTACCTGATTACTACTACTAGCTACCACCAAAACAAGCGTTAAAATGCTTCATTAGTTTCATTACAACGACCCTAATTGTTCAGCACCTCTGCTATAATGATTCATTATAGCAATCTGACTATCAGCAATCAGGACCTCATGAATTGCCTAATTAACATTGTTGGGTATGATTCCTGACGAAAAATCAATCAAAACAATTGTTGGATTATGTCCTTTGATATATTTTGACTACTAATTTAGTTGAGGATGATCCCTGACAAAATAGTAATCAGATCTTATCATTGGATTAGGTCTTTTGATTAATTATGACTAATAATTTAGTTGGGGATAATCCTGACAAAATATTAATTAAAGCCAACCGTCAGATTATATCCTTTGATATTTATAATTAATAATTTTTTTGGCAACAAATGCCAAACAATTAAATGCTTTAACAACAATCTTTTTCTAATCAGCAAGTGATATGGATAATGTGGTCAACCAAATTTCCAACAGATAGTAAAGCACTTTCTCCCCTATTCTGAGTCATGGCAGGGGATGGCAGTTCCCAGTTGTTGCACACTCTGCATCTCATTTTCTGGGTCAGCGCATTAAAGTAAGCCTCAGTTTGTAGATTGATCAATGTTCAAATGATGTTCTCCAAATATTGACTTGGGGTCATTCCTTCTACATGAACACAGTAGCATAAGGTGGAAGTAGTTCGGGCTATTGCTTGTAAAGAAACTGAAATGTGTTAATACTTAATATGAGTGGAACATGATGTTATAAGAAAAGATGACAGATGGCAAAAGGAGGTTCCTACTGAACAGTTTACATGACGTAATTTCAAAGGATGCCAACTAAGGTACATTTGACCTGTTCCACTGTACCATTGGTTTTGGGGTGATAGGCATTGACAGTTGTTTAGATTTTATTATGACCATATTATCCCACCTGATTTGAATTAAATATATCTGCTGATCTGCCTGGGATGAAACCCTCTAGTGGTTGTGGGAGTTATCATTTTATATGATAACTATTGTTAAGTGAAATATCTCTAACAAATATTAACAAATCCGTTGGGTTTTGATTCCAATGGTTTATTAATGTTTCTTTGAGGATAATCCCTGACAATAAATAAGTGATTCAATTACTGTTATCTATTGATAATTTGATTATCTTGTAGCGTTAATCATAGTTTGTCGCCATTAAACAAAGGGTATATTGATTAGTTGCTGGGCATTGATAACGCTTTTATTGACAGAAACTTGCAGTTTAACCTTTTAGGCAACGCAACCTGCTGTTACTGGGACAAAGATTTTATTATCTAAGCAGGAAGCTAGCTTGATAGGGTTAATTTGCTGGGTTGCATGATGGCGTTGGGACACGCTACCCTAATTAACCCATGGCATATTGTTATATAGTTGGTGGTGAATACAAATTAGGTGGATGGGTGAGCAGATGCCTCAATTGTCAAAGAGCGATTTGTGGAGGGTTTTTATTGACAATAACTGCCATTTTCAATTTAGGCACGAACAGAAGAGTTGGGAACCAAATTCCTCAATATATTCCCTTGTTTTTTATAACAATAAAGCAAATAGTATTTGTCAAGATTTGAATATTTATCCTATTAACTGATTGTTGTTTTTTCACTCTTGTGATTTAAGTTGAACGATTATAAATCATATGGCTATTTATTACTGTCATAGTCTCCGTGGGCTCCTGCGTCAAGCAAAAAAAACAGAAACCACTGAACCTTATAGTAAGTTAAGTTCCTCCAGAAGTAAGAGTCAGAGGGTAAAGTTCCCTTGCATTCCAGAAATATCTTCAATGATTAAAAGGACAATTGTTAGCACCAGTCTAGCGCTGGAGACTACACTCAACTTATTTTGAGAAGCTCAACTAGGGCGATATTCCTCATACTATTGCAAATCATTCAAATATATCAATAATTTATTACAACGAACACATCAGAACCTGTGAAGTAGACTTGAGAGCTAAAGAGAGCCACACAGTTGAAAAATTTCATTCAGTACTCATTACCAAGGGTAAATGAGCAGCCAGCTCACAGAAGTTTACAATAAGACCCCTAAGACCCCCCATCAAATTGTTAGGCTTGGCGACTAATTTTGGAAGTGAAGTTAGTTCCATTATCTTTCAGAAGGAACTGGGAAACCCATGTTTATAAATGATGTTCACCAAGATAGATTTGGCAGTCCTCGCAGCCCCCAGATCTCTAATTGGCTTGGCTTCAACCCATTTTATAGTTAGTCAATGGCTTTCATAATGTACCTAAATTGGCTTCTGCAAGCGGTTAGCGGTCCCACAATGGTGATTGATACAGTGTGTAAAGTGAAATTTGGCTTGACCAGTTGATAAAGTTTTTTTTCCAATATGGCACTTCCACTTGGAATTTCCTGCAGCAGCTGAGGGCTTTTTGCATATAAGAATGCATCGATTTCCAGTAGAAGTGTTGTTTTATATGTTCATATGTCCTCTTAAATCCTCCATGGCCTGTAGCTTTGTGAGGTACAATGATCAGATCTGTACGTTTGGTGGGCCGCAGTATAATTGATTTGCAAAATCTAATTAATTTGATAAGTTCCCCATTATTAATGGCAGTGATCTTCATTAGTTGGTATAAAGTGCGCTGTACTTCTTCTGGTTTGTTATCATATTCCTTGCTCAGAATTTTGTCATAGAGACCATCCACCATGCTAGCAGTCAATGCGACATTAGGTAGCCTAGATAGTCCATCAGTGTTTCGATGTTTCACGCCAAGCCAGCCTTGAATCTCAAAGATGTACGCCTGCAACTTCAGCGTCCAGTGAGCTAGCGTCTCTAGCTCCTTGAGGTTCTGTTGCCATCTAGGTGAGAATTGGTCAGTACCACCTTGAAGTTCATTCCATGGACATAGAACCTGAAACTGCTTTCTGGCGTAAATTACTGTTTGACATAATTTCTCAGTAACAAAGTAATTCTGCTTGTGTATATCTAGCGTTTGCTTCCGTATGCTATGGTGTGTTCTACTTCTTCCTCATCAATCTGGGACAACATGCCCTTATGTCAGTAGGAAATGCATCTGTCTTGTTTAAATTTTTAAATTTATTGTGGGGAAGGCTGACCATGGGACGGACACTTCCGAATATGACTCAGGACAGATAAACTTAGTACTGGGGGAGGCACCCCAGAGAAGCGATGCTATCTCTTGTTGCCAGCGGGAACGCCACTTATGGGGAGGGGAGGGAACGTGTGAAGGGGCCGTAGCCACAATTAACATGTGTGGAGGAAGGTGTCTGATTTGATGAACCAGACTGGGAACCAAGAGGAGACCAGATGTCAGCGACGCGGTGGGAGGTATCCAAACATCCACGCTTGAAAGTGGTCCACCAAATGATATTGGAATCTGTGGACAGCTTCTGAGGGTGGGGGTGGAGCCTGCGATGGCATCTAAGACAATTGTGTGGATGGTCCACATGGTGATTGCAACCACCAGAGCATGGAGGGAGGGTGGAAGGGAGGAGGCCATTGATAGAGCAAACATATCTCTTGACAGACTGAAGGGATGTGTTTGATCCTGGCCCAGCAGACGTTGAACTTCGCGCCATATCACTTTAGAAGTGGGGCACTTCTCCAGGCGGTGGAACAACGTTCCATACTGGCCGCACACGACAAAGGATGAGTGTAAAGCTTTAGAGCACTCAGCTGTATGAAACACCCACCTCAGGCAGCGCCACACATGGGAGCGGACTTGAGGCTGCAACAGAGGATGATGTACAATACCCAGATTGTTTTTTGGGTCTCAATGGAATAAGGGATGTCCATCATGTCCAGGTAGTCCACCCTGGATAGGACATGAAGCCGAATGGGTATCACGCCATCTTGGATGGGTAGCCCCTGTACCTCTTGTGTGAACTGAGGAGAGGGGCGGCCTCTTTGGGCTGTATGTCCGCTAATACGAATTCTCCACTCTGCGCTCCGCATGGAGAGTAGGATTCATTTGTAGTAGGTTTTTGTCCCGTGAGGACCTGTGGCCGATGTGTGTGATGCGAGGTATTTTATCAGGGAGTGGGGGTTTGATGGATTGTTGAGGCCCAAGGCTCGGGAGAAGTTGGAGCAGGCTGCGCGGGACCAGTGTTGGGATATGAGTGTGGGAGTGGTGACGGCCGCGTTCCAGGTGCCCAGGATCTTGGCAGCATGGGCTTTGAAGTCAAGCAGGCCCATGCCACCATGATGATGAGGGCCAAGCATGACCTCTAGCCGCACTGGTGGATGGCGGCCTGACCAAAGCCATCCTTGCAGCAAGGCATACAAGGATTTGAAGAAGTTTGAGGAGAAGGGGATGGTGTGGGCTCCGAACCAGACTTTGGATAGGAGCATAGAGTTGGCTAAAACAACCCTGCCAGTAAGGGAAGTAGGGTGGGCTCTGAAAGAGGCGATTCGCTTCGTCACGTTGTCCAGAATATGGCACTCAATTACTGCTGATGCGTATCCGCCTGCCTCCATCCACATGCCCAGATGGCGCACTGGTCCTATGGTAGGGCGTGGCACGAAGGGGAGCACCAGTGGAGCGGTGTGTGTTGAGTTAGTAAGGCGTGTACGTGGGCGAGCAGATGAGCCGGGTTGGGAACTAATTGCTGGGGCCCAGCAGTTCTGAAACTGACCAAGGATGATTTCAGTTTTGGAGGCGTTCAGTGCCGCGTTGCTTACCCGGGAATATTCCTGGATGAGAGCTTCAAGCGCGCGTGTATCTTGATTATTAGACACCCCAACCACACAATCATCTGCGAATGCCATTATTTTGACTGGGGCTTGGCCTGTCACATGGACCCCAGTGAGTTGGGCATTCACATTTCGCAGTAGTGGGTCAAGGCTGAAGTTGTATTGAGTGGGCTGAGGGGGTCCCCTTGTCGCAAGCCCCTTTGAGGGCGGACTAATTCCGTTAGGAAGCCAGGGCCATGCACTGCATTGTTGCAGATTCCGTGAGCAGCATCACCCAGTTGATGAAGTGAGGGGGTAGGCGGAATTGATGGAGGCAGGCCCTTAGGTATTCCCAGTTTACTTTATCATAGGCCTTTTGTTGGTCCAAGAATACAAGTGCCCCAGAGGCTGTGGACTGACATACATTAGCCACAGAGTGCATGTTATCCCTAATTGACCTTCTGGGGATGAAACTGAATTGTTCTGGGGAGATGGTGGCAGATGCTACAGTCCCTAATCGGTTAGCCATAGTTTTTGTTAAAATTTTGGTTTCTGTGTTTGTTAGAGAAATGGGGAGCCAGTTGGCTAAGTCAAGCTTATCCCCTTTCTTAAAGAGTGTGACAGTAAAGGCCTCATGTCCTCCTTGTAGGAGGCGCATTTCCAACAGGCTTTGGTTAAGTGAGGCAAGCAGAAGTGAGGATATATATTTGAAATATTTTTTGTAGAACTCATATGGAATGCCATCTGGGCCTGGGCATTTTCAGTTTGGCGACCCACGAATGGCTGTCCATAATTCATTCGGTGTAATTAAATTCATTATTTTTGGGTATCAGAAAATGGTGCGGATATGAGCTTGGTCAAGAAATTCCGCAACTTTGGCTAGCTGAATTGGTTTGGCTTGGTACAACTTGGAGTAATATTTTCGCACTTCGATTGCCACTTCAGCCAGTGTATCCGCAATAGAATTATCTGATCTTTGCACCTGTGTGCAGGCCACACTCCGGCGTGGTACAAAAATTTTTTAAAGAAATATGCGGTGCACTTGTCACCTTTTGTGATGCGTGTGGCCCTGTATTGAACACAAACCCAATGTCTGTGTTGCCTTTTGAGTGCATTGAGGTGGGCGGCTGCCTCTGCCCACTTCCAGCTCCATGCAGGGCTGTATCCTGTAGCTGGAATGTTGGACTCCAAGTGCGCCAATTCTGCCAGAGTGTGCGAGATAACTGCCGATGTGGCTCGTGAGCATCTGGAGGAGAGATGGCAAGGGTGGCGGATGGTGTCCTCTTTGAAAGTTGCCCATGTGGAAATGGGGTCCGCGCAAAATGGTGCAACAAAATTTTTTGCCAAAGTTGCCTCTTCCACCCACGTGGAAAATCCTGGCGACGCGAGCTCAGGGGGCGGATTTTGCACCAATGTGGGGCCTTAGCAACTGTGACAGGTAGGTGGTATGTTATAAAGACCAGTCAGTGGTTGGAGAATTCTATTTTTGTTGTTTTGAAGTGGGAGATGTGGGGTTGGAATTTCGCTGGCGTTAGAATATGGAGGAGAGATGGCAAGGGTGGCGGATGGTGTCCTCTTTGAAAGTTGCCCATGTGGAAATGGGGTCCGCGCAAAATGGTGCAACAAACTTTTTTGCCAAAGTTGCCTCTTCCACCCACGTGGAAAATCCTGGCGACGCGAGCTCAGGGGGCGGATTTTGACCAATGTGGGGCCTTAGCAACTGTGACAGGTAGGTGGTATGTTATCAAGACCAGTCAGTGGTTGGAGAATTCTATTTTTGTTGTTTTGAAGTGGGAGATGTGGGGTTGGAATTTCGCTGGCGTTAGAATAAGGTCGATGCAGGTCATGGACCTTGTTTGCCGTTGTGGACGTGGGGATGCGTCATTTTTTTGAGCATCTGGGCATGTCACAGCAGCGCATCCATTAACCCAAGGGTGGCCTTTAGAATGCATAGTTCAACGCGACCCTGTGGGGCATGGGGTGAGGGGAGGCCACTGGTCCATTGGTGAGGTTATCCAACAGTTCATGTCACTGACTATGAAAGGGTCTGGGGGTAGCAGGAGGGATTTGACTGATGAGAAAAATTCCCGACGCTCATGTGCACCATTTGGGGCATAGATGTTGACGATTGCATGCGCTACATCGGCCCACGAGAAGGTGATGACGAGCACTCAACCATTTAGGAATGTTTCTGAGGATACAAAATTTGAAAAAATTATTTTCCAAATTAGCACCCCACAGTGCTTCGACCAAAAGGATAGGGATGAGAGGAGCATTGTTTTCCAAGTTTCCTTGGAACCTCGTGGACAGTGGGACTCCTGGATGGCCGGGATATCCACGGGTAAATTGTGTTGTAAAAATTCAGTTTCCTAGCCTGGGATGGGGAGGCCTTGAGTCCGGTGATATTCAACATCCCTAAAGTGAAGGTTTCCCCCATTGCACCTTAGGTGCGAGGGGGTGATCACCTGGGCCCACCAGCCTCTTCTAGGTCCCCACGGGCTTTCACAGCAGCGTGGGTGTTATCAGCAATGATATTGGAGTTTTTGCTGATTTTTGCGGAAAGAGTCTCGTTGGCTTTGGCCTTCACTTTTTGTTTTCCCGACGGCGGACAAATTTTTTGTGGTGCGGATGAGTTTGGTGCACCAACATTCAGGTCAAAAAAATTTTTCAGGTAGGTTGGATCCCAAGTTGGTTTCAACTGGAGCTTGGGTGCAACAATTGGGTGAGATTGAGTCTCCCACCAGATCCTCAGATTGAGTGGCCTGCTTGGCATGGGCTTCCCAATCTGATTGGTTGATGGATTCCCAAGTTGCTTCCACCGCGAAGGTTTCCATGTCCTCCTGGCATTGTGAGTGTGAGATAGTGGTGGTGGCCTTGGCCATTTCCTTGGCCGCGGCCCTATGGGCCTGCTTAGCCTTCTTCCATTCTTGCGGGGAGATAGGCTTTACCAATAGGTAGCAGCCTTGTGCTCCCCACGGGAAAGCCTCCTTGGTTCTTGCAGTTGGTTCGTAGTGCGCCTCTCCGTTGGCCATGGCCGCTGAGGGGTGCTCTTGGAATGTGACACCCTCCTTGATGGGGCATGCGTGCGCCTTGTGGTCAATGCATCACAGTGGGTGCAAATGGGGGGTGCGCTGTCCACAGTCACCCGGAATGGGTGGGTGGTATGCCCTGTGATATCAATAAAAGTGGAGTGCGGGATCTGGGTTAGGTCCTTCATGATCTCCTCAGTTGAAGTCAGAACTGCGATGGCTTTGCCAGTGCACAGGTGTGGCATCAGCGTGAAGCGTTGCATTTCAAAATATTGTATTTCACCATATATGGCGATACCATCTTTCAGGTGTTGTTCCAAAATGTCACGTTTAACCTTAGTAGGCAAAAATTCAAACGTGAGGAAAATTTCGTTTGATTTTGTCCATCTGGTGTGTTTGGTTTTAATGACCTGTTGCCCTTCAGGGAGGTCAATCACTACACGCACCGCTGCAGCCTCGTCTGCTGCTTTTTTGCTCTCAAAACCTAGGTCCAGCCAACCGCGTGACATGTAGTGAGGTGCGACGTACACCGCGGTCAGGAAAATTTTGTGTACATCTTCACAAAATTTTTCCTATAAGGCCATTTTTTGGATGTCCAGAAACACGCGGACTCCAAATTCCACTGACAAAAGTGGTTGGGAGTGTGGTGTGTTGATGTACTGGTTGCTTCGTGCTTGCCATGTGAGTATCTCCTGGGAAATCGTGACCGCCGGTTTTTAAGATTTTTGTCTATTCCGCTGGATTCTCCAGGGCGTTTTTGAACGTTGGAGGCCGCGGGCCTTCCACCTGCTCCTCTTACCTTGCTTGCCCAACTGCTCCCTGACATGGGCGCAGACTAATCTTCTCATTGAGATTATCAAACTAGATTCAGTCTTGAATTGAATAGGTTGCAATAGTGATTGCAACGAGAAAGAAAAGTTTATGCATCTGTCTTGTTGAATACTATTTATCAAAATTTGGATACATTCTTATTAATGACAAAGCAAGACAGATGCAAAGTTGTCTAAACGCCTGCTGGCAGTTTGGCGTCCATTCAAATTTGTGTACCATTCTTCTTTAGATAGGATAGCGGTTCTACTATCTTTCTAACGTTCTCTATGATTTGCTAGTAGTAGCTGACCATCCTTAGGAAAACCTGGATGCCCACTTTTTGGCCAGCGCCCACATCTTCTTGATGGCCTCCACTTCAGCTGGATGGGGCTGTAATCCCTTCTTGTCAATAATGAAGCCCAGATACTCAAGTTTTTCTTGGAAGAAGTTCCAGTTTTTGGCTTACTTATAAATTGGCAGCAGAGAGATGGCGAAAAAATTCCTCTAGGTGCTTTAAATGTTCTCAGAGCATCCTCAATTAATCGTTGAAATTTTATATGTAGACCAAGACACAAGAAACCTTAAGATCTTCCAGCAAAATGTCCATAATCCGTTGATTAGTAGCAGGGGCATAGCATAACCCCTACAGCATTTGCATTGGTTGGAACAGCCACTGTGTTGTTATGATGGCTCACTTTTCTTGCCCTTCATGGGGCATCTCTATATGACAGTAGTTGGATTTCAGATCTGTTAAAACTGGGAGCTTATGGCTACCTAATTGCCCCCTGTAGTGAGCATCAAGGTTAAAATTTGAAGCTGTGTCTCTATCCTGATTATAGCTCGCTTCAGCTCCCTTTTTAAATAAACAGGTTCCTTATATGTGCTTATATATTTGATGATAAAATTTTTTGATAAAATATAAAGGGTGATTGATACTAGCATGAAGACTAGTATCCAATTGAGCGTTTCACAACTAATTATTTCTCCTTCTCGGTGCTCTCCTAGGGATATGTACAATCTCTTTAACACATTGGTGAAGGTACTATTAAACTCTCCAGGTAACAAGGTAATTCCTCTCCCTTCAACTCCTCCTCTAGAGTTTGCATCTTCTGGATCACAACAGAACTTAACCTAATGGTAGAAAGTTAAGAGGTTCTAAGGGAACTTCTACTCTTAAGTCTTGACTCCTAATTCCGGCCTAGAGATCCTCTCCTTGAACTTATCCAGTAATTATAGTTCATGGTTTTCTTGGTGAGACTTCTATCCCTTCAACATTCTTTACACATGATACGCAGAGAACTTGATAGAAATATTTAGCCCAGGTATATCTGATCCCTCTACTCTAATCCTAAGAGTACTAAAAAATACAATAAAAATATAATTACTAAATACAAACTTAGCTAAGATTCTATAATGTTCTTAACGTTCTCAATGCTCTGCTTTATTAAGAATAAGTAACAAGAGAATATAGCGGATTTGGCGCCCATCTCTTCTGTTGGTGGCTCAATTGGAAATGGCAGCCGTCGCCACTGAATTACCCCTTCACATATCACTTCAATGATAAATGTGGCTTCTGCTCAATCATGCACCTAGTCAGGATCCACCGATGACTAGTTAACGATATGCTAAGAGTTAGATTTGGAGGTAGCATGTCCTAACGCCCTCATCCAGTATTAACGGAGTAACCCATTAAGCTAGCAACATTCTTAGGTAATGGGACCCTTTACCCATTGTCAGAAGTTTTTTACATAAAAGGCAAACCGCCAGTTGCTGACACCAAAAGCGTTGTCAGCGCCTTAAATTACTCAATATACCCTTAATTGATCAGCAACAAAACCAATTAATTTCTACAAGTAATTAATTTATCAATATGAAAAATTAACAATCTAATTGTTTTTTTATTGCCAGGGATCATCACCAATGAAATATCAACAATTTAAAGGATAAAAACCCAGCGGAATACTTAATGTTTATTAATGCCAATTTGCCAATAATAGTTTTCATATGGAATGATAACTCCCACATCCACTAGTGGGATTCATCCCCAGGAGGATAAGCAGATATAATATTATTGGATCAGGCGTGATAATATGGCCATATTTAAAAGCCCAACAAGATCCATGGCGGAAAAAAATCTAGCTCATCCAAGTCAGTCATGCACATTGTCAATTCGCAGGAGGGTGAGTCCTTCTTTGTTATGTTGTTGAGACGCCAGTAGTCAATCACCACTAGATTTGATCCTCCTACTTTTTTATTATTAAGACTGGCGACGCCCACAGACTCTTTTACAGTACCAGCATTCCTCTCTGCGCCAGCTGGTTGATCTCCTTGTTTATGACTTCATCCACTATTTTGGACTGGCTGATAAGTTGAAGGCAGATCAGTGGATGGTTTTCAGTGTCATTGTCTTGCAATACATCTTTACACAACCCAAATCAAATTTTTTTGTTGCTAAACTTCAATTCTGTTTTTTGAATAGGGTCATCACTTGATCTTTTTCATCTTTTGTCAGGCCAACCATGCACTTGCGAGGTATGATTAAGCAAACGGCCTCATGATTTTCTTCCTCCAACCCAAACTCCTCCAACGTTCCAAAATTGTGTCCTTCTTGCACTCTTTCATCAGTAGGATTTTTTGGAAGGCAACGGGATGTTTCTGTTTCACCTGAATCAGTGTGGATAGTGGTTAGAAAATATTATGCTCATCTCCTCATGATCTGGGATTATAAGATCTGATGTTACAATTGGTTTTTGGTGAGAGCAATTGAAGTGGGCAAACACTTATCCATATAAATCTGGCTTTATCTGCAGGTCAATGTTCATGTTCACTATGAACTGGTGGCCGTGCGGAATGGTCATTGTCAGCCAGCTCTCAGTGTAATGCCTTCCTATTCAAAAATTTAGGTGTGGTAGTTATTGAGTCAGGCCACACCCTTTTTGATAGCCAATGGGTATGATTCCATCCTTGGAAGCCAGATTTACAAACAGCTGAGCTCGTTTCTCTAATTTCTGGTCTCAGCGTTGATAGTATATAAGCAGGCTTTGGCTGAGGATGAAACTATATTTCTCAAAATCAGTTTGATTGTATATCCTCAAGAAAGAGGTTCCAATGAGGCTATCATAATGGATGTTAGTAGGAGTTTTGAAGGGGCTAACACTAAGATAGAAATTAAACTTAGGGGAAGCGCGTTGTAGACACCTAGTGAGGTGGTTGAGTTAAGGCCGCAGTTTTGTATTCTTTGTGATGATCAATATCCAGCAATAATCTCAGCTTATGAATAATTTAATTGATACAATTTTTATAGGGGCTTTGCTATCTACTATAGCTCTGCCTCAGACTTTGCTCATACTAATATCAATGTAAGTACACTCAAATTAGTAAGAGTCATTTGTACTTATTAAATGTGCGCCATGCTTGTCGCCCTGACCAGATAAGACTGTAACTCATCACAGGGCAAGGGCTGGTTTTCTTTGGTTCTCTGGGGAAATCGCTATGTTTCCTCTCTAGTCTTGGAATGTCGCCAGAAGCAACCAGTACATTAAACTGCTCAAGCTGCTGTACATAGGGCTTTGATGCCACTTGCCACTTGGTCAGTATGGTTCTCTCGGCACTAGTGAGTATGACTGCTAGTACGTTGTCAGCAACAACAGGTTAAAGTTTGAGGGCGTTATGGCGTCATGGGGTTGTTCAGAGATATTTTGGGATCTGGAAAAAGTAGAATATCCCATTTCTACTCCTCCCACTCTTTTCCCTGTTCTTTGGTATCTGCTATTACCACGTGATTCACCTTGGGTTGGACCCCTTAGTGGTGCACTGGCTTAAATAGTGCCCCTTCACACCGCATTAATGGCAATTAATAAAGCTTCCAGGATTTGAGATGACTTCTGAGTTGAAGTCCAGCTCCAAAATCAAACCTTGGTAGACTCACTCTTGAACCAGCATAAACGAAACTTTACCCTAAAGGCACCAATACAATATTTGATCAGGAAGAATTACGCACACAAGAATTGATGAAAACGCCTTCAGGAATCCCGTCCCCACTTCTCAAATCGTGAGAGGCGTGGCCCTCATCGCTGCGGTCATGAGGATGATGCAGGACAATGAGGGTGCTGACCAGGTGGTCGATCTGGAAGGCAGTGAAAGATTGTGATAATATAGTGCCATGAAGTTCCCTTAGGCACCATGTCCCTACACGCCCTATAAATTATTAAAGCTTGATAACTCAATAATGTAGTCTATATTCGCCCCATCTTTTCAATTTTTGACATCTCCACTAGTTTACAGCTTTGAGACCATTTTTGAACCTCAGCGTCAGTCAAGAGAACTGTTACACTGAGAAAAAGTGGTGCTCGCTATAAGGTCTCTGAACTGTCCAAGTGAAAATGTCTATCACGAACAATGGGGAATAGCAGCAGTCAAGAAAGTCAACTTGCTGATCAGTTGAGAAGCGTTGCTCAATGGATTATTGACTCAAGATATGAAGTATTGCCCATATAGCTTAAAAGCTTAGAATTTTGGGCCATGTTCCAGTTTACTCTACCTTCCATTGATGGTGATCAGTACCATTTTCAGTATTAGTGTAAGGATTCCTACCTGAATTAAAGATTTGGATGTGTCAGCCAATGGGAATTGATCCTGATCTGACCAAATAGCCCAAGCATCTGTCAGGGATAATCCTCAACGAAATTCAATGGCTCTCAAAGTTGGAGATAAACCCTGACTTATGTGGGCAACTATTGCTCCCTCAGAGCTTCCTAATTTTGGGGTGCAAACCCAATCCATGCAGCAAGTGAAACCAATTTGGCTGAGATAACTAGCCTGGTGCAGAATTCCCTATTTGTTATAATTTATAGATTTTATCTTGGACTGCTTAGATTTTTACAAAAACACCTCCCTGATTTCTCTTATATTGCGGATTCTAAGCTAATTAAGTTTACTCTCTTCTTTTTTCACTTTTTAATTCAAATTACCAAATATTTATTAGGAAATACCACTCCAGATTTAGCATCTTGAGTAAAGACTTTTTGACCAAAAAAAGCACAAAATGTATATTCTAACACCCAGGAGCTTTGGGTCCCCTGACTTCAAAAAATTAAGGGATATGTGGTATCACACCTGTGATCCCAACAAAACTGGTGCTCCCTGCCAGGTACACCCCAAGTTCCCAGTGAAAAATATAAAATAAATAAAAAACGAACAATAATAATTTGGCGTCAGATCTCTGTTTAGATTAGGAACGCCTAAAAACTCTTGAAAATTCTACCCACTATGATGCAAGGATGGAGCAACGAATTCTCGCCCTTGAGCAACACCAACTTAAACTTTGAGATGTGACTACCAAGCTCAAAAGTGAAAATCGGCAGTTATCTCCTCTTGTTGCCACCAAATTGGCCCTTCATGCCACCCATGATTGGGTAGACTCAATATTTTGAGGATATTAACACCTTAAAAAAAAAGTGGACGCCCTTCACCCTTACGAAACGTCCAGCATTATCAGTTCCTCCTTAGGTGAAAATGTCCCCCCAATGTCATTTCACATTGTTTGGCTGTTAACCTACCCAGTGGCGCATTCAAAGCGTCGTTCAAAGAGAAGTACGTCCCAAGTGAGGGAGCATCTTTTCTTTCTTATTTTGTTATGAAAGTGCTATGGAGGAAGCCACTGACACCCAACGTCTCAAACACCTGACTAAATGTATTAGTTGTGTAGCTCAAGACATTAAGGTACCTCATCTAAGGCATTGCTAGACTCTGGATGACGTCAAGAGTGCCTTGCTTCAAGAATTTTGGAACGACATAGCTCTATCCAATCAAAAGAAAACCTTTATGGGTATAATCCATAATCAAGGAGAAACTATCACTGACTTTTCTCACCGTTTTTACCTTGAAGCTCAAACGTTTGTTGCTGGAAAACATCTTACTTTAGATGATGCTATCACTGCTTTGTTTCGGCATTTAAAAACATGCCTAACATTCTACTTTATCTTAAAGTGGTGAAGTCTAACTGGACGTCTCTCATCCATATTAAAGAAGCTACTTTTGGGATTCCAGCCGACCTACTCAAACCTACTTGGATCACTAGTTTTAATTATACTAACAAGCCTTGACCCCAAGTGCTAGTGGTTACTTCCCCTAAGTCGCCTACACCTGAAGTATACTGCACCCATTGCAAGAGAACCAACCACACAGTAGACTTTTGCTGCGTCCTTTGATATAAGTCGGCAAAAGATCAGTCAGTATAAGGCAAGAGGATCCCTATGCAATGGAATTCAAGTGCCTCAAGACCCTTGTTATAGCTCTAGCTCTATTTCCAGAACTTCAGGATTTTTGTGTTGGCTGCACCTGCAGAAGTTGACGTACCTCTTTCTATTCAAGGAAATAAAAATCTCCAGCTTTCTAACTTTTATGTTGGGCAGTTACCCAAAAAAATTTTGGCGGTTAGCTCTTCTATGGAAAGCCAAGCACTGGGAGATATAAACTTTTAAAAAGCATTGAACAGCCCAAGCTTGGCCGCAGCAGAATCCTCCGCTTGCTTTGCTACAAATCCCTAATGACAGTTTAATAGCTGTTAATTCTCAGTTTGGATCTTTGGTGGTTCAAGTTGAGGTAGTCTTACATAAAGTTAAAGTCCTGGAGATAATTGAAACTGGATCCCTGGTTAACGTTATTTCCTCTCAACTATTACAAAAGATAAAATGGCTCTAGACTTGATCCACGATGCTGAATATGGGACAGCAGGTAATTAATCTACTAAGCCGATTGGAGTGTATTCTGCTTTACCCTTCAATCCAAAACTTTTTATTACTTCCCCCAACATTGCATTAGTAAATGATACTTATGAGTTGCTTATTGGGGTCCAATTTATGGGAAGTCAACTGAATCATCAACCATAAGGAAAAGTACCTATACCTACTAGGGTATCAGATTCCGTTAATATTCAAACTCCCCATCAAAAGTAAAGGAGCCTTTAAAAAATGGACATGTTTCCTCAAATACCCATTTCTATTTGCAAAGTTGAATACCAAGTCCTAGGGGGGAAAACTAAGTTACCCCAGAGGCTGTGGATGCCAAAGAGGGGATCCCTCTGCATGTTCCTCATCCAATCACAATACCCTCTGGCTCAAAAGTTATTGTGGATTTGGGGATCCAGATTCTCCCCCTCCTAATCAAATTATGGAGCTAAGTGGATTTCTTCCCTTCCATCAAGAAAGCGTTGACCTGCTTGGGGATTTTGGATCCTGCCTATGGGAAATCTAACTCCATTATATTTGGTAATTTAGCCACTAAACCCTCCAAGTCCCTTGGCATGCCCCTATTGCTCATGTAAAACTATGTCCTCTGAGAATATTGCCAATGTGAGTTGTTTTGGATCTTTACAAGATTTAGGATTTGATCCCCTACCCATCATAGCTCTGGTTGAAAGTAGAATTGGAGATGATCTCACCCCTAGCAAACGCCAGAATGTTGAAGACCTCATTGAGGAGTATGGCAATATTTTTTCCTCAAGACCAAGTGACTACTGGAAAATGTCCACGGTAATTCAATAAATCGAAACTGAGGCTCACCCTCCATTCAAAGCCTAGCCGTATTGGAAATCCAAAGTGGTGGAAGCTTAAGTGTCCTTAGAGTTACAGCAACTGTTGCAGGCTGGTTTATTAGTGCCTTCTAAGAGCCCATGGGCTTCCCCAAAATTATTAATTCAGAAGAAAAACGGTGGCCACCATGGTGTCATGGATTATCACCGCCTTAATTCTATCACACGAAAAGACAGCTATCCATTGCCATGTATAGATGATTCCTTACGCATAATGTTAGGGTCCCACTATTTCTTGGCTATGGATCTCGCCAGTGGGTACTGGCAAGTAGATTTGTCCCCAGAAGTTCGTGAAAAATGCGCTCTCATCACAAGTGAAGGACTATTTGAGCCACTAGAATGCCGCAGGGGTTGTGTAACGCCCCTGCTACCTTCCAACGCGACATGGATGGACTTATAAGCAATTTGAAATGCTCATGTGTGCTAATTTATCTTGACGATATTACCATTTTTTGAGAGCCTTTACTAACATCTAGATTATCTCAGGCAAGTCTTTCAGTGGTTATGACTATTGTTGTTAAAATTAAAGCTGTCAAAATTCTCTTTCTTTCAGAGTGAGATGGATTCTTTGGTCCATAAGGTCAGTAAAGCTGGAATATCCCCAATGGATGACAAGGTCTTGGCCATTGCTAAGATGACCCCCCTTTAAATCTCTACAAGACATAAAATTTTTTTAAGGGATGGTTTGATATTTCACCAATTTATCCCCCATTTTGCAGACACCTTCAAGTCTCTGGTGTATATACTGAAGAGAGGGATACCTTTTCAGTGGAAAAAAGAGCAACATCAGGCCTTTGATCTGCTACGCGTCTCTCTCTCACTCGCCAGTACTTATTCATCGAAATTTTGATAAACCCTTTCTCCTCTTTACCAATGCTAGCATTATTGCCATCGGAGCTATACTATCTCAATATGATGAAAACTAAGTGGACCATCCTATCGCCTACTAAAGCAAGCCCTTACCTAAAGCTGAACACTATTATAGCATTATGGAATGCAAATGCTTGGTGGTCCTACTGGCTATTAAGGATTTATGACCTTATTAATATGGAAAGCATTTCACCATATTACTGATCATGCTTCCTTATGATGGATACAGCAATTGAAGGACCCCAAAAGGAGATCGGCCCAATAGGCGTTAAAACTTCAAAACTATGCTTTTTTTAATTACCACCAACCAGGGCCTATCCACCAAAATGCGGATTGCTTATCTCAGCTTCCCATATTAACGTTAACTGACCTTAAAGAGGATTGGCTCTATGACCTCCTAACCCAATTGCATTTATGGAAGGATGAATCTCTGACCCTTCAAAAGAAACTATAAATTAAGTTGACAAATCTAAAAGTCAATAACGGCCAATTGTGCAACCTTGTGGCTAAAAAGTGGGTGCCCTATGTATGACCTTCAGCTTGAACTGACATCATATTGGTGGGACATTGGTAAGTCAGCCACGAGGGAATTTAGAAAATCTACCAGTGGCTTAAGACTCAATGTTACTGAGAAGGAATGCTTGTTTTAATCCAGGATGTATTAGAGTCCTACCTGGTATGTAAAAGCCAAGCTAAACCTAATCCCTGATCTCAACATCCAGTGGCCCCACCTTGTGAAACATTCTATACCATTAGCATTGATGTTGTGGGACCTCTCCCTCGAGCCTCTAATGGTCATTGGTTCCTCTATTTAGCCATGGACCATTTAACTAAGTGGATCGAAGCAGTATCTCTACCCTCAGCTTCAGCAAAGGCTACCGCCACATTTTGATTAATTGGATTATCACCCAACATGGGTGCCCTAATGTCATTCTTTCCAATAATGGGAAAAATTCCAATCAACAATGGTGAAAGATTTAGACAAACTGAGGGAACCACACGGGTATTCTCCACCCCCTATCATCCTGCAACCAATGGAATGGTAGAGCGGTCAAATAGTATTCTAACTGCAACCCTCCAGAAAATGGCTATGACTGACACCCTCCACTGGTCCCAATATTTGCCTTGTGCAATTCTGGCCTATAGCATCAGCTACCATCATATAACCAAAATGTTGCCCCTCCAAGCGTTGTATAGCAGAAATCTCCATTTGCCTTCTAAAGTTCAGGCTATGCTTGATAAAGACTCCCCCAAAGCCCCTGAAGTCACTATGTGAAGTATTGCAAATGAGATTATATGACTTCAGGCCCTGGCTTCCAAAATCTGTCTGGTACCACCAATAGAGAAACTTCTCACTTCTATGATAAGCATGATCCCCTAAACACCTTCCAACTGGGTGAACTAGTCCTTTTCTACCATCACCGTCCTGGAGGTCATGACACCAAATTGGGCACCAACTAGTCAGGGCCTTACAGAGTCATATATAGATGGGGCAACGAACACTCAATTGAAGAGGTTGTTCAAGGTACTGTAGTAGATTGAGTACATAGTTGCTTTCTCCATCCGTTTTCCCCCCTTTACCAAGATCTAGAGGGGGGTGTTGTCGGGAATCCTACCTTTATTTATTTGGATCTTCAGCTGACAGGAATAAATCCCAATCTGACCAAATGACCCAAACTTCTGTTGGGGATAATCCCCAATGAAATTCAATTAATCTCAAAGTCAGGGATAAACCCCAACTTACACAATCAACTAATGCTCCCTTGGAGCTACCTAAATTTTGGGGTTCAAACCCAATCCATGTGTCGAGCACAGAATATTTGACTGAGGTAATTGGACTGCCTCAGAATCCCTAATTCGTTTAGTTTAATATATCTAAGCTTGACTGTATATATTCTTTTTCTGAGAAGCTCCCTGATTTCCCTTATATTCTTGTTATAGGCCTACCTATCTATTTTATATATAACTTACTTTTTTCTCCTTTTCTCAAATTTTAAGATAAAAATGTAATTTATTGGAATTGCCTCACCAGACTTAGTATCTGGTATTAGACTTCTTGATCAAAATAAGCGCAAAGGTATATATCCAACACCCTTGGGCTTTGGGTCACCTGGCCAATAATTACAAGAGGGATCCATGGTAATGCACCCATAATCCAAACAATACATGTGGTGTAATTACTCACAGAGTTGTGTGGTCAATATTCAGAACTTGGCATGGACGCTCTTCTGCCATTCATTCCATGTGTCAAATGAGAGGTTAGCACTATGCCACCTCCTTACTGCACCTGTTAGAAGGCTTGGCACCATGTGGAGTCGCTGACAAGTTCTCACATCATAGTCATCACCCAGGAGCTATAGGCTTTTAACCATTCATCTACTATACTATTTTCAAAAATTCTAGGGGCTGCATGATATAGAGCTTCATCAATGTCAGGGTTGCAGTCTGGCTCTGGAAGGCATTTGCAGGTTCCCTATCAAGATCACCATTTTTTTTAAAAAAAAACTAGTAGATTCTACTAGATTTCATGATGGGTGGGTGGTGGCATAGCGTAGATATCAGGGTACTCTGGATCATTGATCTGGTGGCGTTATCAGTCATCCTAGGTGTTTATGAATAGAAGTGCCCAGGGAAAAAGATTTCTTAAAATTTGGAATAAAAGATTTTTAATTTATTGCGGGGAAGGCTGACCATGGGACGGACACTTCCAAATATGACTCAGAAGAGACAAAACTTAGTACCAGGGAAGGCACCCCAGAGAAGCGATGCTATCTCTTGTTGCCAGCGGGAACGCCACTTATGGGGAGGGGGAGGGAACGTGTGAAGGGGCCGTAGCCACAATTTAACACGTGTGGAGGAAGGTGTCTGATTTGATGAACCAGACTGGGAACCAGGAGGAGATCAGATGTCAGCGACGCGGTGGGAGGTATCCAAACATCCACGCTTGAAAGTGGTCCACCAAATGAGACTGGAATCTGTGGACAGCTTCTGGGAGGGTGGGGGTGGAGCCTGCGATGGCATCTAAGACAATCGTATGGATGGTCCACGTGGCGATTGCAACCACCAGAGCATGGAGGGAGGGTGGAAGGGAGGAGGCCATTGATAGAGCAAACATATCTCTTGACGGACTGAAGGGATGCGTTTGATCCTGGCCCAGCAGACGTTGAACTTCACGCCATATCAATTTAGAGGTGGGGCACTTCTCCAGGCGGTGGAACAGCGTTCCATACTGGCCACACACGACACAGGATGAGTGTAAAGCGTTAAAGCGCTCAGCTGTACGATACACCCGCCTCAGGCAGCTCCATACATGGGAGCGCACTTGAGGCTGCAACAGAGGATGGTGTTCTTATTTCCAGATAGTTTTTTGGGTCTCAATGGAGTAAGGGATGTCCATAATGTCCAGGTAGTTTACCCTGGATAGGACATGGGGCCGTGTGGGTATCACGCCATCTTGGATGGGTAGCCCCTGTACCTTTTGTGTGAACTGAGGAGAGGGGCGGCCTCTCTGGGCTGTGTGTCCGCTAATACAAATTCTCCACTCAGCGCTCTTCATGGAGAGGAGGATTCGTTTTTAGAGAGTTTTAGTCTCTTGAGGACCTGTGGCCTATGTGTGTGATGCG